>VWZK01021848.1:115521-126788 GCA_013396935.1 Baryphthengus martii | reverse complement strand
AGTGGGTGGTCGTGGTGGGGGGACCGGGACTAAGCAGCTTCCCGAGCTGATGGGACTGGGCGTCCTGGGGCCAGGCAGTCCCCACGGGATGCTAGGGCTGGGTGGGGGATCCGAGGCTGTCCCTGCGGGTGGGGGACTGAGCAGGGCTCACGGCAGTGCGCTGGGAGACGGGAGGGTGCGGGGGGAGCTCTTGGGGCTGGTGCCTGTGTGAGTGCCGTGGGACACTGCAGGAACCAGGCCTGGGGATGCTGTGGTCTCTGGCAGGGGAAACAGGGGGGAGTGGGGGGACAGAGGTGGTGTCTGTGGCTGCCGGCACCTCCAGCGGCCCAATCCCTGGCGCTGCACATCCCAGGCAGTGCCACAAGGCTGAGCGGCCCTCGGAGACCCCCATGAGAAGGCCACATGTCTCGGTCAACTACTGCCCTTGGGGTCCTCCTTCCCCCCACCCAAACCTCACCATGTCCCTCTGATGGGCAAAAAAACTACTCCTGGGTTGAGGGAAACTTGCTCAGCGTGCCCTGGCAAGCAAGCAGCAAGCGAACACCCCTCACACCCCAGAGCCAGAGGCTCACAGCGACACTCAGACCAGGCCGGAGCATCTCTAACACGCCGGAGCGGCATCCACGCAGCGACAGAAAGGACCAGAAAGCGCTGGGAGGTTGTTATGGAAACAGCCACAAATTGGATCAGTACTTGGCGCAAGGAGCGGCATGTGTGACTGATGTGGGAGCGGGTGGGTGTGACAGCCGCAGCGGTGCGGGGGCACCGTGCTGGCACCCCCGGCCCTATGCCATGCCCCCATGCGTGCCCCTGTGCCAGGGCAGGACTGCGGCAGTGCTGTGGCTCAGGGGTAACTCGGCAGGAGCCGTGAGCAGAGCAGGTGCACTCCCACCTCGGCCCAGCCTCCACGCGCTCCCTGGGAGGATGAAGGACCGGCGGAGCCTGGGGTGGTTTGTAGAAATGCCATGGAGTTCGAGCGTTGCCCCATTCCTGCCAGGGCACCGCTGACCCCTTTCCCTCAGCACCACATCTCCACGCCTTGGAAACCCCTCCAGGGATCGTGGGGACTCCAGCCCTGCCCTGGGCAGTCTGGGCCAGGCCTGGACAAAGCTGGAGAGGAAGAAATTCTTCCTCAGCTCCAACCTAAACCTCCCCCAGGGCAACTTGAGGCTGGTTCCTCTTGTCCTGTCCCTCGTTCCTTGGGAGAAGAGCCCTACCTGCCCTGGCTCCAAGCTCCTGTCAGGGAGTTGTGGAGAGCCAGAAGGTCTCCCCTGAGCCTCCTTTTCTCCAGGCTGAACAAGCCCAGCTCCCTCAGCCGCTCCTCACCAGACTCCTGCTCCAGCCCCTTCCCCAGCTCCATTGCCCTCCTCTGGCCACGCTCCAGCCCCTTCAGCTCCTTCTGGGAGTGACGGGCCTAAAACTGACCCCAAGATTTGAGGGCGGCCTCCCCAGTGCCCAGTCCAGTAAGACAGCCCCCTCCCTAGTCCTGCTGGCCACACCAGTGCTGACACAGCCTGGATGCTAGTGGCCTTCTTGACCACCTGGGCACTCACTGGATCATATTCAGTTGCCCGTTGACCAACATCCGCAGCTCCTTTTCCAACCAGCTGCACCAGCACCTCTGCCAACGGCCCCACTGTGGCTTGGGGTGTCCATGATTTGACAAGATGGCACCTTCCACACCCTCTCTGGGGAGCAGACTGAGCCGCTCACCCTGAGCTACTCGTCATCTCTTGTGGCTCTGGCCCACACCCCACATCCCCTGACCCCTGCACACGCTTTCCTGATGGCACGCTTTTCACAGCCCAAGCGAGCTCCCCGCACGCTCCGAAGCAGCTCCTGAGAGTCCTTCCTGCCCGCAGCGCTGGGCTGCACCGTGAGGAAGACTGGGAAGGCTGCAGGGTACGAGTGGCCAAGCACATGCTGGCACACCCCGGCTGCCCGTTGTGGGCACGGAGCCGGGGAAAAGCCAGCTCCAGCCAGCTCCGAGTGCGAGGGGGCTGGCCCGGCTCTCCTTTTCCGAAGCAGCAGAGCAAGCAGCTTCTCCGAAGAAGCCATGAACACTCGCTAAATGCACAAGCTGATTATTTTCTGGCCGAGAGACCATGTTAAAAAATAATCACCAGCGAAGAGATGAGCTCATTGGAGAACAACGGCGCGGGGTCGGGCCAGGGCTGCAGAGCGGGACGGGGCTCACGCACCGCGCAGAGCGGGCAGCGTCGTGGGGCAAGCCCAGCACCCCGAAGGGGTCCCACCGCCCGGTCAGAGGGTACTGAAGGGCCACGGCCACCGGTGGGGTCCTGGCCCGCTGAAGGTGACCCCCTGCTCTGCCGGGCTGCCCTGGCCCTGGCCCGGGACTTGCCCGCAGCCCCTCAAAGCTGGGCCGGAGCTGCCAAGAGCTGGGCTGGAGCTGCCGTGCCACCTCGTGTCCCCTCCGGGTGCTGCATTCCTGGGATTCCTCCAGTCCAGCAACATATTTCTTTGCTCCGAGTCCCGGGAGTTGCAGCGGGACTAGCCCGTGCTCCCCGGGACGAGCTGTCACCAGCGGCACCCTCCGTGCTCCGGGTCTGCCCGTGACTGGAGGAACCAGTCGAGCAGCCGTGTCCCAGTAGCTGTGTCCCAACTCCTGCTGGGGCCTGTCATTAAGCTGTGCATGGAGCGGGCATACTGGGGGAGCGAGGGCCAATGCCAGTGTGCCCAGTTCCCAGAGCTCAGCATCATTGTGCCACCGGGCACAGCTTATGGCCTTGCCCCGGCCAGGCTCTTCTCCAGGCTCAGGACCACTGCGCTGCCCCCTCCCCTCGCCCCAGGCTGCTCAGGGGAGGGAAAGCACTCGGTGGGCTCAGCTGGAGGGTCCTCTGATGGTCACTGTGCCACCAGCACAGGACACGCTGCAGGGCCACTGCTGCCTACACAGACATCGGGCCCAGGGGATGTGGGGACCCCATCCCTGGTCACCTCAAAAACCTGCACCTCCCCCACCCCCTGCCACCCAGAGTCCCCACTGGCTCAGGAGAACCCAATGCACCCCCAAAGCGGCGCAGACCCGGACGGCCACCATGTGCCGCGATGCCACCGCTGGTTTGTGTCAGTTATGAGCCCATCACAGGTGCCACGGGGCACCAGCATCTCCCCCACCACGTGGCCGCTGGAGCCCCCAGAACCATTGCCCACCCCGGTGGGCTCCCTGAGGGTGCCCCCTGCCCCAGCCCGAGCGGGTAGGGAGGAAGAGAAGGGACCCATCCAGCCTGAGGGCTGGGCATGGGGGCTGCGCAGGGAGCGGAGCGGAGAACTGCAGCCCCCCCAGGGCTCTGCCCGCTCTCGCCTTTGGTGAGACCTGGTACAGCAGGTGATGAGGTGACCGGCCAGCCCCGTCCCACCATCCCCATTGCCCAGCGTGGGCGGGTGGGAGCCAGGGGGAGCCGAGCAGGCGGCTCTGCCGTCCCTGACCATGTGGACGAGCCCCGGGGCTGCCCGTTACCAGCACCCACCTTTGGAGATGGTCGCCCGGCCCGTGCTGTGTGCCCACCACACTCCCAGCCCTCTTTCCAAGCGGGACAGGGAGTCTGGAGGGGCGGGGAGGAGGACAAAACTTCTACGTACCCAGCTCTGCCTCCTCCTCTTCCTCCCCTCTCAGGGACCGAAGGCTGTCCCAGGCTCCACCGGCCACTCTGAGCCCCCGTGGCCGTTCACAGGACGAGCTTGGCAGCTGGGAGCAAGGGGATGGCCACGGCGCCAACTCTGCCGCTCACTCCCTCGCTCGCTCCCGCTAACTCGATCCAGGTTTGCTGGGAGGAAGGCTGGATGGAAACGTTTCTCCCACCCCAGTCCAGGCCCTTCTTAAAGATATAGCTACACGGCCCTGCTGCAGATGCCAGAGCCATGGAGAGGGAGCATCCCATCAGCCTGGCCAGCATGGCACGGCTCCCAGTTGGCATCCCTCCGGCCAGCTGGGACCCCCGGAGAGGCTATGCCATTTCATTATCTGGGCTGTCGGGCAGTGCCAGCCTCCCCTCTCCTGTAATCTCCAGGGATCGGGCAGCCAGGCGAAGGGCTTTGCTCCAAACTCCATCCTGGAACAGCCCGAGCAGCCCCCGTGCCTTTCTGTGAGGAAAGGATGGCCCCACAGCCCTCCCCATGCTGGCAGCAAGACCACCAGGCTCAGGCACAGGTTTGGGGAAAGGCTTCAGGAGACCGTCACCAAGGCACAGATGGGCAGCTCGTCTCGGCACAGGGTGATGGGCACCACACGCAGCCTGCCACCGCTCACCCACCTGCCCCTCGCTGCCTGCCCTGAGTGCCTGGCACTGCCCAGGGGCTCCCCTCGGCCTCGGCCCTTCCCTGGGGCTGGAGAACTCCTGGGGAGCAGGGTGATGTGTGGGGCAGACAAGACTTCTTGCCACCCTGCCCTCGCCACTCCTATCCCTGGCTGAGCAGAGCCCTGTTGGTGGCTTTTGCCAGCACAACGCCTCAGACTTTTTCCAGCCGAGCCCCCTGTGCCGGGAGCCCTCATCGTTTCCACACATGCAGGGAACGAGCCGTTCCCACCCGCACGGTGTTGGCATCCACAGCCTCTCCTGGCTGAACCAGGAGCAGAGGGTCTGCAAAGCCACGGGGCTGCGTGGCTGTGGCAGGGCAGGCACCGGTGCTGGCAGCGACCCTTCAGCAGCTCTCATCTCTGGGCACTCGCTGCCAGTTCACGTGCTCGTAACTTCCCTCCGTGCCCACGCCTGTTGCTGCAGCAGAAAATCCCTGCTGGCCTTTTTCTGCTGCTTTGGGAAATGTTCTGGCAGCTCCTGCCTGTCTGCCAGCTCCGGCAAACGGTGCCTGGGCAGCGAGCTGGGCACTCATTAAAGGCTGTGCGTGTCCACGACGCGGTGTGCGAGCGGAGCTGCTGTGGCCGGGATGCTCCTCTGAGGCAGCGGAGGGCGAGGGTGCCGGTTGGGAAGCCCGGCACAGCCGAGACGCGGCACGAGCCGACGTGCACCCACAAACCGCCGGTGCGGTACGAGGTAGAGCTGCCACCTCCAGACCAGGTGGCGCAGGCAGCTCTAGGGAATTTTAAGGAGCAAAGGCGGCTCCGTCCCACCACCACATATGCTTTGCTACGGCCAGACACCGTCACTTCCAACCCCGGCCTGCCGAGAACTCACCAGATGAAGACACTCTATCCACCCCCTTGCCGTTACCTGCTTCAGAGGAGCTCAGAAGCCCTCTCTCTGCTTCGGACTATTGGGGTACCCACCAGTCAGCAGGGCCTGCAGCTCATCCAGCTGCTACCCAGAGCCGGCTGCCCACAGCTGGTGAGTTTCTCCCCTAGCATGGGTTGCAATGGGATGAACTGGAGCATCTCCAAAGAAGGAGATGCCACAGGATGAGCTGGAGTGAGTCCAAAGAAGGGCAATGAAGCTGGTGAAGGGTCTAGAGCATAAGGAGAGGCTGAGGGACCTGAGGCTCCAAGCTGTGGAGATGTGGTGTTGAGGGACGTGGGTTAGTGGCGCCCTGACAATGCAAGGGGAATCTCAAAGGCCTCTTCCAACCAAAACAATTCTATGATTTTATGACTTTGCTGGCATCTGCCATGTGCTCCGGGAACCTCTTCCCTTTGGGATTTCAGACCACGAGAGCCACAGATCTGAGGCTCCTCTGAGAGCAGCCTGTGGGGAGAGGCACAGACCCCGATACCCGCTGCGTGCCCTGGAGGCCCTCACCTCTGCCACAGGCACACGTGTACACGCTCAGACACATACGGACACGTAAGCAACCTCTCACTGCCCCCACGCTCAGCCACCCTGCTGCCACAAGGCAGCTCCGCCAAGGCTCCCGGAGCAGTGACTAGCTGCCAGCCACCACCCCATGCCAGGCTGCTCCGTCACCCCGCTGGGTACTCACTCAGAACCGTGCACACGCTGTTGCTGGGCCCCAAAGCGCTCGCCTGCTCCCCAGCCAGCGGCATCTTCATGGGCTGCTGTCCTCGCTGCCAGGCACGGGCGCAGGAGGCAGGTGGCGGAACCCACTGGAGAGGCGGTGAAGAAGCGGAGCCGATTCTCCCCACCAGCACACTCGGCCCGTTCAGCACCGTGCCGCCTCCTGCTCAATACGGGCTTTGTGCTGCCAGCAAGTGGCCCCCGAGCTTCCCGGCCCTGTGCCAGCAGCTGCAGGGTGCTGGCCATGGCCAGCAGGCACCGAGTGACCAGGTAGCACAGGCTGTGTTGGGAGCTGGATACGAGTCCCCATGTCTCCCGCAGCTGGGAGAGGTCCCTGGTGGGTCCCTTTTCTCCCCCATGTCCATCAGGAGAGGAGTAGCGAGTGCTCAGCCTACACAAGGCTGCCACGGGAGAGCCCTCGGTGGCATTTGGGCCACGCTGGGCAGAGCCAGACACAGCCACAGCTCTCCACGGGTGGCAACGAGGCCACAGGACATACCTCGGGGGAGGGGGGGTGCATGGGGCAGGGGTGCCCCTCTTGCTTTGCCAGCCCCACAGTGCCACAGCCCCAATGCCACAGCAGCCCGGTGCTGCCAGCAATCCTGAAAGCCCCGCTCGCCGGGAGGCAGGGCCTGGGCTCAGGACGCGCTGCCACATGCTCACCTCCTGTGAGGTGAGAGAGCTCTGCAGCTGCACGATGGGCTGCCAAAGCGAGCTCCAGCTCGGGCTTCCACACGGAGGTGAACGTGCCCGTCAGACCGCTCCAAGGTGACGCAAACTTCTCGGGATACGCAGAGCTGAAGCTCATCCACGTTCCCGTGCGCCGTTCCCGCTGCCGTGCTCACTGCCGGTGGGATCTTGTGAGTGTTTCCCAAGAGGAACCGCTCCACTGCACAAACGCCACCATGACACCACCGTGCAACAATAAATACAACACTAAGGGAGTGCCAGGCTGCGAGGGGACAGTGGTGGCCACATCCTTCAGGCTTCTATGAACTTGCTGAGTGACAGGGGTCCCAAGGACCTGCTGTCTCCAAGAGACCTGCTGCCCCTGATGGCCATGGTCCAGCTCCTGAGGAGCCAGATCAGTTCAGCCAGACCACCAGCCAGATCAGCTCTCACGGAAACCCTTCCACAAAGCGAACCAGAGGTGAAAATGCTCCCAGTCAGAAGTAGATTTCGGTCCATCTAAGCAGGAACACCAGCACCAGCAAAACCCCACCAAAACCCCAGCATTGGGGGAGAGAAGTTGTGGCAACAAACTGCTCAACATCAGCAAGCAGGAGTGTGCCCCTCTGAGCGGGCTCAGGCACCGCAGGGACCACACAGCCACGGGCAGGGTGTGCTGGGGGGAAACTGCAGTGACGGAGAGGGATGAAGCCCAGCCAGGGCTGCTCTGCCCTCGCAGAAACCTCAGCGGCGCAGGAACGCTGCCGAAAGGCAGGGAGGGCGTCTCGGAGAGCGGCTCTGAGCCAGCCACTGAGGCCGGCCGTCGGCCAACGCGGGCCGGCTGGGAGACGTGCGTTACTCATTTATCCGCCTTCTCGCTGAGCCGCTCCCGCAGACGGTTCCTGTTAAAGGGAGGGTGCAGCTCCGGCTCCCACTCCCCCTCCTCTGGCAATTGAAGCCAACCATCTGTCCATCCATCCATCCATCCTTCCATCCATCCCAGCCTCTGTTAGCTTCCTGCCTCCTGCCTGTGCCCACGCAGCCTTTTGGGGAACTGCACCCTGCCCTGCAACCCTGAAATAACCGCTGGCTTAGGAAAGAGCAGGCAGAGAAACACCTTGGAGGTCCAGGCGATCTCTGGGAGGCTGTGGTGAGTCGTGGCCCGGGTGAGCAGCGCTGGGCTTCACAGCCTGTCTTGATGGCCGAGGAGATTCCAAGCTGCCCAGTGACAAATGTCCCTTACTGACCAGCGGGGACCAAAGTCACATCACCCTCTGAACAGACCCTTCTTGACCCCTGGGTGTGGGGGGTCTCCTTCCCAGCGGCTCTCAGCACCTCCACTCTGAGCTGAAAGGCACTGACCCCATGGAGAGGAGCTGGTGAGGGCAGCTGAGGGGCCAGAGGGAGCGGGGTCCCCAGAACGGAGTCGTAGGGCTCCAGGGACTCCGCAGGGGGTGTTTCCCTGAGGCTGTGGCCATGGCTGGGAGAGGGGGGCTGCAGCCTCTGTCCCCAGCAGCAGCTCTGAGGGACAATCTGGGTGTTTTGTGTTGTTTTATTTTTTTATTTTTTTTATTTCTTTCTGCTTTTTTTTTTAAACTGGTGACAGAAACTGATGGAAAACGCCTGTGCCAGCCCTTATCCACCCATGAGGGGAGAGCCGGGTGTGGGGCACAGGGGGCAGCTGGCAGCTCTGCCTCTCTTGACGGCTTGTTACAAGGCTAGGGCCGGGAGGTCAGAGGACTCCGAAAGCTGCATATTTCGGCAAGCGCCATAAACAGCTCCTCCTGCCAGCACCGCCCGGGGTTTCTTCCAGAGAACCGTCCCCACAGCTCTTCAGGGACGACGGCTTAAATAGCTCTCGGCGCCGGGCCCCCGTCCTCTGCTCTGCTGAGATTTGTTTCTAGCGCCGCTGGGTCCCCAGAGGCGAGAGCTGAGCTGGGAGCGCCGGCTGGTGCCCACGGAGCTGTGTCCCAGTTGGGGATCAGCACGAGAGCCATGGAACGAGGGCATTTCCCAGGCTTCAAAGTGGTCCCCGCCTCCAGCATCAAGGGCTGGCAGGAGAGCCAGGCTCAGTGCCACTCCAGGACCCCCCCGTGTCCATGCACCGGCATGCAGGATGCACCCGGTGCCCCGGGACGGGCGCGCACCCTCCCCGCTCTCACGCAACGGCTGATGAATAAGAGCAGAGGAATCCAACAGCCCTTGGCTGCCGTCTCGCGCTGGAAACAACCGCCCAGCCTCCTCGGATCGAGCGCTCCCCCAGCCCCTGTGCCCGGCAAGTCCTTTGGCTGGCAGCAACACCAGCAGCCCGGAATCGGTCATCGAGCACCAGGTTGGAAGGGACCTCAAGGATCATCTGGCCCAACTTTACTTGTGAAAATCACGGCTCAGATAAGATGGCCCAGCACCAGCATCTCCTCCTCCTGATCAGGAAGGCAAAGCAGTTCCCACCAGCCTCCAGACAGACAGCGAGGACCTGAATCCCCAACCGTTGGGCTTCCCGTGCTGGCGAGCAGACCCACAGCTTTTGGATCCCTTTATACCTGCCTGAGAGGAACCAAAGCCAGGCAACGGCTCCTGACCCAGCTGAGGATACCAAAACTCAGGAGCTGAAGTGATGCGAGGACCATCCTTGGGAAAGGCTCGCACTTGCTGAGAAAGCCCCAAGAAGTCTCTCGTCCCCAGCCCATGGTGCCAGTGAGGATGGGACTAACCCAGCCCAGCGGAGATCACTCCCTGCCTGGGAGGGATGGCACCTGCTCGCACTGGGGACCTGCTCCCTCACCGTCCCTACGAGCTGGCCAGGCTGGCTGAGACACGTCTCCCGGCTGCGCAAAGGGCTTGTTTGGTCCTGGGTGACTTTTCCCTGCATCTCCCAGGGAGAAGATGTTGGGGTTTTATTCCAGCTTAAGAAGATAGAAGTGATTTTTGCCATTCAAATCTCTTCAAGAAATTAAAATGTGAAGAAAAAAAACCCAAACGCTCAAATCCTGAGCGGGGTGCTGTTAATCACTCACTCATTACTCCAGGGGCCCCAAACGGTGCCACGGCTCAGCGTGACGCATTCTCACACAGTCCTGGGCTGTCCCCGCTCTCCCTGCAGCGCCGGGGGCTTGCACGGAGCTCCCGTCCTCTAGAGATGCTAAATGCTCCCCCGTGACTGCCTGATGCTCTCAGGAAAACAAACAGCAGCGGCACTGAAGCACAGCCCAAAACACAGCCCAGGGGCTGCCAACCCCACGTGCTGGCAGCACCAGCTGCCTCCCCACCCTTGCCCCGCTGTGGCCGTTCCCACCATCATCCTCCCCGCCTCCTGCAGCCACCGCGGTCACCAAGAGCATTGCCAACCTGCTGGTGAGGGACCATCTGGTCACCATCGCGGCCAGCTCCTCCTGCGGGAGACACGGGTCCAGCACGTACAGTGATGATGACTCGGGGTTTGGTGCTGCACTGGTGCTGCGTGCGGGTCGGCCTGAGCGACCGTGGCACCTCCTCAGCCCCTCATTTCCCTACCGTCCAAGGCGTGGGACAGCGGGGGCCTCTTCTTGCCTCGGTAAGAGGTTTGCTCTTCCAGCATTTGCAGAGCAGTGCATCGTCTCCAAGCATCCCACTCGCTCCCTGCCCCCGGGAAGCGTGCCGCAAGGGTCTGGCAGGCATTTCCCACGGCTCCGCGCAGACCAAGCAGCAAAGGGGGTTTGTGGAAAGCTCAAGAGGCGCGCGGTTTGCCGAGGGCCTGAGAAATGCGCTGCGCTGCTGGGGAGAACGTGCTCCGACAACGCCCCCCCCTCCCCGCCCGGACAAGCCTTTTAAAACAAACTTCTATAAACAATTCCAAAACAAGCTTATTTTAAGCTCCTCTGAAACAGGCTGCCCGCCTCTGACCCAGTACAGAAGCTTCTGCCAAATCAAAACGCTTGAAATGGGAAACGAAAGCTGTCCGGGCAAAACCAAACCCTGCTCACCGCCAGGAGAGGGACGAGCTGACGGGATGCCCAGGCTGCAACTGGTCACTTATCCTGGCCACACAAAACCCCAAGTGAAGCTGCTCCGCGCTGACCTGCGGCTGCTAGCGAGGGGACTGCCCCCTAGATCCCTGCCCCAGCACCGAGGGAAGCACCCTGACAGCGGTGAGGAGCAGCCCTCGCAGCCCGGCGTCCCCGCTTTCCCGGGGAGCCTGAAATGAAACAGCCCCCGGTAATCGGGGACTCAGCGTGAAACGCGTGCTTGGCCGGCGGCCTGGAAAGTGCCCGCTGTGTGCGGGACGAGGAAGGCCAGGCTGAGGGAAAGGCGGCTGCTGGGCTGTCCCTGGCTCACCCCGACGCCACAGCCGGCACACGCTGCCCTGGCTACCGTGACAAACAGGCCATCACGGTGGCATCGCCGCCCCGTTCCCTGGGTATCACCGTGGCATTGCCGCCCCATTCCCTGGGTGTCGCGAAGGCATCACCACCCCGTTCCCCAGCCGTGCCAGACCTCTGAGTGGAGACCTCAACAGCAAGACTCTCCATGGGTCACCCACTCTGGCAAGACCACGTGGAGCATCCGGAGGGGAGCACCAGCAGAGCAGGGAGCCCCGTTGGCACTGGAGAGAGGAGCACCCTCGGAGCACGGTGCACCCCGACACCCCTTCACCCTCGCAACCCCCCGGGGCTGCGGGACCCGAGACCCCCG
>VWZK01021848.1:57993-115510 GCA_013396935.1 Baryphthengus martii | reverse complement strand
CGGGTGGACGGACCGGACGGGACCGGAGCTGCGGGTCCGCTCCGAGCTGTCCCCCGGCGAGAATCCCACTGCTGGCACTGCTCAGGCTGGCGGCACGGGCGCCCTCGGGGCCGACTCTGCCCTCCCGGGACCCGTTCGGGAGGGCCCGGGCATTCCTCCTGTCAGGAGGTGTGAGGGCAGCGGACAGGGCAGGATCCCTGCCAGCACTCGAGAAGCCTTTTGACCTTCCCCAACCAGGCTAAATTTAACACACTCTTGTTTAATCCATTCTTCACGCCAGTATTTTTTTCTCCTCGGTAAGAAAAACGTGCACTGGCAGCATATTCTGGTGGTCATAGCAGATGGGGCTCTCCCACTTTCAGTAGGACAGAGGGTGGGGAGGAGGCCCCCATGAAATGGTTTGGCATGAGCAGAGCACCTGCCAGGGATGGCAAGCAAGTGGTGGAGAGGAGAGGGTTGGATATGAACTGACACCTTGCACAAGAGCTCTTCCAGCATGAGGGGTTAAGCTGGAGGGGGGGCAAATTCAGCAGCCATCACCCATTTGCCCCAGATAGATGTGAATCTCCCCAAACACTCCCCCTCGGAACATCCAGCTCTTACATACTGCCAGCAGAACCACACAGCAGCTCTGTGGAGACAACTCCCCTGCCAGAACCGTGCAGGTCTCTGTTGGTGGCAGATGGGGAAACTGAGGCACAGAGGCTCATCCTACTGGGAGGCAAAGAAGGTGAAGTCATCCCAAGTCATCCCTTGGCCTGGTCAGTCCCCACTTGAGAATCATCATCCAGGTACGGGGCACATCTGGAGCCCATCAGGATCAGTGGTAAAGGTCTAGCGGGGAGGAACAGACTGTGCCAAGCCCGCTCCGCTCACTTCCCAGCCCACCCACCCTTCTCATCACTGACCTCTCCTCCTGCCAAATGAGAAGGAACACACACGGACAGGGTGCCTGGTTTTGTGGCTTTTCCAACAGATCTGCTCACTTCAAGATTTCCTTACAGACCATAATTCAAGAGCCAGGTTTAAACTGTCCCCCCTGTCCCCGCCACCGCAAGGCACAGCCAGACACGACCCTGCCAGTGGTCAGGGAGCCCCACCAAAGCAACTTGTTATCCAGTTTTCTTCTGCTTTTGAAGTGGTTTCCTTGCGCTCTGCCACGCAGCAGCAGTGCCGGGGTGTTCGGTGTTTGGGGGGGCTCGCTCCCAGATCTTGGGGCTGGCTTAGTTCACAGGAGGATTTAAAGCCTGGTAAGAGGCAAGGGCTTTTCCTCCTGCTTTCTATGTGCCTTTGGCCTCATTTTCAAGTCTTTCCCTGCATCTGGAGAGGTCTGAACAGCTCGCCATCAAGTGCAAGCGAAGCTATCACCTGACTCCAGGAGCCAGGGGATTCATAAAACCATCACACAATGCAAGGGCATTAATAAATCACAAAATCTGGTCGCTTAGCAACTTAAACCAGAGTTTTTTCTCCTAACTGGAGTGTGTTTTCCTCAAGACTTCTGTCAAATACTTAGCATGAGAAAACTAAAACAACCCTTTAACTGTGAAGTAAGCTGCATCGTGAAGTCACTTCATTATGATGATGATCATTACATGGCGAGCAGGGCTGGCCAGGGCAGGAGGCTACAAAGGTGTGGTCACAGCCCTGCAATAGTCCTAGAGCTGCTGCACCAGCCCCTGGGGAGAAATCCCATGGGATAGCAGTGCCGGAGCAGCCCAGCCCCATATCTGCGCGGAGATACATCCCCTGGGGTGCAGGGTCTCAGTTCTGTGCCAGGGCCAGAGCCCTTGATGTGGGCAGAGCCAGGAGCCAGGCACTGCTCCAGGGGTGAAGCTCAACAGAACAGACCCGCCTGGAGCGATGGGCTCGGGAGGGATCCTGTGGGAAAGAGCTCATTTGGCTACTGGCCGGGCAGGAGCTTCGCCAGCTCTGCAAACAATGATTGCAGCCAGATGCTGGAGGGGATGATTTTCCTGCTCCGGCTCCACTCTGCCCTGCAGTGGATCATCTCCCCAGAGGCAGGAGACAAGGCTGTTGCCTGGAGATGATGCCTCAGGAGGTATTTTTGGGGTTGCAGGTCTTTGGATGAGCCTCACTTGCTGGTGAGGGGGTGGGGATGGCAGGATCCTGGGGGGGTTAGCAGAGAGACCTGACCTTCCTCCCTCTCCCCTGCTTGTCCTGGGGCCTCCGACTGCAGCGAGCACCAGGCAGCAGCTTGTGAGCTCTGAGATACTTGCCAAAGCGCAGCCGCTCGGGCAGCTGTGGGCCTGGCTCCTGCTTTGCTTCCAGCCGAGAAGGAGCAGGAGGCATGTTGAAGAGCGCGGAGCTCCAAGCCCGGCCGCCCTCGCCCTGAGCTGACGTAATCCTGAGCTGGAGGAGGGGGGACACATTTGGCAGATGCCTCGTCGTAGGCTTGGGATTTCCTCTGCTCTCGCTCTTGCCGGGAACTGGCTCCTGCAAATTGCTGCACAGCCACCCTGCCCGGTGTTCTGCTGCAGTCCCTGCCTGCAGGACACCTTGGAGTGCCCGGTCCTGCCCTCGACTGGCAAACTTCACCAGGAGCCACGGGCCCACGCTGTGTGGGCAGCGCAGCACATGCCTTTGCCTCATGTCTCCCCACTTAAAGCCCGGTGAGCCCAGTAAAGGTCATTGCCTCTGTACAAAGTTGCCCACCCCAGATCCCTTCCTGGAAGCCAGTAAAGCCAGAGCAGTGGCACTGGCTGGGACCGATGCCCACTGGGTTCGCCATCCAGCAGCCAAACTTACCTACTTTTGCAGAACTGCTTCTGACCACATTGAGACCTCAATTCCAAGGGCAACGCTCGGCCGGAGCCCACGGCCACGGCTCGGGCCAGAGCCCCCTCTCCCCACAGGCAGCACCTGACCGGAGTAAGACACAATGGGCTCAGGCTCTGGGCCGGAGCTGCTCTGCTCCAGCTTCTCCCAGGACCCCTCATATCGGGTCCCTGCCGTGCTGGAATCCCTCCGGTGCCCGGTTTGCAGCGAGCAGCAGCCGCGGGTCTCCCACTGGCCTCCCAGTGCCCACTGGAGGGTGCTCTCTGCCAAGCTTTGTGCCGTAGATGCTTCGAGCAGCCCTTGCTTCGGCAGCTGGTGAGGTTAAAATAAAGTCGAGGTTGGAGGGTTTTAGCTGGGAATCTTCAGGTCAAGTGTCTTGCCAGAGAGGAGGCAGCTCTAGAGCCCACCAGGCACGGGGCAGGAACCCACTGGAGCCACGTTCCCCAAACACAGCTCCTGACCCTCATTTGCCCCACTCCCCATCATCCTGCATTGATTTGCCCTCCCAAAGCCATGGGGCTGGTTTACATGGATCACAGCCTCTCCATGTGCCTGAGCTGTGGGCAAACACCTCCAGCCCACACCACGTGGCTGTGCCACTCACCATGGCCTTGGGACACGCTGCCTCAGAGCCTGTGGCTCTCAAGTCACCTCTTATGGTCCCTCTGTAAAGTCCGTTTCCCACTACTGCTCCAAAGCCCAGCAGGTTCCACAGGCTCTCTGCTCACCTTGTGTCTCCTCCCAGGGCTCTCCAACCACTCCGCAGAATTTGTCAAGCAATGTCAGCATGGGCACATAGGCTGCAGGGGCTCATAGATCTAGTTGGACACAGTCCCACAGCTCAGGACACCAAGCAAGACAATAAACAGTGCCTGGGGTCAGGCCTGTCTTCTGTGCAACCCCCTTTATTTATGGAGTTAGGTGCAAGGTCTCCAGAACTTCACTGGAGCAGCCGAAATATCCCCACCCAGGCAGATGGACCACAGCTGCTGCTCCTCCCCGTCCCACTCCTCCCACCAAGAATTAATCGGCAGATCAGAGACTCCGAGCGCATCTCCTGCGACCAGGTGTTCTCACTGATGCCATTTGCTACCAAAATCGGGCATGGCATCCCCAGTTTGTCCTCCTAATGTGGTCCTAAGCTCTTTTTGCCTTGAAGTGAGCTCCGCTCTGCCTGGGCAGGGACGGCTGCGCTGGGAGCCGGGCCGTGCACTCCAGGACACGTGTGCGCTGCAGTGTTTGTTTGTTGGAGTAGAGATTCAACTACACGCTCACCACCCACTTCCCTGGCTCGGGTTGCTCTGAGGTGCTTATGGGTTTTTCTGGATTCAATTAACTTCCCTCCGTGTCATCTGCAAACTGGGCTCTGCTTCCCAGCCCTTTCTCCTTTCCAGATCACTGCGGAAAACATTAACATATGCAGCGAGGAGATCCATGGTGGTAGCGTTCACCAGAAACTGAAGGTTAAGTCCCCTTAGTTTCCTGAGCTGTTTTTTTTTTTTTCCATAATGGAATCCTTCTCCTGGCCTCCTCCCCGTCTTGAGTGCTCTGCACCTTGCCCAGACCTCTGGCTCACCCAAACGAGCCGAACCTCCCACTGGAAATCGGAGCAGAATTGGGGCTGTTTCGGAGAGACTGACACATTTTCCTTCATGGGATCCATGTCATCCCATCTGTGCTCCGTTAGACTATTTTTAATCACAATGTAAAACCCTTTTCCAGGAACAAATACAATTCTTACTGGCCGGCAACTCCTCTGGTCCCAAGTGATGTTTCGGATCCAGGTACCGGATTTGCTGCCAGGTGGAGCAGGGGCTGCATTAAAATTGTTGTGTATTTTTGAAAGCAGATCAACGATTTAAGTCTTTGTCTTTTTTTTTTCTTTTATATATTTTTTTTTTTCTCCTATTATTACACCCTGTTGAGTCACCACTGTGCACCTACCCGGTTTGCCTGATCTAGAGGCTGGTAACATCCCCCTCCCCACTCCAGCCCCTGATGCCGAATCCTGCAGACGCTCCACGAGCCGTTGGGTACCCGCGGTACAGCCCCGTGGTGTCCGCCTTGTCCCGCTCCCCACAGAAACGGGGCCGTCGTGTGGCTCCAACGCAAGGAGCTTCCCTCTCTGATCTTAACAAGGAGGCACAAAGTTGCCCTTAAGAGTGAAAATCATCCTGCGTGACATTCGGCCGCACCCGGGCAGCGTCTCGCTCTCGGGGCGATCTCTCTCAGTATCACAGCGTTAATTAAATTGCAAAGCTCGGCTCTGTTTCCTCCCCTGTACTTTGCAGCGCGTTGCTGTTTCATCTTTGGGGACGCAGGACTTGTTCTTCGATGCGCTGGAAGTGATGAGTAAGTGCTTAAATAAACTAGTGCGCAATAATCATCCTCCGACAAAACCCACAGGCCAAATTCGATCAGCAGGGCGAAGGAGCGCGGCTGCCCCAAGAGATACGCCGTAGGAGTTTGTGTCTTTATGAAAATGATGCTGTGATGCCGTGTGAATACCTGGGGTTTTTGAATGAGTCCTGGGCAGAGTCTTTGCGGCTGCGGCGTCCTCAGAATTACTTGTCCTTTTCTTAGCCGAGAGTGAGGGCTCTGGGCCTGCTGGCAGAGCATGGCACTCTCCACAGAGACATCCTTGTTTGTTCTCCATTTCATCCTTAAGGTAATTCACTCTCACAAAGGAAATGAGATTTTTTTCTGTGCCAGTAGATTTTTAAATTTATTTATTTATTTTAAGATTTCTACCAGTTTAAAAGCCGTGGGCTACAGCTGAGCACCACAGTCCCACATGCCTAGTTCAACCTCAGCTCCCGTCCACCCGTAAGCCCAACAAATATTGCAATAACTTGCCCTTGGCCCTGGTTCTCTGGCTCAAACACCGACCCACACTTGAACTTCGGTTCCATTTCCATGGCCCCTAAAGTAACCTGACTGTGAACCATGACCCAACAGCCGCTGGCCTGACATTGCCCTTCACCCCATTCCCGGTGTTCAGCTTTTAACTGGTCAGCCAGTACCTGCCTGCAACCTGTTCCTGGAGCTTAACCCCACATCCCGACCCAGTTTTTCATCTGCTCTGCTCTTGTATCACAGCGCTGCTGGTCCTTTCCTGCTGCAGGTTTTGGAGACAGCGAGTCTAAAGGCTCCAGGATCCTGCCGCTCTGCAAAATCATGCGTTGCTGCGAAGCACCAGGGACCAGGGTCACTGGTTTTCCTGGGACTGTGCTCCCCATGGAGGAACCTTTGTGTCTTTCAGAGGCAGAAGCTGACCTGCCCTCCTCGCAGAGATACAGCAGCCCCAGGATGGAGCCTCCCCTTGTGGGATCCCCGTGACCCCCTCGCCTGTGGGAGCCGAACGTGCTGATGCCTTTGAGCAGTGCCAAGGGGTACACGTGTCAAAATCTGGCCCGTCCTCGGCAGGGCTCCTCGCACCCCAGCAACTCTCCCTCTCTCACGAGCACGCAGTGGTGAGAGGAGTCCCTCGATTGGCCTCTGCCTCTTCCCATCGTGGTAACAAATGCCTCCTTCTCCCTGATTTGCTCTCCCAGTCCTGCCAGATGTGGCCAGAGAGACTTCCCTTCCTCCTTTACATCTCCATTTGGTGGTTTTTGTCCTCTTCTGATCTAAACTTTTGACGTATCGACCTGACTGTAAATGGCTGAGCAGTGGCCACAGGCGCTGCAGTAAGAGATTTAATTAAATATGGGCTGGTTTGTATGCAACATAACTTTTAAAGACATACTAAATTACCAACATTTTTTTTTTTCCTTGCCTGGCTTTATATAAATATTTATAGGGCCCAGGGGGTGATTTCCTCTCCTGGAAATAAATAGTGTTACTTTTCAATATTGAAATCCATATTTCTACAACAGAAATTAATTATTTACGCTCCCTGTGTGAGACGTGTCCAGCGCCACAACAGACTACGGACGGGGAGCGTTCGCCTCTGATCTCCACCCTGGATGATTTCACAGAGCTCCGCTGGACCAGCGTCCCCATCACCTCTGTCCCGGGGCAGTGGCTGGTGGGACAGTGACAGCTTTCGGGGCCTGTCCTCTGGGTGTCACTGTACAATCGCTCTAGAAACGCTGAGCATCACTGCTTGGGAAGGGGGTTGGCCCAAGAGAGGAAAGGAAAATGTTTCTCATCGCCTGCAGTGACCCCAGTGCCGCCGATGGCCAAGCGCTCCGGCTCCCTCTGGACTCGCTCCTGCCCCTTCTCCTTCTGCCAAAACCCTGGACCCCTCAGGCTTCGTCCTCCTCCTCCTCCATCTCGGGCTCCCTCTCCTCTTGGGAGACCAACCAGTGTGCTTCCCTTCAATGCTGGTCCCGCAGGAGACCTGGCCGACATCCCCTCCATCGACAGCGGGCAACTGGTGCCCCACGGATGTGGTTCCGCAGTTGAGGGTGTAGGGCTGGGAAGCACATGCGGCTCTGCAGATATAATGGCCTTCTCCATCCCTGGCTGCCCCTCTTCCTCTGGCTTTTCCTCTTTTCTCTTCAGCACTGAGGTGATCACAGCGTGCCCAAGCTGCTCGGGCAGCGCCAGGACTCGTGTGTGGGCAGCTCTGGAGAGCTGTCTGCTGCAGGGAGCGGAGCTTTCCTTTGCCGCTCCATCGGTGGCTCTGCAGACCCAATTATGGCCTCAGTGAGACAAGCAGGAGCCCCCAAGGTGTCTTCTCACCAGCTCCGAGTCCTGCCACAGCCCTTTCCTCCACTGCACAGGTCCTTCCACTGCTTCAGTAGTGATAGGATCTAATGAGGGTCTCCTGGGGAGGAGGAGACTTGTTGAATGGAAAAGCCTCGGCGGCCGATGACAATCGTGGCAGGTGGAGGTGCCTGTTCATGTCGAGCCTGTTGCTGTGGCTGTAGTTTAGCCGTGAAATCCCCGTGGAGAATCCTTGGCTCTGGGGAGGAAGGACGTGGGGCTGCTGAACCCTACAACTTCTGGGCAGCCTGGGCTGTGCACACAAGGAGCTCAAGGCATGAATTTTCTTTTTCTTTCATTTCCAACACAGAGGAGGGCCCAGGGACCCTCTGGAGCAAGTGTTTGCGCTTGGTTTAACCCACGGCTTCTGCTGCTGCTGTGGCTGTGGAGGAAGCTCTCCTGACACAAGAACCTCCATCTCTCTGCCGGGAATTGCCCTTACCTGGCATGTCCCGGCACATCCTGATCAGTGCGTGTCGGTGCCGGGGTAAGGAGTGCTGGGATTTCCACTGTGGACATGGGGCTGCTGACCCTGGGATGTGAGGAGCCAACGCTTTCATCTCATTGTCACAGAAATGGGTGGGTTCTGCTGCTCTTTGCTCTGACCAAAGTGAGTTTTGTCCTCAAATGATTGATCCTGTGCTGATGCTACTGCTGGGACACACAAATAGCACTGCAGAAGGAAGGGGAAAGGGAATGAAACTCTAATAACTCATTAGGGATGGAGGGGACAGCAGGGCGACAAAGCCTGCAGAACATCCCTAGCCCCAGAGGAGGTCTTTGTTTAGCAGAGAGGTGAACAAGGCCAGCACAGGAGCCTGGGAGGAGCTGGCTGGGAAGCGGGAGCTGATGGTTTGCTGGTGTTGATGACGGGGTCCTGGCACACAGGGCTGCAGGTGCCTCCTCGTCCTCGGAACGGCTGCTCCAGTCCTTCCAGGCAGCGCCTGCTGCTGCGTGAGATGCTCCTGGTGAGCTCGGAGGGGAGGACGGGTTCTGTTCACCCACCGCTCCCCTTGCACGCACATACTCTGAAAAACAGGAGCAGCAGGGCAAGGAGAGAAGCCAGCCCAGGAGCTGCTCAGGCAGGCCGTGCTCACGACACCGCCTCGTCAGTGCGTGGGCAATGCCACAGCTACAGAAGAGAAACAGCTTCTGCCTGGGCCCCTTCCCTGTGACCCTCGAGCTGCGAGGAGTCGGGGGAGTGCGTGGGGTGGGAGGGTGGAAGAGTGCACGAGGACAGGCCTTGGAGAGGCTTTGGAGTGCAGCTGTAACTCCTGAAAGTCACCGAGCTGGAGTGGGAAGCAAACGCAGAGGACAGGACCTGCTGGGAGGGCAGAGCAGGGGCAAGTTTATTTATGATCCCTTTTCATTTTTGTTCTGACACACTCAGCTGCTTCTGAGGTTCTCATACTTTCAAAAGGCAGCTTGTTCCAGTTTCTTTTCAGGTACAACTTCACTTTTGAGTTTAAAAGCTCTTTTTGGAAGAGCTCATTAGATAGAAAACATCCAGGCAAAAGTCAGCATGGGACAGGGGGAGGGAACCGCGGGCGGACCTCGGAGATTGTTTCTGCCCGTCGCTGCCCCACAGTGCTTCCAGCCCTGCCTTCCACTGGCACCAGCTGCCCAACCTCGGTGCTGTGCTGGTGCACTTTTCCTGCAGACAGGCAGCGAGCGTGACGCTCCCACCTTCAACTATGGAGCAGCGCTCCCAGGAGAGCTCCACAACCTTCTGACCTTCTGACGGAGCTGGAGGAGCTGGGCACGGCTGGTGCCAAACGCTGGGTTTCCACAGTGACAAGTCCTGCAGGGAAGGGATGAGTCGTGCCTCTCAGATGCTTCTGCAGCTGCTCAGGCTGTGTGGCAGTCCCTCCAGAGCCCCCCATTCCGCAGTGGGTGGAAGCAGGCAGGAGATGCTCCTGCTGAGCCCAGGGCTGTCAGCAGCAGCTCCGGTGGGAAGGGAGCAGCAGAGCCGGCGAGGAGGCGAAGCAGTGGCAGGGAACGGATGGAGCCGTGATTCCTTTTGTCGGGAAATCGATAAATCAGCAGGTCTCGCGCTCCTTTTAGCCTCTCATCCCACTTAGAAACCCAGGTGGGAGGTGGACAGCGCAGGGGGGCTGGTGGCTCTGCAGTGAGACACCGAGACGGCTTGGCTTGCTGAACTCAGAAGCCAGAAAACACCTAAAAATAGCCACTGGATGGCTTGTCCTGACCCCATTAGTCATCTTTCTCCCCTGAAGTGCAATGAGACCAGCCTGGACTCCAGCTGAAGGTCTGCTCTTGCCCAGGGGAGGGAGGAGGCACTTGGGCAGAGATGAGTCTGGAGTCTGCTTTTCTGTGTGATCAGACTCTCCCAGCAGCACCAGCTCCCAGGACACCCTCTCTGGAGCCTGGCTTGGGAAACGTGAACTTACGAGCCCAAGCTGGGGCCATGGCTCTTCATGATGTGCAGGACCTCATGGGCCGGGGACCCTAATGGCATCTCACATTTTCATGTTGCTTCATCTCTCTTACCTGGAGACAGCACAAGGCAGCAGCTCTTTCTCCATGGAGTCCGACGGTGTCCACACCAGCCTGCCGGTGTAGTTCAGTTAACTGGGGGCAAAGGTAGGGCAGGAGGTAGGGCTGGAACACCTTCCATGTCCTTTCACCAGCAGACCCAGCTGAGATGAAAGCTGATGTCTGCGATGTCTTCTTTCATCTCACAGCAGCTGTACGTCATTTATGGCCCAGCATTTTTGACCATTTCGAACTCCCAGTTCCTGGTGAAAAAGACCAGAAAATGCATTTGCCGGTTTAACTCTTGACGGTTTAATTTTCGGTCCCCAGTTAGCGCTAGCTGGTTTCAGTTTCCAAATTAGCAATTGTAATTGATACCCGAGCACGGGATAACTGCTTCTGGATTGAGCTTCTGTCAGCCTCCTGACAGTTCATTCAGTCACGAGATGATTTATGCAGGCTCAGGGCTTCACAAGTGCGACTTGCTGCTTTCCTGCCTCTGAACTGCTTTTATTTTATTCTCTTTGCCTCTAACACAAATTGACGCTCATCTCCTGTCATTTCTTTGCAGGAGCTCAGGATCGAGTGAGCGCACCGTTCATTCCGGAGATGAACACAAACACGAGGCACAGGCACGCGTCATCCGGAGCCGCAGCGGAGGACAGAGAGTCCATGTCCAGTGGCTCACGTGCACGTGTGGACTCGTAACTCCTTACTCAATCCTCCCTTCCACTTCACGGGTCGGGTGGAAGCCCTGGCTGGCTGGGGATGGGCAAAGAACGGTGGGATTTGCTCTTCTGCCCATAGCAGCGGGGGCTGCACCCCAGAGCCAAGCACACAAGGTGTGGCGGGGATGCTAAGGAGCCCAAACCGAACAAGAGAGGGGCATGGCTNTGTTCAGTCTGGAGAAGAGAAGGCTGCGAGGAGACCTTGTGGCCTTCCAGGATCTGAAGGGGGCCTACAAGAAAGCTGGAGAGGGACTTTTTAGGATGTCGGGTAGTGATAGGACAAGGGGGAATGGATCCAAACTAGAGGAGGGGAGATTTAGATTGGATGTTAGGAAGAAGTTCTTCCCCAGGAGGGTGGTGAGACCCTGGCACATGTTGCCTAGAGAGGTGGTGGAAGCCCCATCCCTGGAAGTTTTTAAGGCCAGGTTGGATGGGGCTGTGGGCAACCTGCTCTAGTGGGAGGTGTCCCTGCCCGTGGCAGGGGGGTTGGAACTTGATGATCTTTAAGGTCCCTTCCAACCCTGACAATTCTGTGATTCTCTGATTCCGTGGCCTGGGTGGCTACGCTGCTGTGGGCATCCCCTGGCACTGCCACAAGTTAAAAGAACCAAGAGACACTGAGCTCCTCACACAGCCCATGGAGCTGCTTGCCACCGTTTGTCCTGCCCGTCTTCCACGGTGCACTTGGCACAATTTGTCTTCCAGCCCCAAACTTGCCCTGGACAGCTGAGTAGTGGGGCTGGAGCACCGGCGAACCTCAGAGGTGGTCAGACAACACCTGAGAGCAGCAGGTTCACCCCCGAGCAGGCATCCAGCCTGCAGGGCCAGGCAGGAGGGCAGTTAGTGGTGGCAGAAGGTGACTCGTCCCTTCAAGGCCCGAAGCCACCTCACCTGCCCGAGGTCCGCGGCATGTCCCAGCTCCAGCCCTACCCGAGGCACAGGGAGACGGACGCTGTCTCGCTTGGGGCTTGGCGAGCAGCAAAAGAGAGCGCCCACCATCGTTAGCGCAAAGCCAGAAAGCAAATGAAAGGTCCTTTGTCCTTCTCCTCATTAGTCTGTGTCTCCCCAGGGCAGGGGAAGTAATTATCCGCTTCTTCACGCTGGTGCGGAGCCTCCTCTTCCCCTCGGTATGTGCCCAAGCACCTTGTCTGCAGAGCTAATTGACACGTACAGTGGATTTCTCCCGTGATTCCCAGTCTCTGAAAGGCCTCTGTGTTGTGGGGCTGCTTTTTTTGTTTTGTGTTGTTTTTTTTTTTTGTCTGTGGTGCCCACTCAATTAACCAAATAGGGGCAATTTTGCCTGTAGGGATGGGATTATTCCACAGGCAGTTTCTCCGACAGGCAGAGGCAGTCGCCCCTGCCCGGGCTGCGCGTGGCTCCGAGCAGGCAGCTCGTGATTCCTGTGGGGGTTGGCTGCTGGCATGGGGCTGGACATGCTTCTGGGGACTCTTGTCTCCGTCTGCTCAGCCCCACAACTCTGGGCACTGAGGTACCTCCGTGCAAAGCTGCTCTCTGCTCATGGGCTCCTCTTCAAAGCATCCAGCAAAACAAGATTTAAGGTTATGAAAATGAAAGCTCCGTTTTCTCCCACCAGCCGCAGCTTTTAGCAGCGTACCTTGGGGAGTTCGAATCCCTGTGGCCCAAAGAGTAGGACATGATTTCCTGGAGCAGCGTCTCAGGTTGGCTGATGAAGGAGCTGCTCTGGCTGTGCTGGCACTAGCCCAGGTGGTGAATTGTGCAGCCAGCTGCTGGGCAGCGGGCACAGCTCTGGCATGGGAAGAGCAAAGCCCGGTGCAGATCGGGATGGCTCGGGGACATGCAACCTGGGCAGGGTAAGGGGAGGGCTCAGTTCTGCATCCCTGAGCCAAACGGAGTTTGCTGGAGGTGGGACTGAGCCCTGACGTCTCCCAGAGGACCAGGGTCCACCACCCGGCTTCTCTCTCTGCTGCATTGCAGGAGCGTGAAGGCTGCAGACACAGCCGGGGGCGGCTCAGCCCTTGCCAAATCCACCCCACCCCCCCAGAGAGTGAAGCCAAATCAGTGTTCACCTAGAGCAGCAACAGCTCCACAGAGGCTGCACAAGCCCTTGCACCTCCGTCCAAGAGCTGGTTTGACAGCCCTGATGGCCTCTCAGTTAGCCCCGAGCTCTTAGAAAGCACCCCCTGCCTACTGGCGATAACGAACGTGGAAGATGTGATTGAATTAATGCTGCTGATGTCCTCTCCTGAAGGTCAGGATGGTAATGAAGTCATATGATACTATTTATGCTAATATTAAAATTAATTACCCGCCATTTTTATGTGCATTAACGATTTGTTTGTGATGCTCTTTACAGCCATAACGGAAGGCCCGTGATACATCTGTTCTTTATGGATGTAATTAAGGAGAAAGCACTTTGAGGCATTTATTCTCCAATAACACCCACCCGCATTCGACCCTCAGGTGGCGCGTATGAGCCACGGTGTTTATTAAATGTCACACTCGCAATTACGGGCTCCGCACGACTCGCATCGCGCTGCTGGAGTGGGAGGCGATCTCTCGGCGCATTGCCGGGCGAGCAACAAGTGGGAGCTGCAGCGGGAGGCGACGCGGCGTCGAGCGCTCTGTGGGCGAGGAGCTCGCGGCTCCGCTCACCTTCCTCCGGGCATCTCGGGCCGGTAAGAGGCTCCAAAAGCTCCCGGACGTGAGTGTTCTTTGCCCAAGTGGCACATGTGGTCGTGCCGGGTCCTGGTGGCGCTGCGGTGTTCTGAGCAATCGCTGTGGAGGCCTCTCCAGAGCTCTTCGCTGTCACTTAGGAAGCAGAAGATGTGTCGCCTGCAGAGAAGAGTCTCTGTCTTGAGGAAAATGAGGGATCAGAACAAGCTTCAGAAAAATTGCCTCTCGGCAGATTCAGACCCTGAAAAAAGGAATTGTTTCTCGCAGAACTAAAGTTTCTGACTTTTTTAACCACTTCTTAATGTTCTTAATATATTTTAAGGCATTTTTTTCACTCCGGGGAATTTCTTCAGGAGGAGCTCTGACATAAGCCATTTGGCAAGAGCAGCAGGAATCTGTGATTTATTCTGGAGACAACCTCAAGTCTGTGACATGAAAACCTGTTGGAAAGTCTCACCTATCTCCAATCCCCCTGGAGGGTGTAACCTGTCCCCTCGGCACCCCCGTGCTCTCAACATTTGGTGGCAGGAACGGGCGTCAGGCAACACCTTTGTGACGCGTATTTCTGTCACTCACATCGGTCCACGTCCGCTATCGGTGGCAGCAGTTGTTGCTCCCCGGTGTGAGGCAGCACCTGGGTGCCACGGGCAGGATCGGGGCAGGGGGAGCAGTGGATGCCCCTGCCACAGGCGATGGGCAGTGAGAACAGATGGGCAGAGAAGAAGGAGCCGATCCGGGGAGGACGGGTTGCGGGCTCCGGTTGCGAGGCCGTGGCGTGCGGCCGCTCACGCGGAGAGGGAGTGGAATTCTCTGCGCCTGATTAGCATGAAACATTTCACAGCCCGCGACGTCCCGGCGCGCGTTAGCATATGGCAGGGCTGCCTCGGCTTTGGCTACTGCGAGGGGATGATTAATTAGTAAGACATTTTTATGTATGAAAGGAAAAACATTGTGATCCTCGTGGCTGGCAGCGCGCTGATGTTTTACGTTCCTGTAAGGGATGGGAGGATACGCGCCTTGGCAAGTTTCCCTGGAATGTTTACCAGCAAACATTCGTCCTTGTTTGCTTAAATAAAAACCCTGCGTGTTACGTGGCGGAGCAAAGGCGCGTCAGAAACAGGCCCTGTAGAAGGGGAGCAGGGCAGCACGATCTCCTGCTGTGGGAACGCGCTTCCCCGACCTCACGTGCAACGATAGGAGTCGTTAGGAGGAAAGGCGGCCTCGGAGGAGGTAAGGACTAGGGCAGAGATGTGCGGCAGAGCCCTCGAGAGCGCGACAAATTGGAAATGGAAGCGCAGGGGGATGGAAGCACCAAAGCCACGTTAGAGAAGGGATTAGGGAACGAGCCGTGTCGATAGCCAATGGCAGGACTGGCGGCTGAACCACTGCCGTGGCGAAGGCCGTGGGTGGTAGCAAGATCCCATCACATGCCGTTTGCTATCCAAGAGCCTTTGCTCCAGCAGCAGGAAGATGACCCTATGGGCCAGCTTGTCAGAGGTGCATTTCTCTTCCTACAGCCTCAGCAGGAGGGCAGATGGTGCATGAAGAAGCCCCAACCCTCCAAAGAACAAACCACAACAGGCAGCAACGTCATCTGAGCACCTGAGGTTTAACAAGTGCGGTCTCAAGACAGAAAAATCCCCTCACCACAGACAGTCGACTTCTGGAATATGTAAGAGGTCCGTGTCCAGGGCTGCAGAGGCTGTGGGAGCAACCCCGGGAGCTCCCAGCACCTCCCCGCAGTCACCTGCTTTCCAAACCTGACTGTACTAACCCAGAAACACTTTGTCTGGTTAAATCCATTCCACTGGATTGTGACAAATCACTCTGATCGCCCCAGAAGAGCCGCCGTCCATTCCGGCATTGAGTCAAGTTCCCTGAACGACCACATGTGTCTCAGGATAACAAAATTGGCTTTTACCTTCAAATTTCGTGTCCGCTCCAAAGGATGGACAGAAGTAGGTTACGGGGGCAGGGGACAGGACATGCAGGGACAGGGGTCCAAGTGAAATGGGAAGGAGCTGCAGGCACCTTGGAGAGGAGCAGCACACTTGAGGTGGGAGAGGATGGACTGAGGGAAGAGAGAAGCACAGACCACACAACAGCACAGAAATATTAGATTCAAAGTTATGGTGCTTTTGGGTTAGAAAAGCAGGCGATTCCCTGTCAGGTGAGGTGAGCACAGGAGCAGTGATGCCCATGGTGTATGGAGACCATTAAGCCCCAGAAGCTGCCCCCAGAACGCAATCGCAGAAGGCCCCAGGGAAGGTGCACATAAGCCGTGGTCTTGCTGGAAGACTCAAGTCACCGGAGGCCAGCTTTGGAGAGGTTTGGGTCAGGAAACCACTGCAGCTGCCTGAGGGGCCACCGGTTCCTGTCTCCAGCTCATCACCACTGAGCGACCGACATTTGTGCGCAAACACCACCGCAGAGATATCCCTCCCCATCGTGCCTTCAGGAATTTAGTGGCTCTCAAGGTCCATGTGCAAGGATTTCTCATCGCTCGCTACCCCTTTGTTGAATAAGCGGTGGCAAATTAGGTCATGTGAAGCTAAATTGAGCATTAAGTGTTCTCCCTTCAGAACTACTGCTGCAGCCTCTCCGGGGAAATCAAAACCGTTTCGGAATGTGTCTTGGCTCAGATCGCTTCGCCTCCAGTGCTGGAAACCTCTGGGCTTTCCGGAGATGAGAGGCTGGGAGAAAGCTCCCGGCAAAGAGCAGGGCTTTGGGGAGGTGTAAGGACAAACACGGTGGAGTCTCCAACCTGCCCTCACACCCAGAGCGCTGCTCTCAGCCACTCAGCTCTGCTGCTGGCCCCCTGCACCCAGCAATGCCTCTTCAGGCAGAGCCAAACCACAAGTGGCCATTTCAGGCCTTCAGAAGGAGTATACTTTGGAGACAAAAGGCTGAGCAGGACTCAGATTCTCCCTCCATTGTGACCTGCCTCTTCCAGGGAGGAGACGCAGAGTCCCCAGCACCACTGGTCTGGCCCCAAGTCATCCCCCTGCCCTGCCACCCATGTAAGGTGATGGGTGGGGGTGGCACAGGCAGGGCTGGGATGCAGAGCAGGATTTCACCTTCACATCACTTGCTATGAGCTCCCTGGGCTGTCCTGCAGCCTCTGGAGAAGACATCGCCTTCTAGGGCTTCAGCTGTGCTTTCCCAGCTTGCCCTCCTGACGTGGTTTAACCTCTGCCAGCAGCTTAAACACTCTCAGCTGCTCACCCACTGCTTTCCCCACACTCTCCATCCCCTCCTGTGATGGGAAGGAGAATCAGGAGGAAGAAAAAAGGTGACACCTCAGGGGTTGAGATAAGAGCAGTTCAATAAAACAACAATACTGATGAGAGTACTGGTGAAATGAAATACAAATTGAGAGATAGAAACCAGGAGGCTCTACTTGTGCCTAAGGTGCAAACTTTCCCTGCTTTGGCCACACCGAAGACGCACGCTGAAGTAAGGTGAAAACAGGCAGCTCCACCCTGGTCCAGCCCTCCCCTTATGTAGGGGCAGGATTCAGTGCGGTATCGAACATCCCCTTGGCTGGTGTGCTCCCTCCCAGCTGCAGCCTCTCCCATCTGCTTGGGCCAGCAGCTGATGGTGACAACCCAAACCCAACCCAGGGGGCATCCAAAGCACGTTGCTGAATTGGTCCTTGACGGCAACCTAAAGGCTGCCCAAGTCAGAGCTCAGAGTGGGGGGACCAACCCCCATCGTGGTCTCTCACAGCCTGGCTCTCTCACAGGGGCCTGAAAAAAGCTTGTGGGATGCGAGTGGTCCAGAGACTCCCCCGCCCTTGTGAAGCCTGCACGGATCTGCCCTATGCTGGGCTCTCCCTCCATGCCCACCACGGCTCAGCTCAGCTCTCCTCAGACAAGCACCACGGGGGTCTCTGAGTCCTGCCCCGACCTCACACCTGAGGCTCCCCGTCCCTCTGCCTCCGAGACGCTCGCTGGGCACTCCTGCCCCATGGCACCCAGGGTGCTTCATAAACAGGAGCCAGAGCTGTGACCGAGAGCTGCTCTACGCCGTGCTGCCTTCACATCAGTCATCTCTTCCAGATCAAGAAGAGTCTGTCTTTTGGCAGAAACCTGACGCTGGCAGACGGGAGGAGAAGCATCTGCTAAATCAGACACATGCAAAGCTTTCCATGTGTCGGCGACTCGGGCCAAGGCTGAGTGCAAACGCACTGAGCTTCAAAGGCAGCAAGATGCTGTGCCGTGGAACGTCCTCCTCACTCTGGAGACACCCGGGCTGAGGCTGGTCCATCCTTCTGTCTCTCCTGGAGAGACCCAGCTGATCTGGCCAAGCCCAAGAACTTTGGGATTGATATTCCCTGGGCGTGGCTCAGACAGTGAAGAGCAAAAGGTGGCAGGACCTTCTTTCTAGGTCCTCAGGGTACCGGCAGGAATAATGGCGTAAAACTTGGCAAAGGCTGAGTGCCAGGGAATGGCTCCAGACAGGAAGGTCAAGTTGGTTTCTTTCCACTCTTTTCCCAAGCTGCCCTCTCCAGAGGGCCTGTCCTCACAAGCGGGTTCGATGGGTCTGTTCCTGGGGGGTTAATGAAACCCCAGAGCAGCTTCTGGCTGTGTCAGCACCCAGGCGATAACACCGCCCTGCGTACACGACGGCGACAAGCTCCACCAGGGTCAGCTCAGCTTGGTACCAGCTGTTTGCCCGCTAAGCAAAGCGCCCGTCCCCAAACCCACACCAGGGAGGTGCCTTGCTCTGAGGTGAGAGGCGTCAGCTTTTGGGGGGCAAATAGGGCAAAACTCAAGGTATTTACAGAATTGGGCATCTTCTCAGCAGGGGTTTTGCTGTTTGCCCAGGGAGTCTGAGCCCCTGTGCCCCAGGATCACCACTTCTCGCTTTCGGATGCTGTGTCCCCTGCTGCAGGACGGACCAAGCTACCTGGCCCCTAATGCTCTGAGTCGTGCCCAGTTACATATTGGGCTTCACGCGGGACAGGGGAGTCCCAGGGCTCCTGGAAATCCTGCATCACAACTTCCAGCTCCGGCAGCTGCCTGTGCTGGGAGCCAAAGGGTGGCTGCCAGGACACCTTACACTGCCGAACATCCCCCTGCTCCAACAACACCCTCCCCACAGCTCAGTACTGCCCGGGATGGGCCGCGAGACATCAAATCACTGCAGTGCCCCAGCTCACGCCCTCCCCACAGGCAGCAGAGCCTTCCCCAGTGCAGCACTGGTAGGCGATGGCCAGTTAATGGTGCACAATTTACTGCCCTGGTGTTTATTGCCGGCGAGAATTATCCAGATTAATCACCGCTGCCGCTACAAAGTTCTGTAATAAAAACCTAAATGAAATAAAAGACGGTCAAGTGATTCATTGATGGAAATCCCTCCCCTGTTCCCAATGAAAGCGCTCACTGTAATCTCCGTGGCGTTGTTTCTTTCCGTTCCCTGACTTTAATCCATAAAACATCGTTAAGGTTTGGAGAGCGCTTGCAGGTTGGGAGAGGGATGACTCCTGCCCGGGAAATAGCAACGAACCCTTCGGGGTCAGAGAAGCTCAGGCAAAGCTGGACGGGAGCCAGTCTGTCCGTGTAGCGTGGGGCAGGTGAGGGAAGTGGAGCTGGACCTGTGAACTTGCCCAGATGTGGCTCTTGCAGGAGTAGTGGCCCCAAGGCTCAGGGCCAGCGCCCCCAAGCCCAGGATGACTGTTGGATTGTCCCAGGATGGCTGTTGGATTGTCCCAGGATGGCTGTTGGATTGTCCCAGGATGCCCAGCCCAGCAGCTCCAGCGGCTGAGTAGCAGGATGTGGTGTGGGCAGAGAGGTCCCTTGCTCCTCACCCTGAAAAGAGGAGGGGTGAGCACCCCTGAGGAAGCTGCTGAGCCTCCTGGAGAAGCAACCACGTTCCCTGGCCAAGGCTGAGATGGGCTGAGACTCGAGTCTGAACGAAGCTGGTTTAAACAGATCATCGACTTCACTTAGTTACACAGAATGAGTAAGGTTCCAAGTTTCTGCCAGAAACAAATGTATGTTTGCACAGACTGAAAAGGTTACCTGGTTTCACTCCATCTGAGACGGGTTATTTATCATAAATATGTTTGCACTGGAGTTGTGAAAATTAAGGCATGTTGATTGAAAACCTCGCAGCAGATGTTGTCTCAGCATCCCCCAGGAAACTGTCACAATCGCCTTGTCTTAATGTGGAAGCGACACTTGCTGCAGAAACAGTTTGGGAAATGAATGTTTGGCTGAGGAGGGGTTTGTGTGGCGCTGCCAGTGGAATACCGCATTCCTGCTCGATGCATCAAGCAACGCGTAAAAAATTAATCAAAACCGCATTTATTATACATGATAGTGGAAAAAACGAAACACCCAACCACCAGCAAGGGCTCCTGCCGCTCATTAGCTGCCTTAAAAAGGGCTGGAGAGAAGAGGGGAAGTGCCGCAGCTTAGCAAAAAGGCCTGGAAATCATGGAGTCCTAGAAAATAGGAGTGTTGTCACCAGCGTCACCGACCTAAAAACGGATTTGTCGCGGGACCACCGTGAGCAACCTCTGCCAAAGCGTGTTCCTTAGGTGGGTGGTCACGGAGAGCGCACTTGGGAGCTTCACCTACTGGGGGCCCTCCATACCAGCAGCAAGCTGGGTGCCGGGGGGGCCTGCGCCACACTGGTCTGCGCTGGTCTGCACTGGCCGGGGCTGCTGGGGCAGGGGCTGCCCCATCTCTCTCTGGATCCTGCTTTCTCGGTGGTGGATGCAGCGTGGACGTGGCAAACGTGACTTTGTGGAGAGCTGCCGCTCTGGGACAGGCAGAGGGGGTGAGCAGCTGAACGGGGTGTGGGCAGCTCTCCTCTCTACCTCCCAGGGACAGTGGGATCGCAGGACAGAGTGGCTCAGAGAGCAGCGAGTGTCTCCTGTCCGGAGGTGACACGCCAGCACCCATCACCAGCTCTGGTGGATCCTCTGATGACTTTCCTCGCTGCTTTGCGCTGTCATTTCCTCCCCAGAGTTGCACGGGCGGTGAGAATAGTGCAGGGGCCGTAGAGAAGGCAGGAGACCCCAGGAGGAGTGGGCTTGTGCACAGAACCCACCCAGTTCGGGCATCTCCTCGCAGGGGACAAGGAGCAGAGTCCCAGGGAAGCCCCTCCTGGGGAAAAGCTGCCCCAGCTGGTCTGTCTCTTGCTGGGAGAGCAAGAATCTGACTGCAGCCTTCCAGGGGAGTGCCAGGCGTGCTGGATCCGTTGAGGGGACCGGCGAAAGATGGGAACTTGCTGCCAGGAGCTGCTTTTCTCTGGCAGAGCATCGTTGTGAGCGGCCAGGAGGGCTGGGAAAAACACAGGCAGGTTTTCATGGAAAGGGTAGAAGTCTCAAGTGCAGATGGGAACTGTTTATGGAGCAAATAAAGGGACCAGAGTCGCTCTTCACGGCGTGCACGACTCCTGTCGAGGCTGAGCGTTAAAAGCCGTGCCCCTGAGTGCAGCTCAAACGGCTCCAAGGAGATGGGGCAGCACGATGCTCTTACCCTGAGCCCCAGCATAAGGGCTGCCCGGAGCCAGACCCAACCGGGGACCCGTCAGGACCCCTTCGTGGGCTGTTGACCTGTCCCATCATCTCCAATAAACCCCTTTTGCGTTCATTCATCTGCCTCCTCTCCAGGGTGTGTGGTTCAGGCGCAGCCCTGGATCAGCAGCAAGAGGACAAGGCTGGTGTCAACCATGCTTATAAAGCGGATAATATTTGGGAAAAAGGCAAGGCAGTTAAAGAGATTTCTTTTTTTTTTTTTTCCCCAGCAGTAAAAATTACATGGTAACAACAACAACAGAAAAAAAAAATCACAAGAAGAAAGAGAGAAAGAAATGAAAGGAGAAAAGCTGGTGGGAGGAAAATGGATCTGGAACTCAGGTATCTCAGTGTCAGGGGAAAATTGTTTTCAGAGAGAAAATGATTGCAAAATACTGCACAAATAGGATTTTACTCCGTCAGACAGCAAACAAAGCTACGGGAAAGGCTGGACTGGTTGCAAGTGTAATTGATTTCAACTGTAATTTCGTAAGGGCAGGAACTGCTGGAGCAGGGCCTGGCCAAGGCCGAGTTCTCCTGGAAGCGGAGCTGGGTGGCATGCTGCTGGAAAATGACTTATCCCCTTGAAAAATGGAGTTGGAGTGGTTATTCAAATATCAAAGGTAAATTGAAAAGCGTAACTGTTTAGGCAAAAGCTGAAACGTTTATTTTTGAGATTTGAAAAGAAAATAATCCCATTTGCCTTTTCAAGTGAATGTGCTGAAATGCGATGTGGAGGTGGGCGGGTTTTTTTCAGGTTAAATTGAAGCAAAACCCCTCCAAATGAAATAAAAAAAGGGTTGTTTTTTTTAGTTCAACAAGAAATGGGTAATATTTTTTCTTCGGAGAATTCTGGAACAGATTTTATTTATTTTCTTGGTTTAATGCCAGGCTGGAAAACAAACAACTCGCGACGCTGCGGTGCATGTGCCGTCAAAGCGCGCGGGGGGAACGGCTCAGCCGGGGGCTTGCTGCGGAGCACGGGAGATCTTTTTGGACTGAAGGGGGGAAAATGTTGAAAACAGACGCATCAAGAAATTTATGAGGGGTGATTTGTCACCGGCTGTTGTCGGCGCCGGCTGTATTGTCAGCCTTTCATTGGAAAATCAATAATAATCGTGTCCCCTACACACCGGCTGCAGATAGCCGGCCTCTCGTGGACCGGCGGAGATGAGCTGGACTCCGTAAGTCATCTGGATTTAAACGCTCAGAAGGTTTGGGGGAAAGGAAGAACTCGTGTAAAACCACCACAAATCATTTTGAAACGTGATTATTGCTGCGCAGTTTTTCCTGGAGAACTCATTGCACCCGCCCTGCTCGGATGGGACCTCAGCCAGGGACGTATGAATGAGTCTCTCCGGTCCCCTTTAGCCCAATCTGCTTGTGAAAGGACTTGTGTGCAGCGAGGCCGTCTGTCCGTCCGTCTGCTGGCAGCTTCTGCTGACAAAGGGTGGATGGAAAGAGCGTGTGAAGTGTCTGTCCCTGGCTACGCGGCACAGCACACTTTGGCTCACTCCAAGAGATCCGGCTGCTCGATAAGCTGGAAGATCACCGGGGAGACAGCAGAGTCCAGGTGAGACGTCTGCATGGACAGAGCAAGCGAGGAGCACAGGAGATGGGGAAGTTTCTGACCATCAGAGCAGGACAGAAAAGAGCCTCATTTAGGAGGGATGGGGCAGCGGGAAGGCCAAGGCTCTACCAGTGCAAAGGAGGCACGACAGAACTGCCCGGGCCAGAAGGTGTTTGTGGTGGGAACGCTCCGGAGTCAGCCATGCCCAGGGTGCTGCTGAGTCGCTTTGCTTTTCAGACATCTCTTTCCGTTCTTTTCCATATTTTGCCTCAGACCTGCGTTGACATCAAAACGAGCAGCGCTTTCTGACAGCTACTGACTCTTATTGTTGTTGGGTATACTATTGTCTGTATCCGCATGGCAACGGGGACAATTTTCCTTGCGTTTCATTTCAAATGGTTGTGCTTCTCCACGCTTATCCCCACTCCTTAAAATTAAACAAAAAAAAAAATCATAGAGTTGGGAACCTGCTCTCCAGCGGAGGGCCTTTCAGTTTGAGTTTGATCTTTGTGCACCCACTCACGGCTCCACAGACACCTCGGAGGTGACGTTTTAAAAGCTGCTGCCGGTGCGCGGTGAGGGGCAGCCCTCGTGCACAGCGGGGCGGTGGCTTGGGCAAGCCTACGTGGGGGATATAGAATTTTTTAAAGATTAGCAAAAAAATGCAGTTTAAGTCATGACAGTGGAGTCGGAGAACACACAGAACTTCACAGCAAAGGCCTGTGCCTGGCTGGCTCTCTATAGTTCATCAATGTATTGGAGGTTGCCCCAACCTGCGGTGATACTTCCAAATGGGCATCTTGGAGAGAACCCTTCCAGAGCCCATCACCCTCTGCAGACACCCAAGGTGAGAGCTGGGTACCAGAAAGTACAGATTTGGTGGTGATTGGCATGTCCCAGGTGACATCCACTGCCTTTCCAGGAGCCCTCGGCTCTCCCACTGTGGCAGAGGACACTGTGGTTTGGTACCTAGCGGTTTCTTGGGAGTAAGGCAGCCTCTGGGGACCCACGGAATTTGTTTCAGGATGCTGGTTTGCTTAAGACTTGCCACACAACGAGGCGTTGGTGACAAGCGACACCTTTTGAGAGTGGATCTAACTGAGTATGTTGCAGTTGCTTTGCTTTTTGACCTGGAGACGCCAGACACGTCCAGGTTCAGCTTGGGCTCTGCTCTTTGGAGTCAGGTTTGATACCTCCACTTGGTCCTTGCTTTGTGAGGGGATGCAGCTCAAACACGAGCATTCTGCCCTGCAGGCTGGTTGTGCTTTCAGGTCAGGTAGTGTCTGCTTTCCCAGAACAGATTGTCCTGCCAGCCGACAGGAATAAGTTCCTAAACGAGGCAGTGGATTGTCCTGTCTGTCCAGGCTCTCCTGCAGGCCACCCAACGCGCACGGGTGTAAGTGAACTGGAGTGAGGCTGTAATCAAGGTCGTTATTCTTGTTCAGAAGCAAAACGCTCCGGAAGAAAGCTGCTCCTTCTCAGCAACCTCCCCAGGGAGCACACAGCACCACGGCAAACACCTGAGCTGTAAGAAACTCACCCCGGCTCAGCACTCTCCTGGGCACCACGGCCGGTGGCACAGGGGCTGCAGAGCACCAGCGGCTCATGGCACTGGTGGAGCAGGGTGAGCCCAGATCCTGCTGTTTCGCCCGGTCTGGAAAGCGAGGAAGTTGGGTTGACACCTTTGCCTGAGACCTTCGATCTCTACGTGGTTTACCCAATTCCAGCAGGAGCTGGAGGTTTCGCACCCTGAGCTGGACATTCAGTGCTGCTGAAGGCTTGTGGGCCAGAAAAGGCTCCATTCCCTGCCTTAGGGGTGGGCACAGATAAAGAGAGAACTTGGTCTCAGTGAGGATGCTCACCTTAGGAAGGAGTCCATCCTTCACAGAGTCATCCTTCAGAGGACGCTGCAAGCCCTGGCTTCCACTGCCAGAAATGAAAATCTAAACCTCAATAATGATCAGCTGTCCTTGTTTAACCTCTGTTGGCAGCTAAACACCTGCAGCTGCTCACCCACTGCTTCCCCCTGCCCTCCACATCTCCTCCTGCGGGATGGGAAGGAGAATCAGGAGGAAGAAAAAAAGGGGAGATCCTGTGGGTTGAGATAAGCACAGTTTAATGAAACAACACCAAGAGAGAAGAGAACACCAGCACTAAGGGTGACAACACTAATAAAATGAGACATAAAGCCAGTGATAGTTGTGGGAAGGCTCTACCTGTGTCCAAGACGCTGCTTTCCCTGCTCTGGCCACACTAAAGCCACACAATAAAACCAGCTGAAAACAGGCACCTTCACGCTGGCCCTGCCCTCCCCTCATAGAAGGGCAGGATTCAGTGTGGGACCGACTCTCCCACGGCCTGGCTCCCTTGTTTATCCCAGGTGTGGCCCCTCCCAGCTGCAGCTCTTCCCAACGGCCTTGGCCAGCAGCTGCTGGACATAAGGAACCTGAACCTCAACCTCAACCTCAACCGAGTAATGGGCAGACAAATTTCCCAGGGCTGGGGGGGCTTTGGTTGTCTTCTGAGCTTGCCTGGGGGAATCGGCGCTCGCTGCCGGGAATGAGGCCGGTTTTGGGTAGCAAAGTGTTACACAATACGGGTATTTTTAGCATTGCTAATTCTGCTCATCCCCGCTGCTTATGGAGGATGTCGCAGCAGAGACTCCATTATGCCAAATGACCAATAATCCCTTGGTCTCCCAGGAGGAGGGACAGAGGAGCAGGAGGAGAACAGCACGCCGTTCTCCAGCATTTAAGTTTCTCGATGCCATCGAGCTACAAAAGGAGCGTGCTGGGCACCGGCACCACCTCTCAGCCCTCCTTATGTGTTTTTTCCACACGGCAATCCCGACACCAGCCCTGTCTTAACGAAATCGTTCTCCCATCTTGCCCTGTTAGGCTGCCCAATGCGACATAATCTGCTAAACGTGTTATTCTGGGTGATTTTATAAGGTGCTGCCTCAATAAAGATACTGTATTTGAGCTAGAAAATGCCTGCTTGGACATTGCTATTGACCCAGAAGGTGACGGTAAAGCTTCACCCTGCTGCAAACACGGCCGACAAGGCGGCACGGCTCGAAGAGCTGCTGATGCGCTCACAAATTCCAGAGGTTTCAGAAAGCGAGGACCCCTCCCGCGCCGCTGCAAGGGCATGGATGCGGCCCCGAGTCACACAACCGAGACGACGCCTTGCAAAATGTAACCAAACCCGAATAAAACGGCAGGAATTGCGGCCTGTGGAAGGGCCTCATCCGTTTGCAGACCTGAGCGTCAGCGAAACGGTCCCACCAACGCTGTCAGGGAGCCGAGGCTTCCCCAGTTAGCGACAGCCCCGTTGTTTGCGCCTGACAAAGCGGCAACGTGTGAGTAATTATCTAATTAACCTCAACCCGGTAGAGGCAGCGCAGGGAAGGGACGCGTCCCTCCTGCTTTATTAAGATCCGCTCTGGTTCCCGGTGGGGTTTGGCAAATGAGAAAAGGAGGAAAAACCCCTCCCGTTAAACGTGGTGGTGACAGCTGCTGGGATGACCCGGCTCCCAGCCGGAATCCACGCCAAGAGCGGCCGCGCTGCACCCGGGTCATAGCGTCATGCACTTGCAGACTGGTTTGGGTGGGAAGGGACATTTAAAGGTCATCTCGGTCCAACCACCCCCTGCAGGGAGCAGGGCCATCTGCAACTAGAGCAGGTTGCTCAGAGCCCCACCCAACCTCCCCTGGAATGGGGCCAGGGACGGGGCAGCGACCGCCTCTTGGGGCAACCGGGGCCAGTGTACTCAGGTCTTGTGGAAGGGGGCTGGTGCAAAGACTCACGAGATTTTGTCACCCGAGGGGACAATAATGACACCGTAAGGAGGGCTGGGACCGAGGGGAACATGGGGGCCCATCCTGCTGCTTAACCCCAGAACGGCGGTGGAGCTGGAGCGAAGCCACTTCACGTGGTGCTTCCCCGGGCAGACAGACCATTGCAGAAGTTCCCCCAGCCCTTGTGCCATCAGATTTATTGTCTGCTGTGATTGTCTGAGAGCTGCCCCTTCTCTCACACGGTCTGTGCTCCCTGGGCATGGTCTTGGGGGCTGCTGACCCCCAAAAGGTCTCTCTGAAGGCTTTTTAGAGCTTCCTTGGTCTGTGTTCAGTTGCAGTGACTCTGCTGTTGACAGTGGGTGGTGTTCTGGCTGCCCGGGGACATGGGTGGGGTTATTTTTTTCCCCACTGATCAAAAATCCCTTTCATTGTCTCCTGATTTATATAATTACAAACCAGTGCTGGGGAAAAAAAAAAAAAAAAGAGTTAAAATGAAACAGAGTCAACTGCAGCTTGTTCAGCCCGGGAGCTGCACACGCGCGGCGTGACTCGTTACGGAGCAGGGACGCTGTGCTGCTGTTACACAGACAGACACACGCAGCAGCTCTGAAGACGGATCCTTTTGGAGGAATAAACGCTACAGCCAAGAGACCTGTTCCTGGAGCGGGACACGCTTCAGGGAGGAGTCTTCAGGCTGACGCCTCTCCCCCAGACACACGACAGGGACAGGGAGGAGACGTGGGGAAGTCTCTTGCTCGGGGCAAGGCTGATTTTTGACGTCACTTTTCCCCTTTGAAGTGAGATCCCGGTGCTTGTTTAAAGCCTGGTCCTAAGATCCTTTAATGCAGACCCACCCACGTCAGAGACCAGCCCGAGTCTGCAAACTGTGGAAGAACACACGGCCCAAGCCTGTGACAGCTGAGACTGAGCTGGTTTATCTGGGAGCATTGCCTGTGGAATAGATGGCTTGGGAACGGGCACCCAGACTCTGGACAGGAGCCTCCTGCCCTGCTCGGCAGGGCCACCGCAGGGCTCTGACTGGGGCAGGAGGGGGCTGCTCCTTAACACTTTGGGATTTCTTGGAACAAGCGTCTCTTTTCCTTTGTGCCAGAGAACACAAAGCCCTCAACCCGGCCGGCCGACGCCTGGCTTCACAGGCTCTTCCCCAGACTTTTCTCAGCCAGCTCCCCTCTGAGGAGACAATCAGTCCTTTCAGACTCTCTTCACGGCATAACAGTTCTGGATATTTATCTTCATTGTAGTTTTGCGCGGAGACGCTTTTCACCCCGCGCCATCCCCTCTAGGAACGGGCCACCCTTGTGGCACACATCCCTTTTCCAGGGCTGCCTCCTTGGCTGGGGAAACGCCCTTTGCTTTCTTGAGGATTCTGCCGCCGCCTGCTGCGGAACGTCGCGGAAAGGCTCCCACCTGTTCCTGTCCTCTCCAGCTTTACCTGTTAGGGCCGCTGGAGCGTCTGCATCGGATAATTTCTAGCCACTTCGCACCCTTCAGTGTCACGGCGGCTGCTCTCCCCACGGTGTATTATTATTCCATTATTTTCAATAACCAGTCAGTAATGGGGCCATTACTCAACAAGCCGCCAGTTAATTGCTCTACTGCCAGGCCGGGCTTTCTCCGCTGAGCTCTCCCTCTCCTCGGCAGGTCGTGGCAACGCTCCTCCGCCGCACCGGCAAAGCCCCCGCCGCGGTGGGCAGCCTTCGGCAGGGGCTTCATGAGGGCTCGGCAACCCGAACGGACCCGGGATCAGCCACGATGAGCGGAGGATGAGCCGCCTGAGCTTTCACACGCGCAGCCTGCAACAAAGGGCTGCAGAGGCGATCGAAACTGTCACTCTGTGAGAAAAGAGGGACTGTGTTCCCCGGCCAAAATAAGGGTGGATGAGGGACCTTCAGCTGGGGCTGGCTGGAGTGCAGCTGTGCATGGTGTGGGGGACATGCTGGCTCTTCCTGGGCAGCCCTGGGGCACCGCTGAGGGACCCCAGCCCCCCTAGTGCCTTCCTTTCCACTCCATCCCGTCACCCCTTTGACCGTAGCTCCCAGCATCCAGCAGACAAACGGAGCTCAGGGCAGATGTGACCTGACCAGAGCCACTCTTTCGCTCTGGGCTGGGAGTGTCGCGTCAGAGCACCGTCCCCGTTCCAAGCAGGTTTGAGTGTGTGGGCAGGAGGGGACTGCGTGCGGGTCAGGTTTGCAATCCACAGCCACGTCTGTGTCACGGTCATCGTTGAGCGAGGCAGCTGAGGCTTTCACAGTCTGGGAATACAAGGAAGAAAAATTTTTCTTAAATGCAAACCCTTGCCATAAAAGACAAAAACATTAACTGAATGTTCCCAGAACTCTGTGAATATCTGCATATTTTAATGAGGAAACTCGCAGCTATGGCTCATACGGAAAAAATGTCTCCTAATTATTTCTGGGCAGAAACAAGACTTCCTGATCTGTGCTTTTTTGGTTCAAGTATGATGCCCCAGCACAGTGTCATCAGAAGAAGCCAGTGATTAAAATACATCCAAGCTGTGCTTGCCAGTGCGGTGAAATCACCCAATAATAGCTCCCTGATTTCCTTTCTCTCTGCCATTTTCACTCATTGTGTTTCTAGGGAGTTCGGAGCCGAGCGGCGGCTGTTTCTGAGGCAGCCCCGCACACGGCATCAGCTCCAGCGCTGCCTCTCCTGCAAGTAAATAAACCCACCATTTTTCTTTTTTATTCCTTTTTTTTTGGTAATAAACATCTGAGTGACGGCCTTCTATTAAACCAAACGCTTGTCGAGCTCGGTGGTGACCCGTCGCAGGGGACCAGGCGCTGGGCTGGGCTGGCTTGAGGGCCCTGCTGCAGGCGGGAGGTGCTGGGAGCTTGCCGGTCCCAGGAGCAGGGTTTCAGCAGGTCCAGTGGGCAATCAGCCTGGGATCAAGAGGAACTGAGGTGCTCCATGGGGATCCCAAAGGGATCTGCCCAAGGATGGTCGCTATTTCCATCAGCAAGGTGATGCAGGGTCACTCTTTCCAACGCAAGCAGCGGCCACGCATCATCTTGGCGACGCAGGAGGGATAGCTCAGGACGGGCACAAGGAGGCGGTTTGGGTTCCTTATTCAGAAGGCAGCCTGGACTCATCGCACGGCCGCGGCTCACTAGAAAGTGGTGAATCTGGGAAGGTTTTGGAGCCACCCTGAGCGAGCAAGTTCCTGGGGCTCTGTGGTGCAGCGCTGTGAGAAGCAGCACGGTGCAGAGGGTCTGCAAAGCCGGTGATGAAGGGGCTGTTTCTCTCGCTGTCCGGAGGCATTAAATCAGGACGACAGGGCAGGGGTGTCAGCGCCAAGGATCAGGCCTGTTGCAGGTTCTCCGGGGCATTAGGGACCTGGGAAGGACACAGGAGAAGAGGGAGCAGCCCTCTCAGAGCCCATCACCCCAGCCTGCCGCAGGCAGCGCCCTGGGAAGCCCTGGATTAAGCTTTCCCCCTTTTTTTAATTTAAAAATACAGATGCCTGAAGATGCATGTGCAGCTTCAGTGAATCCTCCATCCCAAAAAGCTGCTGAGTGGATAAATGGTTTGAAATGGTTGATACAAAAACTGGGTCTTGGCATTTTCAGGAGGAGGAGTTCCAATGTCTTTTCTTTTTAAAAAGTGCTTGAAAATGAGTTAAAAGATCATCTGAAACTGAAGCGAAATTGTTTGAAGTTCTCTAAGTATGTGTATATATATACACAGAGAGAGAGGGAAAAAAAAAACAGGAGAAAGAAGAGAATTCTGATTTGTTGTTTCTTCTTTTAGCCTTAGGTAGATTCATTTTATTTTGCCTTTTCATCTCGTTTTGTAATAAGGCTTTTCCTTTTATTTTATTTTTTTTGTAAAGATGTTTCTGGGGTCAGGATTCAGCTTTCTTCGCTTTCAGAAGCCTGGGGAGTGGGGAAGGAGCCTGGCACAAGACCCTGAAGTGCCCTACAGCTGGCAGCGATGGAAAGAAGCTGCGCTAATATTTACATGTTAGGGAAGAAAGGAAAACCCTCGCGCCACGCGAGCGTCCCCAGGCTGAAGGGTCACGCAACAGGGGTGTGAATTCTGTGGCTCCCGCAATTACCACGTCGGGGGGCGTTTCACAGCACAGGGCTGAGGAATGTCAGCGGCGATGTCATCGCCTTCCTGGCTAATTCTTCAAGTCATTAATCTCAACAGACTTTTCTCATCACCTGATCCGACCTCCTGTGCAAGGCAGGGAGATAAATCATTCATGGGCAGGCTCCGCTTTAGGGATGTTGTTATTTACTGAACAGCTTCTGTTCCCAGGGCTCAGCTTGGGTTCTCCGTGCTGCTCCCTGCGAGATCCGCCGGTCCCGATTTGTGCTCTTTGACTGAGCCTCGCGGGGCAGAAAATCGGTAACCGAGGCGCATTTTGAGGACTGGAGCAGGGAACTAATTTTTGGACGGCAGTTTCTGCTTAGTTTTCAAGTCTTTGGCTCTTCGTGAGCACCTTCTGGTGCACAGGCAGCTTCCTTGGAGCGACCGCAGAACCCGAACGAGAGGCACCGAGCCTGGGCTTTGGGTAAGGAAAGGGGCAGCTACTCACACCCGTCCTCCCCGCAACTCCTCTGCGGCACAGACAGAACAATTCTCCTTGCGCTGCGCTGATAAAACCTCCCATTGGGTTTTTAACGAGGAAGGAGATAATAATGTAATACGGACGTTTCTGTGGCTGCCTCCGTTGGTCCAGCCCTGCTCTATTTACTGCCCTAACGCCGTGTTGAATTATTTTACCATCATCCGTTTTCTTCTGCATAATTTCATGTAAATTCTCAGCCGCTGGGTGCTGCAGGTGGATTAAAGGTCCTTCGAACCCTGCCTGCCTTTGAGAGCTCTTTTCCTCGTCACTCGGCAAGGTCCCTTTCGCTGTCCCCGCTCCTGGGCTCAGTCAGAGGCACGGCTCAGGGTGCTCAAGCTGTTCAGGTGGGAAGAGACGGGGTCACCGGAAGCCTGCAAGAGCAGACCAGCGGTAAGAAGCTGTCTGATGAGGTCACTGCTCTGGAAGGAGCCACCTCCCCAAGTGCCCAGACCCTGGAGAGAGCTCTCGGGCTCAGCTGCACACGGGTGTCCTGCTCTCCTGCGATGCTGGGCTCCGCAGGACCTGCCCGTGCCTGCCCCAGGGGAACTGATGGGACAAAGACCATGCTGGCACTCCTCCTCCCCACGCAGTGGAGATGAGGGCTGATCACACATTCCAAATGCCTCATTCCCCTTCAGTACTCATTTTCTCGCAGAGGAATGTTCCCTCTTCTGCTGCATACCAAACATGCCGTGTCTGCCTCCGACGGATTCAATCCAAGGTCTTTTCTCTAATAGCCTCGGTTTTACCTTTTCAAAACAGTTCCAGAGAGATGTCGCTGATGACTCAGGAGGTACGAGGGACAGTGCACGGCAGTGTCATCATGGATCTGCATCCCAATATCAGCCTGCAAACCTTCAGGCGGATCTGAGAAAGGAGGAGTGGATGGTGATCCAAGTACACCCCTAAGTGTTAACATTCCCATTTGCCATTAGTCCCGGGCACACTTGGAGATTAAAAAGAGACCAGTCTAATTAAAGCCAGTGTGAATTTGGATCTCCTAAAATACGACTGATTAATAATGTATCACACTCTAGCAACAGAGAGCTGTAAATTACGCAGGCGGTGGCACAGCCGCCCGCTTGCCGCGCAAGGAGCTGCCGGTGCCGCCCGGCTGCTAAATCACGTCTGCTTGGGTTCATCTCCAATAGACTAGAAAGGCTTAATTCTCTGGGTTCAATAAATAATGTGTCTGTCACAAACACAGCAAGTAATTCATTGCCTCCCGTGTAACTAGTAGCTCAAAGATCTTCATTTAAAGCTCTTTATGGGGGGATGACTCACTCATCTGTAAGGGATGGTTATAGAAGCTCTCATTTTCGAATTACTGAGTAAAACCGAGACTCGTTCGGATCAGGCCATTAATTAGAGGAAGTAATTGCCGCCCCGTGTCTCTTCAGTCACTCTAACGTGAACGGAAATAGTCATTGTGGTTTGGTTGCTGGTGGACGGATGCCCACGGCGCTCAGCTCTAATTGGGCCCCAGCCCTGGAGAAGATGGGACTGAATAGAAACGTCGGTGTTCCGGCTGCTGCGCACGTCCACCCCACGGAGACCGTCTAACTCCAGCGAGCCCCGGCACACACCGTGGGCTGCGGGGCAGGCAACCCATTGTGGTTTGGCCGGTGCAAATCAGCAGAGCTGCCGAGCAAGAGGAGAGGGCTGGGTGGTGATGTCCCGACTCTGCCACCCTGGGAATCAGCCCCAAAGAGACCCTGTCCCTGGGCTGAGCTGAGAAGCCTGCACACGTGTGCCAGGGCAGCGTCTGGCCTGCAGACCTGAGGGACTCATCTACGACACCCTCTGTGCCACCAGCGTCTGTGCTGGAGAAACTGCACAGGGTCTCTGCCTGCAAAGGGCTGAAACATCAGTGAAATTCTTCCTCATCTGCACGGGAGACTGTCCCTGACCCCTCGGGGTTGGGATCCCTGCCTGTTGCCCTCCACACACGGCAAGGTCCCCGCTACGGACTCCCATCTGCACCACAAGCTGCAGGTTTCCACCCTGGAGGAGCAGCATGGCCGGAACCACCGCCAGCAGGAATCTGCTTGTGCCAGACAGAAGAAACAACTCCTGCGCCTTCTCCTGCACGAGTTTGGTGGCGTTTTGAGCTCCCATCCTGCTTTTACCCCCCATTACACCACTTTGCTGCTGAAGAGTGGAAGCATCCTGCTCACTCAAAGGGTTTCCAGCCTCTTTTCTTGGTGCCTGGAAAGGCGAGGGCTGAACGCTGGTTCTCAGCACAGGAGCACAGCGAGCGACGCCGGCTGCGGGCCGGATGCTCCCTGCAAGGGAGAGGGATGCTCCAGCTGCAGGGTAACAGCTCTTGGCTTGGGGAGATCCAGGCACCAAATATTGTAAATAAGAGGAAATTAGCAACACTCTGCTGATGCTCCAGACTCCTCTGACACGTTTGTTAATGCCTGCAAACGAGCCGCGCTCGAGTGTTTAGCAACATCCAGTTGCAAATGTCACTGACAGAGAAATCTGAATCTTCCACTGGTTTTAAAAGCCTTTAAAATGGTAGTGCTGCTGTTCACACACAATCCAGAGGAGTGTAAATAACGCACAACTTACTCTTACGCTTCACCCTCCTTCTGGAGCGTGACAAAGGCCCGTACGGCTTCGTGCCGGGATGGCAGAGGGGGGAGGCTCACTGGAGGGAGGGACACGGAGGCAGCTTTGGGAAAAGGCCCCCTGAGCTGGGTGAAGGGGGGAGAGGGATGAGGAGCTGGGAGCAGAGTGAGGGTACAGGAGGTGATGGGGTGGAGATGATCCCATGGAGCAACATGATCCCGGATGTTCTGAATACCTAAAGTGTCTTTTCTTGCCCTATTTCCTGGCGGCGATGTCAGAGCAAGGGCAGTCCGTGCTCTGTCGGGTTCAGCAGCAAGAGGGGAGCAAAAGGACAGTGCCCGAAGCCCGGTGTCCAAGCCCAGTTAAGCTTCTCCCAAAGAAGACATCCCAGATGAGGCAGACAAACCCCACACCATACATTCCCATCTCCTTACCCTGTCGTGTCTCTTTCTGGGATTCTTGTCCCACGCTGGGAGGCTGTGGGGGGACGAGTGCCAAGTGAGAGAGGCTCGGCCAAAAGCCCCTGGGAAGGCTCTTGGCTACCAGACAGGCTCTGGAGGGACTTGGTGGAGTCCAAGAGGGTGCTTGGTCACACGGGGTTTGGCCAAAGGGTCCTTTGCCAGTGCAGGAGAGATGTGCTGGGGGATGCGCTGCAGACTTGCAGGGCGGGGAGCAGGCTTGCCACGCAGAATAATCCCCACACTCTGAAATAAAAGTCCAGAATCGATGGCAGAAAATTCAATAATAACAAGTGCAAAGCACTGCACTTAGGCAGGAAAACAACAAACCCGAGATGAAAGGAGGAATAATTGGCTCTGCAGCAGAACCGCAGAGCTTGCTGGAGAGGGAGGGCCTGACCTGCCTGAGAGGATGGCTGGGAGCAGCAAGCTTCACCTAGGGCTTCCTCACCATGGAGTGAGGGGTCCTGGGTGGCAACAGCTCCTCACTGATGAGACACCGGTGGCTGTGGTGCTCAGCTGGAGCAAGGCCAGGAGCCGTCTTTAAAGCTGCAGGACAGCGTGACCGAGAGGACTGAGAAAGGGAGGCTTGACACACAAAAAGCTATGGCTTTGCAGATCCCCCTGACCCCTCTGCTCTGGGGCCCCTGTCCTTGGGGGATGGTATCGAGACATTTTGAGCTGTTGTTCCAGCAGATCACGCTTTCACTCAGCCTGCCCCTGCTTGGATCTCTTTCTTGAGAGCTGACTCAGCGGCGCTGGCAGCGAAACTGGAAAACAAACGGAGTTGATTCTGCCCTTTGAGGGCAGGGAGAGCGGACGTTTTTCCTCTTTCCTCAGGAAGGAGAACCGTCCGCACCCCGGATCACGTCCGGTAAGCCAAGAGCTAATGGCACAGGAGCAATTTCCCAGACGGCCCGTATCATCCGCACGGGTGGCCCACGCCCACCACACTCAGCGTGGATATCGCAGCTCAAAGGATCCCCAGGCTGAGCGGGGCCGGTGTCAGCCCCAGCAAACAGCCGGCGTGATAAAGAGAGCCCAGGCAGGAGCGGCCGAGCGAGCGGCTCTGCGACGCCGGCACGTCCCGGCTGCCGGAACGCGAGCACCGGCGCCGACGCTGCAGTTAATGAATGGGAAGCGGGATTCAATGTGCTTTAGTGTCTGTTTGAAGAGCCAGGAAACACGGGGGGGTATTTAATTGAAAGCAACTGTACAAAACCCAGAATTAATTCTTATTAAACATCCACGGTGACATTTTCTTAAGTGGAAATTAAACGGGGATTAAGGTGAAGCCTTCGAAGGCTCTCTCTGTTGTGACCAAGAATATTTTAAGGCACCAGACTATGTTAAATTTGAAGAAATGAGCTGATCTGGATGCACTTGTGTTTTTCCCTCTTCTCTGCGCTGTTGCTCAGGCAAGCAGAGGGAGCTGGAAGTGCTGGGGTGCTGAACAGAGATGCTCTTAAATTATGTGCCTCCTCCTAGCCCGGGTGTCCCACCCATGTTCAGAAGCACCACCCGAGATGGGAGGGAAGCAGAAATGCTTTGTAAAGGAAAGATCAGACGGAACGAGAATGGCCATTTTCACTTATGGACGCCCAGAGTTCCTCCTGCCCATCCTCAGGAGCCCAGGCTCTGGGACCAGCGGCATTCCTCAGATCCAGGGAGGGACAGATGGGGATGGAGCTGTTAAAGCCCTCACACCTGCGGTGCCAAGGGAGAGAGGCATCCACAGGGTGAGACTCAGGTCCCCAAAAGCGGGAGGTGAATTGGAAGCGAAACCTCCACTGCAGACCCGTAGCACGACCTTCTGCTGCCTTCACCCGGTGCCCGGCCGATCCCGCAGAACTGACTGCACCGGGTGGACCCTTAGGAGTCTGTGGACAGACTGGTCTGTGTAGCACACCGTGAACCGAGGCCATTGGATGGTCTTTTCCAAGCCCTTCTTGTTCCAGCTGCTGGAATGAAAGATGTTCCTCCTTTTACCTCTGCCACTGCTTCTGCCTCCTTGGAAAGCGCCTTCCTGGCAAACTCTTCCTGAAGTTCTCTTCACTATCAGCAAGTTGGTTCTTTACAGTACCCCCGCGGCTCGCCCGGATGAGCTGACACATCCCACGTGCCAACACCCCGCTCCCCATCAGCCAAGCCATCAGCAGCGTGTTCCCCCCGTGAGCGCTCCTGCCCCCACCCTGGAGACTGTCAACGCACGGGAGGAGAGCCAGGAGGGACCAAAGGCTGTCTGGGAAGCAGAAGATGGAGCACATTGTCCTATGGACAAAGGTAAGAAGAAGATACACTAGAAGATAAAAATCTGGCTGGAAATTAGAACTTAGTTCTTGCCCATCAGGGCAGAAAAGCTCTGTGGGAGTGATATGGACAGAAACCTGATTTTTTATGACAGTGCTTATTAAGTTTCTGGAAGAAGTTCCATAACACAGTGCCCAGAGCTGGAAGAAGATGAGTGCCACTCACTAGCTCCTCTTGGTGCAAGCCTCCTCTGCTCCTCACTCTGCTTCCAGGTTTGTCCATCTCCTCATCCAGTGCCCTATTCAATTAATTAAATATTCTCTCCTACAGATTGTGGGCTGAGGGTGACACGTGTTTAATGAACAGCTGCAGGTCCCTAATCACATTGGCAATTAGGAATGTAATTAGAGCACTTGCAAATGGTTTTCATGCTGATAAAACATGACAGAATAGAGCGTTTTCACTCACTGTCAGCTGCCAGACAATCTGTTACCCATCTAATGGCAATTTAATTACAAATTCCTGCACTACCTTTGCTTCCGATTGCTGAGGTCCGTGGCTTGACCGGGCAGCTCTTGGGTTCAAGCGCGATGCTACCCAACATCATTGGGCTGGAGCTGTGGATGGAGAAGCCCAGGTTAAGAAGAGGGGTTTCAACAAAGGAGGTCCAAGGAGCTGTTCCCTCCTGCCTGGCTGCCACGGAGCTGGCAGGAGCCCATCCAGAGGGGCAGACGCTCGTCACAATAACGTTTCTTAAATGACTGAGCTTAAAACCCCACGGGAACCCCTTCTGGAGGAGGTCCCTGCTGGCAGGGCAGACAGCAAAGCAAAGGCAAGGCTGTAGCACAGGGTTGACCCCTCTGCCACCTGAAACGGTGCCGGTTTACCCCGGGTGAAAACACGATGCTGAGGAACATCCCGCGGGAGGCCTTTTGGAGAAGTGGCAAAAGACTCGCACACGGGCACCTCGCAGCCGGGCGAGCGATCTGGCTCCGTTTCCTCCTCGTTTCAAAGAGCTCTCTGGTCTCTGACCCTCAGACTCCCAAGTCCTTCACACCACGCACAGGTCTGGGAGCAGGGCTGGCCAAGCCCTCCCTCCTGCCGGCCCCCAGGGCTTCGCGCCTGCCGATCAAATGCGGCTTTTGTCCCGTCACCCCAGTTTTAGCTCCCGAACACCTTTCACTGCCCTGGGCTCTGCTCTGAAGTGCAAACCCTGCTTGCCATGAGCAGGCACAGCCACCGAAGACAATCCCCTGTCTGAGCTAGGCCAGTATTTGGAAGTCACAGAACTCTGGAGCCAGCTCTCAGGAGATCCCAAACCTGCCGCGTCTCTCGGTCCCGCCAAGCACCTGCAGCCCAGTAGGACAACCCCGAGTGATGGGCCGCAGGGGAGGGCACAGCCTCAGCTGCAGGGAAAGACCCTCAGTGGGGTCTGCTCCCAGCTCTGCTCACCCTGGGGCCACAGTTCTGGAGCTTGAAGAGCAGACCTTACCCTGGTGGCAGCTCAGCGCTGCCTTCAGAAGGAAGCCAACCCCTTTCAGTTCCTTAAAACCTTTCTTAAAGCAGCAGCTCCCATTTAACTGGTCATGGAGGAGGAAGTGAGGACAGCATGGAAAGAAGGGGCTCCCATTTTCAGGGGGCTTATGGTGAAACCAAAGTTGAACACAGCGCTGCAGCCCCTACTGGGCCAGCTGGGGACTCTGGGGCGCAAGGCAGCTGTGCCTGGAGGGCTGTGCAGAGGGCGGGAGGGGCAGCAGACCCCCGGCTCCCACGGAACAGCGAGCACAGGAGGATTTGCTCACCTCGTCTTCACTGAACCACAGCCCAGGAGGAGTCCCACGTGGCAAAGGAGCCGGCGAGGATACAGGTGGGGACAGGGCTCAGGCTCCATCGCCGCGTCAGGATGAAGGCTCAGGGGTGTCTCTGCTGTCTCAGAGGCCGCCACTGCTGCTGCTGCTGCTACTTTGTGTTTGTGCAGCCGCCGAGCTGGAATAACACTGTCATCTTCTCGTCAACAGCCCTTCCCCTCCGCTCTCAAGGTGCTGAGTAAATGTTAAGAGTGTGTTTAGTTCATTAGGAGGTAGAGCAGGATTAAGAAGTGCATTTTACAAATAAAGACGCTACTTGAGGGGATTTATTCACGTCGAGGTCACATACCGAGACAGCTGGGAGCGGAACAGAGGGCTTTTAGCGACAAGTGAAGGGCAAAGATCTGACAGACGAACTGCCCCGGTTTTGGCACGCAAAATATCGGAGCCCAAGTGTCATCTGAAACACCGCATCGGCCAAACGCGGCGGTGCTTCCTCGTAACAGCTGCTGAAGGCGGCAGCTGAATTCACAGCTCTGACGGGCCTTGTAGAAAGTCTGTCGGTAATTTTTTCGCTGCTCTCAAAACTTGCGGCTGATGTTTAATTTGGCTGCGTACGTGTCAAAACGTACCGAGGCAGCAGAGCGTGCTGGCGGCCGCTGCGCACGCCTGGCCGAGGGCAGCAGGGGCTGCCCGGTACTCGGCCAGTCCCACCCGCCAAGGGCTTTCTCCTTTCACATTGCCTCACAGATCCCTTCTGCTCTGACAGCTCAGAACTGGCCCTGGCGTCGCAGGTCATTAATGAAGGATCATCGTGGTGAAGGCATCTCTATGTCAGAAATAGGATAATGAAACAGGGTAACTATGAAGCAGGGTAACAACGAAGCAGGAAAAATACTAAGTAGGATAATAATGAAGCCTCGGCCACAAGGCTCCCAAGCACAGGGGCGGAGGCAGAGGCCGCATCGCTGGGATCCAGATGATCCTGCATCCAGCCGATCGAAGGTAGCGAACTGCGGCAGCACCATCCCTGTCCCCGAGGGAGCCCTGATGAGGATTTTCACACGGATGGCCTCGGCAGAGAATCGCTGGCAGCGTCTGTCAGCCTGTCTTTGTCAATAAAAAAGGGCTGAATTCGCGCCAGGAAAGCAGGGGCCAAGCGGAGAGGAGCACTTGGCTCCGCATGGTTGGGAAAGAGAGGGAAGGACGCGTTTCTGGGGCACAGCTGCTGAGAAATCAGGCAGAAGACGGCGGCCACAGAGGGATGCCTGTGCTTGCAGGCTGCGCCTCGGGGGTGAGCAGAGCCTAGGTGTGCTGGTGCACCCACGGGAGCTGGCACTGCAGTGCCTCCGAGCTTTCCCGGGACTCCCCTCCCTGTGTCCCGGGGCACCGCCGGTCCCCAGAGCTTGGGCAGGGCCGGGGATCCCGCTGCGCTGCGTGACGCTTGGTGGGGGTTCGGCTCCGGGGCTCCGAGGCACCCGGGGTGTGGGGGTCCCCTCGCTCCCCGTGGCTTTGTGTGCCTTGCTGGGTGTTTACTTTGGAAGCTTGTGGGAGAGCTTGGCTCCTCGCCTCCCACAGCTGACCCAGTTCTTGCTCGTTGCCATGGAGAACTGGACTCATTTCCATTTCACAGTCTTCGTGCTGCTCCTGCCTTGACCGAGCGGACCAGCTCCGGAGCCGGGAGGATGCTGCGAGGAGCCCCGACGTGGCGTTCCCCGGAGAGGGGCCAGGTTAGCTTTACAAATGTCACCACGGGGCTGCGGGACGGCTCCTGGCTGCCCTTCTCCAGGGGGGGTCAGCAGGGGTTTCTGCAGCTCTGCCCGTTCCGTCGGTAGGTGCCTCACACCACAGCTCCTGCCACCCGCGCGTCCTGCCCCACGCTTACCGCCCCGCCCTCGTCTGCCGGCGCTTGGGCTGGAGCTTTGCATTTTGTGTGCACTCCCCAGGGTCTCCAAGAGGAAAATCATCATCTTGTGGCTCCTTGGGTCGGATCGGCTCAGCCCGGGCTCGGCATCTGCTTCCCAAGCAAAGGCCGGGTCTCGTAGCGTGGTCTGCACAGAGGCGTCGCCACCAGTCCTGTGCCAGCCTCCCCTCCGGGCACTGGTACCCGCTGGTGGTGGCTGAGAGAGGCTGGGCTGTAGAAGCAGGAATGCTCCTGCCCCAACGCTCCTTCAAACACCCCCTTGAAAATTCAGAGATACTTCAACAAGGGCTTTCTGGTCTCATTTCAGGGATTGTCCATCATCCTGCAGCCAGACAGATCTGCGGCGTGTTAAGTGGTGCTCTGATGTGTCTAATGATCAAGAGCAGTCAATTTTAGGGGCTGATACTTCAGAGGAGTATTTAAAATCTCAATTAGAGTTCTATTAAGGAGGACTAATTTGGGGCCAGTTCAGACAATGTAGCACAGACACTATAAATCATTTACCCCATGCAGACTATGAACAGCTCTGGGGTGTCATTTTCTCTTCTGTCCATTTATTAAACTGTTGGGTGTTGTGGGTTTTTTCTAACCTGGAGTGAATTCACCAGTTAAAGGGATTTTCATTCATGGATGGAGGGGCCACAGCTTTGTATTCCTCGCTCAGATTATCACATCTCAGCGCGAGCCATTGTTGTTAGTAGACAGGAACAGATGAGGCAGCCTCTTGATGTCACTTGCTGTACAAAAATAGCAAGTTATCCTGTCTCTTCGCTTTGCAGCTTCCCAGAGAAGGGGTGAAGCCCCGGAGGCTCCCATGAAGTCAACTGGGATCTTTGAGCTCTGGCTAGGAGTCTTTTTCAAATTTCCTGTGTTATGAACTCCAGAGAAAATAAAAAAACCCAAAAAGCCAACATCAACCTTCCCCACGGCCCACCACAAAATGTGCTGCTAGCCCTCCCAACCCCCGCCATGGGACACCTTAGAAACCACCCTCCTCCTGCACCCCTCAAGTCCCAGGCCACGGGGCTGATCTGGAGAGCCCCGGAGCCCCGAGCATTGTCGCGGTGAGAGCGACCCGCCCCGGGGGCTCTCGCCTCCCACCCACAGCCCTCCCGGTGGAGCCGGGCTCTTGGCATCTCCCGTCCCCCGCGCCGTGCACAGACCCGAGCCGGGCAACGTCCTCCAGAGAGCCGACCGCAGCTGCCCGCCTGGCGCTCACCGCTTGCCGGCTGGTTCCTCCCTGCCCGGCCAACGCCGGGAAGCAATTTCCAGTTTGATTTGTGACGCTCGTGACATTGAAGCCTCCTGTGTTTCAAAGCGCGTTCCTGGAAAGCGGCGGCAAAGCTCATTTCATCTTCTCAGTGAAGTCTTTTTCTTTCTAGGAAGCAACCTGCCGGGTCAGTAATGGGTTTAGATTGACTTTCACAGGTGCCCATCAACAGGAGCCGTTGTTTCCTAGAAACCAGAGGTTAACGGAGGAATGCAACAAATAAAGCAAGAAGAACGAGGAAAAAGCTCCTTCCTGCTCTCTGGCTAGTGCCCGCTGCTTCGTAAAAGTGACAACCAGCAGTTACATCCTTTTTATAGGATAGAGCTTCCTTTGGGTTCCAGGGAATCTCAGTAGACGGCCTTGGACCGTGCCCAGCTTGCCAAGGGGGCTGAAAGGAGCAGCCTGTGCCGGGCTCGTCCGGGGGTTGACCTGGGCTGCTGTCTGGAGGGTAAAGCAGGAGAGAGGAGGGTCCCATGGTGACAACGGTCGCTCTCCAGAGGATCTGGGCACAGCCAGAGGTCACAAGAGGAGACATTGCCATGTTTCTGTCCGGGACAGGCACCTCGGTGTAGGCTGACCCGTTACCATCCCCTCTTCCTTTGCCCAGAATCCCCCACCAGGCCTTTTCCGTTCCCCCTGCCTGGCACCACGCGTGCTCAGGGCCGAGCCACACAGAGCAACCCCTGCGAGAAGGAGCTTCTTGCGCTGCTGTCCCCTTGCCCCAGGGCTCCTCACCCCACTGGGACCATGCATTGGGCTGGAGGCTCGTTCTGGAGACGTGGGTTCAGGGTCGAGCTAACAAAGCTTGGCTCTGAAAGGCCTCAGAGGCTGCCGAGAGCTTCCCTCACTGCCCAGACGCACCTCGTTTCCCTGCTGAACACCGTCATGACACGCACAATAAAGCAATCTCCGGAGCGAGGTGGGGATGGAGTCCCCCTTCCTTGGCCAGCAGTGGAAGGATGGGCGGGTGTGATTCACAGCACCCCTGAGACTGCCGCTTCCCCAGCCGCTCCCAGTCCTGCCGGTTCTTCCGACACTGGGAGCCACACCCACCCGCTGCAGCAACAGGGATAGCAAGACCCGCTCCCAGCGTGACCCACCGAAGCCTGGATCCCGATCAGCAGTTAATCCGATTAATCACGTCACAGAAGGAGCAGCGGGTCCTAGACCGCATCCGCGATCCCCAGCTTTCCTCCGCTGCAGGTGCCCTCTGGAAGCTCTCGGCCCCTCTGTTGCCTCGTGCAGTGTCCACGAACGGGTCACAGCTGCCAAACTCCTCCTTTACAACTTTTTAAAGTTGTTATTGTGCCTGACAAAGAAAGAGAATCGGGAGCTCTTTGCCCAAACCCTGAACGTACTGGGAGTCTGGCTGGAGCCGAGCCTGATGAAGGGATTGGGACAACCACCCGGCAGCTGCAGATGGTCTGGGGCTGCCTGGCCCTGTCAGGCTCTGGGGCGAGGAATTCCCTGTCTGGAAGCGCAGGCTGTGCCCCCTCGGGGCTGCAGCAAGAGCTTGTTGTGGGGCTCTGGACCAGCGGGGTCATCGCGCTGCCGGTGCTGCCCGGCAGAGGCGGGAGCACCGGTGCCAGGCCCCAGCGAGCGGCTCGTTACGCTCGCGTTCGTCAGCAATGCCACGCGGCGGGAGCAGCGGCCGGAGAGAATGCAAACGCCACAGGTTTGTCCCGTAATGGAAGCAGCTACGCAATCTTGAGGGCAGGTTCCATGTGTTGGTGGTTAATGTTCAATGGAAAAAAGCCTAAAGCAAAGGAATAAAGTAAGAAATATTTAATTCTGCAGCGTTGGTTTGCACCATATGTTTTCCGCTTAATAAATATTTCAGGCGCTTATGCTCACAAAGATGGGCTCTGCCTCCCACGGGCTCGTGCGTCTCCACCTCCCCTTGGCGGGGCAGCTCCTGGGCTCCCCACGCTCTGCCGATGCCTCTTCTCCAGGCAATTGGGGCTGAGTTTCTGCCCAGTGGCCCCAGTCTCAGCCTGTGGAGTCCCTGCAGCAGGTCCAGCTTTGTGTCAGCCAGGAGAGGATGGGGCAACGCAGGGTCCCAGCCCAGCTCGGGGCCAGGGGAGACCCCGAGGGGTCTGCTGGGGCTCTGCTGTAGAGGACAAAGACGTCATGGCCCTGAGCTCAGTCCAGCCCAGCTGGCAGCAGAGTGCTTGTGGGCACAGACTTTTCGGGATTGGGGCTTCAGCAGCCCAGCACAAGAAGCGCCGCCGACGAGCGGCGTCTGGATGCGCAGCCATGAGTTTGAGGTCCCCGGAGCGACCGTGACACATCAAATCATCCCTGGGGTGAGCAAATCCTCCCCCCACCCCATGCTGAGCTGCCCCACGAGGCTGCCCGGGCTCAGCTGGGCCGGCCTCTCATCCTCACCTTGGGTTAGATCAGCTCCAGGCCTTTTCTCTTGGGTTGCTGATTGATCGCTACGCCCATGACTGCGTGACCCTGAGGGTCACGGTCTGTGTTCTGTCAGGGGTTTGGAGAACACCAACCGCAGCCGCCAAGAAGATCCCATGGCCAGGGCTGTCACACTTTGCGCAATCTCCGCCACACAGAGACATATTCAGTAACGTATATATATTATATTATATTTTTTTTTATATATATATATGTATATATATACACATTAACAAAGAAGTTGCAAAAAAAAACCCAACAAAAAAAGGGAAAAAACATACCAGGAAGAACAACCCTCCCCCAAATCAGAACCGAACCGGGCACGCTAGATGTGGAAGAGGAAAGTCTGATGGGTTGCGTGGAAATCAGGAGCTCTCCCCATCTCGAGACTGTACAACAGGATCACCCAGAGCAGAGGAGCCAGCAGCAGCACCCGGCCCCGTGGGGAACCCCAGAACCCCCCCATGAACCCTCCACCCATGTCCTTCGCCCTCTGCAGGGGCCATGGGAAACGTGTTCGTTGATAACCCAGAGCTCAGGGCTCAGAGCGGCTGGAGCTGCTGCTGTGTCCCCAAGCGCCAGGGCAGGGGGGATATCGCTGCTCCAGGGCGGGGGAGGGGGCACAGGAGAGGAAAACGTGGGCGCCTCGGAAAAGGCCCAGTCCCCGGGGCCACCTGCTCAGGGTGCGGGGTTCCCCCGGGGATGTGGCCACGCGAGCCGGCCCGTGTCCTCCCTCCTGGCCCCGGTACCAGACGTGGGAGGGGGGTCGGGGTGGAGGGGGTGTCCCGCCGCGATTAGTGCAATTTCATCAGGTGCAAACGTCACATTAATGGCTCGCGTGCTCTGAGTTAACGGGTGCACTGAGTCCTCCAAGCAACAAACAAGCCAGTCAAAGCGGTGCCGGTGCCGGGGCGCCCGGATTGCGAACGCCAAAATCCATCTCCAGCGCTCGGGCGGTTGGTGGAGCTTGACATATCACGAGAAGCCCCGGAATGGGACCAGCACACGGGGAAAAGACTTTCACCACAGCCCCACGCGGCTTTGGAAACGCATCCAACTGAAAACGGCCACTTTATCCTCGGAGAGCGAAGTGTGTTTGTGTGCTTAGCTGGGGGAAGGGCAGAAGCTACCCTGCTGCGTCCCCACCCGGTGCTCCTGCACGGGGGCCACAAGAATCATAGAACCACAGAAGGGTTTGAGTTGGAAGAGGACCCTAAAGATCACCTCGTTCCTACCCCCTTGCCATGGGCAGGGACACCTGCCACTAGAGCAGCTTGCTCAGAGCCTCATCCAGCCTGGATGCGAACACATCTCTGAAGAAGCTTGGGAGGGACGCGCTGCCTGCCTGAGCCCTGCCAGCACCTTGGAAACCAGCCTGGACCAAAAACAGCCCGGACTAAAACCCGGCTGGACAGTGCAGCTGGCAGGTCCCTTCCCGCAGGTGACACCCGCAGCCCGTCACCAAAGTTGTCACCCGGATAAAGCGGAGGGTGCTGGGCTGGGAAACAGGCTCTTTTAATGCACGGTCTCCCTGGATAAAGCATCACCCGACAGCGGCCACCACCAGAAGTAATCGCTGGTGTCCTCCAGGCCAGGTCACTGGTGGGAGGCACCCACTTTTGGGAAAAGCCAACAGGCTCCAGCTCAGGTGAACCAGTCCCTCCCACCGCTCTTGTGGCACAGGGCTGGAAGTGCCATGACTCTTCCTGAACCAGCCACCCCCTGCCCTGAGGCTGGGCTGAGAGGTAGTTCCCCGTCAGCAAGGTCCAAAATCAGAAAGGAGAAGGTGGCAGCCCCAGGAGGATGTCTCGGTGTGACGGCCCCTGGGCAATGCCACCGAGAAACCCAAGATGACAGAAAAAGGAGTTTCCAACACCATGAATCAAAGCTCAAGCAGCAGCCCATCTTGGGCCACCATACCGACCAACCTCCTCACCCCCCTGGCACCCTCACCACCGCTGTGGGCGCCGTACGGACGTCCACACCCTGTCCGTCCCAAATCGAGCCATGGACTCTGCCTGCTGGTCTCTGCTCCCTGGGCGTACCTGGCCCAGCTCCTCCTTGCTTTAAAGCTCATGAAGCTTGGACGGGGGACTTGATGCTTGTGGCTACTGGGAGCACTGGTGGCAGCTGAAGAGTTCCCAGAAACCAGGGGCTGGAGTTGCTGGGACAGATTCAGCCCTTTGCCACAGAGCAAACAGGATGGCTCCACACTCACACCACCACGGTGGAGAACAAACCAAGGGCCAAGATTTGTGGTCATAAATCGAGATTTTTGGGTCACGAAGCACAGAGATGGTCTCTGGGCAGGACTTGACCATCTGCTCAGCAGAGGGGGATGTGTTTTTTCTGCAGGGACACCAGACTTGAAGCTAATGGAGGTTTACAGAGAGCTGCAGGAGGTGGGGCACAACCAGACCCCGTGTGGGAAGGACCATCTGCCAAAACCTCTGTGCTGGGGCGAGCCGTTCCCCAGCCTGCTCCTGAAAGGTGGGGGCCTCCCTGACTCCCGGTGACTCCCAAAGGTGGGCATCCGTGCTCGGTTTCCCTCCACTACGGGCTTTCAAACCGGGAACGTGGCCAACAGCAGCAGCATGTGGCTGGGAGAGGCAGCGGGACCGTCCTTCTCAGCGCTGCCTTCGCTCTCGCAGACTATCCACCACATAACCGCCACCTGCCACCTAACCACCATCCACCATGTAGCCGACACCGGCGCTCACCAAGCGCGAGGGCTCCACGCAACCATCTACCACACCAGCCAAACATCTGCCGAGCTTCAGCCAAACAGAAAGTCCTCCCGAGAAAACGCTGCTCGGGTCCCACCTGGCTCTCAAGACAAGCTACCAATGGGCTCCGGGATGTCAACCCCTCCTTTTCTACAAGAACTCCTCCCAACCACAGCATCACCTCGGAAGGTCACCTGAAAACCAGCCCCAGCCTCTCCGGCCCCCAAGAGGAGACAAAACCATCCAGGTGACAACCGCTTCGGGAGCGGTCGGAGGACACCGCCAAGGAGTTGCACAAGCCGCACTCGCACGCAAGCGGAGCTGGCCAACGGGAGTTTATTTTCAGCTGCGGTCAGAGGTTCTTCCTCTTTCCCCTTGAAAAAACAACTGGGGAGCTGCGTGTGGAAGGCGCTCGCTTGCTGGAGCGCGGCGGCTGCCAGCGGCGCTCCGGCACGGCTGCCGGCCCACCCCGGCTTCGCTGGTGCCACCGCAGGGCACGGGCAGGGCAGGGCAGCCTAGTGACAGGCCTTCATCCCTGATACGTACGGGGACTCCTGCGGCCGGCAGTTACACTCCTGCTGCTCTGGGTAATCTATGAAGTCCGGGGCGGGGAGACCCGAGAGGATCATCAAGGATTTGTTCCAGATGGTGAAGGTCGGACAGACCGGGAGGATGAAGGAGACTTCGAAGGTGTGGAGGTGAAGAGAGTTGGCCGGGTCGTAGAAGGAGAGGGCGTTGTTGTCGTAATCCAGGAGGACGCCGAGGCGCTTCATCTGCGGGTGGACCTCCACCAGCATCTCCTTGTTGTTGTGTCGCACCACAAAGTTGTTGTTGCAGCGGGAGAAGACCCAGGACGAGGAGTTCTTCCCGATCCACTCGTTCTTGGGGGCCGACTTGTAAGCCACACCGATGGCGTACCTGCGAGAGAGGAGCAGCTCGGCTCAGCCACCGCCGGCCTCGGTGCGGGCAAAGCCCAGCCCCACCGGCCGCTGGCACTCCATGCTGGGCTCTGAAAAGTTCTCCTGCCTGTGGAAGCAGCAGGGCCACAGCTTTACGTGGCTGAAGGAGGCTTGGCTGGGGAAAAGCATCCCTCCTTCCCTCCTTCCCTCCCTCCCTCCCCAGGCTCCAGGGAAACTAGGTAACCAGGTAACTAGTGACAGGATGAGAGGAAATGGGCTTAAGTTGTGCCAGAGGAGGTTTAGGTTGGATATTAGGGAAAAATTATTTACTGAGAGAGTGGTGAGGCATTGGAACAGTCTGCCCAGGGAGGTGGTGGAGTCACCATCCCCAGAGACGTTCAAAACACATGCGGGTGTGGTGCTTCAGGACATGGTTTAGGGGTCATGATAATTTTTAGTAGACGTGATGATCTCGAAGGTCGTTTCCAACCTTAATGATTCCATGACTATGAAATCTGAGGGCCGCCATTTCCTCCAGGGAAATCTGAGGGCCTCCAGGAGAGAGAGGGAAGGCAACGGTGCCTACCAGGTGGAGGATCCCACCACCACCTCCCAGTAGTGGCAGCCGCTGTCGATGAAGACGTTGCCTGCCGCGCCATAGCACCCTGTCCCGCTGAACCTCTCGGGCGTGTGGCTCTTCTTCAAGGAGCTCTCGTCCTTCTCCATCTGCAGCCCGTCATTGGAGATCTTCAACTTCTTGTGAGCCATCTTGGGGTCTAGCTTAAAAGGCTGACCTGTTAGAAGAAGACACATGGATTAGGATTTGTGGTTGCTGTCATCATCCTGCAGGCAGAATGCGGCAGGAAACGTCTGCCCGGAGGGTAAGGAGGTGAAACTCAAAAATGCTGCAGAGAGAAATGAGCTGCAGAGCGAGGTCTCTGCCCCCAGAGAAGGTCTGGGCTTCAGAGCAGCCAAGCTGGGCATGAGGGCAGGGCTGTGGTCCTGGAAGGAGCCTTAAGCAAGGGGCTGAGGAACATCTGGGGTGTCCCTACTGGTCCTTACCCGCTTCAAATGCCTCAATCGCCACCAGAGCAACTCCCTTCACCTGCTGTTACTGACAGAAAATACGGCAGCAACAGGAGGACGTTTGCAGGGGATGAAGATGCCATCAGGATGTGCTGCAAACCGAATCCAGGTGGGGTACGTAGCCTGGATTCCTGAACAGATTCCTGAATGGATCCAGGCTCTGCCAGCACCAAGGAGCGTTACATGGGCACAGGGAGAGGAGAACAGCGCCCACCGCGCTGCTGTGCGGCCCCAAGACCCCGGTGCAGATGGCTCCCCGTCACGTGGGGGCTGCCGCTCTGGGAAGCAGGCCCGAAGTTTTTCAGTGCTCCTCCGCTCAACAAGGTCCCTCCGCTCGGAGAAGACATCCCGGGCTGTGCGCACGGCGGCGGAAGCAGATCAAAGGCGTCGGGTCCGGGCCGTGTTCAGCAGAGGCTGGAAGCGAGCGCACAGCCCGGGCCTTCCTCCGCCATTAACAGAACCGGGTTTGATGGAGTTTGCAGAACTTCAGCGCTGGCTTGAAACCCAACGGCAGCTCCTTTGTCAAGCCACCAGCAGGCAGAAAGCCAAACCATTTCCTAACCGACACTCGCTGGCTGTCCTCGCTTTGACAAAAACCCTCCGGACGATCCCAAGACGCAGGAGCATCTGCCCTCCCTCGTGTCCACCGACACCAGCGCTCCTGGGCACCGCCAGCGGCCACCGAGGACTGCTCTGGAAGGCTCCGGAGCTGGATGCCACACAGCCGCACCATTAGCCCTGGCGAGGCTGGAGAGCCTTCCAGCGCGATCCCCCGGCGGAGCTCAGCGGCGCCGCGCGCCGGCACCTGACGGTCGCTCGTGTTGATTTTCCTCAGAGCCCAATTTGCTGGATAATTGAGTTGAGAGGCCTGAAAGTCAAGCTGCAAATGTGGAGTGATCTGCCCCCTCCTCTCCTCCAGCTATTTTAATACCTCCATAGCCATCTTTTTCTAGCAGTAACACAAAGAGACAGGCTCTGAGGAAGTGAGGTATAAAAAAAACTTCGCCTCTGTCAGAGGAGAGACAGTCACAGTCCGTTCCACAGACGACCCCTCCTTAAGGTCACCGTGAACAACCGGAGTTCAGCCCTGGTCGCTGGTTTGTGCTGGTGCATCCCGGCCCAAGGGCTCACAGGGTATCTGCAGGCAGGGTGGGAGTCCCAAAGCACACAGGCTGGGCTGCAGCGTCTCCCTCGGGACAGAGGGTGCTTCAGGGGACACAGCTGGCTCCCTTCCGACCACTTCCCAAAACACCACCCGGCACCAGGAAACAACTGGGATTTCACGGTCAGGTTTCTCATCAGCAGACACATCCTGGGCTGGGCACTCAGATAACTTTTATCTCGCAGATTGAGCTCACTGGAATATTCCCTCCAGCCTCTTGCTGGTTCACCTTTCCAAAGCACCCGCATGGGGCCGGAGACCCGGGGGGAAACCGGCCGGCAGCCACAAGCTGCCCGCTCCGTGGGGTTTATCGCCTTAATTATTCTTCCCTTTCCTGCAGAGTCCGGAGCGTGGCAGCGTCTGAGCAGAGAGGAGGAAATCCTGGCCGGCCCCGGGCACGCGGGAACGGCCAGCGCTGCCGCAGGAGAACGTTCCAGGTTAATCGATCCTGTCAGCGGTGTGCCGGGAACGGAGACGGGCAGAGCGGAGCTCGGTGGGAGGCCGCACCCTTTGCTCACTGAACTCCCAGCTCTCCAGGGCCTCAGAGGCTCCTGCTGCCCGTCACGGGGAGCAGAGGCAGGTGCTGGGTGCTCCTGGATGGGGTGCACGGGGAGGGCGGTGCAGAGGCTGGAGCACACGGGGCTCGCTCACCCGGGGTGCGGGTGAGAACACTGAGTTTTCTACCGGCCTCGGCAGCAATTTGCCTGCAAGACGAGGGCTGCTAATGGGGAGGCGACACGGACAGAAGTTCTTCTCTTGGTGCTTCACGGAAGAAATCAATTACAGGGATGCTCAGCGGGTCCCACTACCCGCGCCAGCTCCGGCGCGTCAACAGCCACCCAGAGGGACAGCCAAGCCCGGGCTGTGCCTTGGTTTACATAAGTGCTACAGAAACAACCGCGCTGCGAATCCCCAGAAGCAAGAGACAACCAGCCCGGCCCGTATCCCAACAGCTCCCAGGCGCTGCACTCCTCCTCTCTGCCCATGGCAGCAGCGACTTGCTTGGACCAGCATCTCAGACGCCACCCGTGCCTCCTACGCAGAAACACCCGCGTACGAAACCTGCTGGACCTGTGACCTGCAGCTGAACCATCACCCGGGTCCGTAGCCCTCAGCCAGCTCCCCCACTGCCAGAGGCAAACAAGATGAAGGTGGTCATGGGGAACGGGATGCCTTGCAGAGCAAGCTTGACAGCAGCGATTACTGTCCTCCCATCAGACACCACGTTGAGGAGCAAAGCTCAGGGCCGTGATGTTTAGTTGTCAAGTTGCAGGAAATCAATAAATCCATCTAAATCCATGAAACTTCCAACCTGCTGGGCAGCTTGCTGAGGGATCTGCCTGCTCCTCAGAAAACATCTGCACTAACACCGCCCTGCGCTCACAGGGACCTCGGGGACCATCACTCAGGTGGCAAACTCACCCCTCCAGCTGAGATCCCACTGCCGTTTGAGACGGGTGGGGGTGTGGGTCACCCCAAACCACCCAGGAGGGCTTTGCCAAGGCAACACAAATCCGGAGGAGACGGAAAAGCGGGTGAGAATCAGACCAGCCTGCAATGATCAGTGCAAGGATCGCAAAACCCACCTTCCCTGCCCTTTATTTGTTACCAGAGCTGGGACTGTCACCACATTCTGGCATCTTCATCCACTTTTGGGCACTTGCTAATAAATAAGAGCTACTCAGGCCCAGCAGCAGCAAAGGGAGGTTTCTCTCTGTCACTAAACCAAAACAATTCTCCCAAGGTGTTCTGCTGGGGCAGATTTAGCACCAGCACTGACAGCAGTCGCTGCAGAAATCAATGTGTCCTGACACCGACCTTCTGGTGACCAGGGAACCTCTCCAAACATCACTTCAGGAGCAGAAAGGGGGCTGTGAAACATGCTAATTGGCCCATTTCCCCGCCAAGCTGCTGACATTTCCGCCAAGGTTACAGCGGTTGACAAGCGCGCGCTCTCTTCTCATCGCCCAGCGGGAAAGGGGAAAGCCCTTCTGGTGCCACAGAACGGCAGAGGCCGGAGAAACGGCTGGGGGTGCAGCGCGACGCGGTGCCACCTTCCCTGGCACCACCCCTGACGAAGAGCAGCCAACATCTCCGTGGAGCCCTTGGCCACCGAGGCCGGCCATGGAAAACACATAAATATAAAAGATTCTATCACTAAATCCAACATTCAGAACCTTCCCCAGGCGTTTTTCACGAGCTGCAAACAGACACCGAGCCGGCGGCGAGAAGGGTGGGTGCCCACGAAGGCCGCGTGCACCTCCCTCCATCCCCCTCCACCGGCGTCGCTCCCTGGGTCCTGGGGTCTCGTGGCAGGAGCTCCCGGCACGTGCCGATGGACCGGCACACCCAGAACTCCTGCAGACCTTGTGTTGAGGCTCACTCGGGCCGGCGGCACGGCCTCCAAAGCAAACCACACCCGCTGCCCCCGGCACCCTTCTGCTGCGCCACGGCGTCGCTCGCAGCTTCTCAAGTCGCCTGCTCCTCGTTTCCGGAGCGAGAGCCCTTCAGAGCACAGGGAGCACTTAATCCCAGCAGCTGCAGGAGGGACAGGTACGTTTTGAACAAACGCAGCGGAACTGGATCGGCGTTCGCTTCTCGGCAGCCTGGCGAGACGAGGTATTTTCCCCCTCGACGTTTTGTGCTCTCTCCTGTGACGTCCCCTTCGCTGCCCTTCGGTGGGAAAAGGCTTCCCTCTTCCCACCGCAAACCTACTGGGATGGGTCTGGATCCAGCTCTGCTGCCCTCGTGTTTTTCATCAAACCTCACCTTGATTTCCCTAAGCATATTTAACCCTCCGTGGCCGTCCCCGGGGTGATGTCAAGTGAAACCTGCTTTCTGCTTTGTGTGCAGTTGCAAAGCCTCATCCACAACCGCACAGACACTTTTCCACCTCCTCACGGCTCCCCAGAACTGCAGTCCTTTGTGAGCAAAGCCGCACGCGAGCGCAGGACTGCTGCAGGACGCCCAAAAAAGCCCGGTGATGTGAAGTGACCGGGAAGATGGACCTTCATGATCTACCCTCAGATCCCAGCTGCCCCAGGGACCTGCAGGGATGGGCGTTGACAGGAACTGATGGGAGCCCCAGGCACCGTGTGGTGTAGCAGGAGAACATCCCTTGAGGCAGAGAAGGAGCCAGGACACCGAGTGAGATGGGAAATTACATTTGAAATAACCCAGGGGTGTCCATCACGCTGCCAGCAGCGGTGGGCTCACCGGGGGCGGCTCAGCCGAGTCCCTCCGGGCTCAAGCGCCAGCAGAGCTTCTCTCCCACCACCCCCCAAGGAGGACGAGCGCCCGGCACGTACTGTTGGTCTTGAGGCGGGCGGGCTCGCTGTTCCGGCTGCCTGCCTGGTTGATGGCCTTGACCAGGAAGATGTAGCGGGTGCCGCTCTGCAGCCCGTGGACGGTGTAGTGGTTCTGCTTGATGTTGGGGACGATCATCCAGCTGTCCATGGAGTTGTAGAGACCTGCGGTACAGGAGAGGAGGGGGGAGGTTTAGTCGCAGGAAAGGACAGAAGAACGAAGATCACGCGCTGTGAATGCAGAGCTCAGCAACCATGCGTCCCTTGGGCTGATTTACCGCCTGCCGGAGAGCTAAGAGCACCTGAAAGAAATGTCCGTAGATGATGAACCCCAGCAGCAAAAGGAACCACTTTTATTATCACTTGGAGGCAATGCCGGGTCAGGCAAAGCCAGCGGTGGGGCGCGGGCATCTCAAAACGCCACTGTGGGAAATAATGGGGAAGGGGTGCAGAGAACGAGGGATTCGGCCGGTGGCACCTTCCCGGGCTGGGCAGAGGGCACTGGTGGATGCCGGTGCTCAAGAGAAGGTGATGCTCATCACCATCCTCTCTTGTTTCTGTCTCGGCTCACAGAAAACGGCTCTGGGGCAGCTGTCACAGCCCAGGACCGTGGCTTTGCACTGCAAGAACAACGAGAAGGAAGTTCAGAAGCAGTAGCTGGAGGGCTTCTCGGATCCCGTGGGTCCAGAGGTGGAGGGTGGGACGACTCGCGAGGAGCGGGCGGTGGATTCGGGGGGACCGTAGGAGGGTTTCCAGCCTTCTGGTGCTGGCTGGAAAACACTCCACACCTTCTCGGTTTGCGGGCTTACGCTGGGGTGTTTGTTTATCTCCGGTGGCTCGCGCAGCCGGAGGACAAGGGCAGGTTGCAGTCGTTGTCAGCCTGGATTTGGTTTAAAATCTGGGTGGAAAGGGCCTGGGGGAGCAGAGTGATGCTATCTGAAGTAGAAAATAAACCAGATGCGATACCAGTCGCATCCTGCATGCAGCTTCCAGCCAAGCGCTGGTAGGTGTTATCTCCCTGCTGACACGGACCAGCTTTGGATCCTTCATCAGAAAGGACAAGGGAGCTGAGAGACAACAACCCGAGAACAATTTGGCCTCTCAAGCTGGTTTCTTTCCCAAAATAATCGAGAAAGGCTTGGCCTTGAAGACTGAAGGCTTCCATCCTTGCCAAAGCTTAACAAAAAAAAAAAATCGGTTTTATTGCAGCTTTTGTCATCCATAAAAACATCTGACTCCTGCCAAGCTCTTGTCTTTAAACAGAGCGCGAAGGGGACGGTTTTCACCGGCCAAGTGTGTGCTCTTTGAGAAGGTATTTCCTTCCACGGGAAGCCTCCTCTGCTCTGCTCTGCGGGGCGAGCCCGCGCCCAGCGCCTCCTCACGCACCGCTTCAGCCGGGACTCAAATGCTCTCACCGCCCAGACCTGGCTGGGTTATTTCAAGTGACAATATATTATTCATTTTCTCCTCTGAGATGTTAACTGATGTTTTCTTTGCTCCTCCTATGGAGAGCTACTGAAGGTGGCCAAGGCAGACGCTCCTGACGCGCATCCGTCGGGGTTTTCCTGCAGAGCTCTCCCCGAGTTCTTCACCCTGTGGTTTCCACGGCCTCCACCTTCCCAACGCCCCTGCCAAGTCCCCACAGCCCCCAAATGGGGGTAGGCGACCCTCAATGGACTGGAGTCCAAGCCACATGCCCAAAGCAATGTATGGGGAGAGGTGGGAGCCAGACCCTTCCCTCAGGGGCCCCACCGCTGCCCCAGGGCAAGGGCACGAGCTGTAGTGGGGGAAAAACCTGGTAAGATGAGGAAAAAAAACCTGGCTGAGGGAGGAAAGCACTGGAGCAGGATCCTGAGAACTGGGGACTCTCCACCCTTGGAGATGGTCAGCGCTCAAGAAGCAAGCCCTGAACGGCCTGACTGAGCTCCAAGACCGGCTTACGCAGGGTTGGTGCAAGGACCTTCAGGTCCCTCCATCCTAAAGACCTTGGTGACACCATCATGCTCCACGTGTCTTCCTCAGCCAGCAGGTGCAGGGGAGACAGAGGCTGGTGGGCATCTAAGAACGGAGCCAAAGAGGCGGCTGAGCTCTCCGAGGCTTTCAGAGCAGAACAAAACGCTGGGGACGACACGTGGTGGCAGGGGGGAGAAGAGGAGGGCTGAGCAGGGGACATCCAGCCACCGTCACACCCATAACGAACCTCTGACCGAGAGGAAATAAATCAGGGGGCGCGCGCGTTCCAAAGCGAGGGCAAGGGCTGGGGAAACACGTTTCATCGCTCGGAAAGGCACGAGCGGTAACTTTCTCCAGCAGCTTCCTGCGCGTTCTAAAGTGCACTCGGCAGCCTTCCTGTGCCGCGACACCGCCCTCCCAGCTCCGCGCCCTCCTGACCCCTCCCGCGATCAACCGACAGCGGCCCAGAAACATCCACTCTGAAGCATTTTGTCAGCACTTCCTACAACGGTTAAGTGGAAATCCAGGAACAGAACCTCCTCGCACGAGCCACGCACGCTGCGCTCTTCCAAAGCACGACCTCAGGACAGACAAGCTGGAAGCCGTGTTGGGTTCTTCCATTCCAAAATCCCTACTTCTTTCTCATGAAACAAGCGGCTTCTCTGGACTCTCTCCTATAACCCAGTCCACAAATTAAAACTCTCCTCCAGAATGCAGTTTTAGGGGAAAGGGAGCGTTAGAAGAAATCACAACTGGGAAGTATTTCTGACACCTCGAGGACCCACCAGGCACCCAAAGGAATAAGCAGCTGCAGCTGTGAGTGCAAAGAGCCCTCGGCTTTCTGGCTGAGCTGCTCCGCTCCTCTCTCTGCACCTCTGCGGACACCTGGGCAGCGGGTGAGACGTCCAGCTCTGGCAGCTGTGAGACGGATGAGCCCCCGTTGTGGACCAAACCCTTCGCCGAGCCAGAGGCTGCGGCCACCAAGCAGAGGGCAAAACGATTCAGTTACGGACCCCAGCACAGGGGGTCCTCCATCGTTCAGTTACAGCCCTGAGTGGTTTCCTCCCCTTGTTCCCAGCCTTTCATCCTGCTGCTTTTCCCCGGGTACCTCGGCCTTCCCGCACCGGCCCCCGGCCCCGCGAAGCGAGCTGGCGCGCGGGGACTCACTGATGAAGTTGGCCTGGCCGGTGAAGATGGTGTACTGCAGCTCGTAGGAGCTGACGCTGAACTCGTCCTCCGAGATCCAGTGGACGGTGATCGTGTCGTGGGAGGCCGTGCAAAGCTCCTCTCGGACAGATGGCGGGTTCGGCGCTGTGAAAGATCACCCATAATGTATTTCAGTAAGATTCTGCCTTCTTTTTCTTAACCCACCTACGGCTTTTTCGCTCCCTTAAGGCTGGAGACGGGCTGGTGCGGGGAGCAGAGCCTCTCGGCACAAGCAACCGTCTCATTTTGTCTGTCGCGTTTCTCCGCTCCCATTTTCAGCGCGATAACAAAACGTACAGGGGTCAGCGCACTCCNNNTGGGGGGAAGCCGTGGGGAGCGGGGTGGGGCGCACGCCTGGGCACTCACCCGTCAGATAGTCCAGCCCCTCCAGCAGCTTCTTCTCTCTGGAAAAATCTAAAGCGAAGTTTTCAAAGGCATCGTTAAAATTGATATCTGGTATCAGAACTTGAGAGGATGCGGTTGCCATGGCGACCCTGAAAGAAAAGAAGAGACCATCAATACGCAGCAGGGTGCAGGCAGCGGTGAGGTGGGGGTTAAAGGGGTGCCAGCAGCCCTCCTGGTGATGTCACACGTCATCAGGAGACCTGCTCGCACTGACTAACCCCCTCTCCTGCCCCAGGAGGGTGGCCTGGCCTGGGGACGGGTCCCCAGAGAGGTTGGGAGGCTCCACCTGTGGGGGTCCCAGACCAGACTGCTCCCCAGCCTCCCTCTGGAGCAACATTTCCACCACCGTCCCCGCCAGGGACAGTGTTTGCTCCCAGAGGAGATGTTTGCCTTTGTTAGGACCCGTCATGCAGCTCCTGCCCTGTGGGGGACAGGAACCGGTGACACCCCCAGCCCTAGGTTTATTTGAGGGGAGCACATTGGAGGCCGCAGAAGGGAGGACAAGGGTGTCCTTGTGACCCGGGGACAACTGCAGCTGCATCCCCCCCGCCCCGGTGCCCAGGCCGCTCGTGCCAGCCCACCTCTCGGCCACATTCCTGGCCGTCTGCAGGAACCGCGCGTGGTCGTTCTCCTTCAGGATGTGCTCGGCCTGGTTGATGAGGACGGTGGAACGCTCGAGACACTGCCGGCAGTTAGCGACCTGCTGGGCCAGCTTCCGCAGCTTCATCACCTGCCAGAGGAGCAGAGGGAAGCGTCGGTGCTCAGAAACCAGCACGGAAGCTCGGGGAGCAAAGAGGAAACCCCATCCTGAGCCAGGAGCTGCCCAGGGGAAGCACCGAGGGGTTGAAACGGCACGAAAATGTCCCCTCCCTCTGTGGAGGGAGAGAAACAATGTGCCTTCCCTGTTGAATTTTGCTGGCAGGTGGGAATCATAGAATCACAGGAAGGTTTGGGTGGGAAGGGGCATTTAAAGGTCACCTCATTCCAACCCCTCCTGCAGGGAGCAGGGACATCTGCAACTAGAGCAGGTTGCTCAGAGCCCCATCCAACCTCCCCTGGGATGGTTCCAGGGAAGGGGCAGCGACCACCTCTTGGGGCAACCTGGGCCAGGCTCTTACTACCCTCAGTGTCAAAAATTTCTTCCTTCTCTCTGCTCTAAACCACTGCCA
>VWZK01021848.1:32577-53073 GCA_013396935.1 Baryphthengus martii | reverse complement strand
GGGGCAGAGGATGCCGGCAGCACCCTCACCCAACTGGGCAGGAGCGCAGGCGGAGGTGGCCCAGGAGCACAGATCATCGATGTCTGGGAGTGTCCCGGACACCCCAGTGTTGGCCACTGCCAGCAGGATGGAGCCCTAGGTGCTAGGACAGCAGAAACAATCGTGGGAGGAGAAGTGAGGAGTCCCCCTCCAGCCTGCCCAGCCCAGCAGAGATCCTGGGCTCCTGGATAAATCAATCATCAATCTGAAAACCTGACCAGGGCAAGAAACCTGCAGCTCAGCCCGCTCTGGGAGACCGAAGGCAGATGAAGCCACAGAGGCCACCGCAGTCCCTTTCCCAGCCGCCTTCTTTCCAAAAAGGTGCGTTTCCAGGCCAGAGTTGCACCCTAAAGTGCCAGCAGAACGCGGAGGTGGGATTTCAGACCAAGAGAGCTCTGCCGGCGAAAGCCCTGGCTCAGGCACAGCTCGATACCGGCCAAACCACGTTTCATCAGGATCTCTGTTCCCAGCTCAATGCTGCGTTTGGGGGTGAGGAGTCAGCGGGTGCGACAGCTGTAGGAAAGCTGGGCATCGGAGAGAGCTTTCAGACGTAAGGAAGGGGGGAAATAGAATCACAGAATCACAGAATGCCTTTGGTTGGAAGAGACCTTCAAGATCATCTAGTCCAACCTTCGACCAAACACCGCAAGCTCTCCACTAAACCACGTCCCTCAGCACCAGGTCCACACGCCGTTTAAATCCCTCCAGGGATGGTGACTCCACCACTGCCCTGGGCAAACTATTCCAATGTTTAACGACCCTTTCAGTGAAGAAATGTTTCCTACTGTCCAGTCTAAACCTCCCCTGGCGCGGCTTGCAGCCATTCCCTCTGGTCCTTTCTCCCTGCGTGCAGGGCAATGTGCCAGGGACGGCACAGCTGGCACCCTGAGGAAGGGGCTTCCCACTCTTTCCCCCTCTGGAGATCACCAGGACAGCAGCAAGGGCCTTATTTAGTGAGGAAAGACCAAAACGCTGATGAGGAAACGCTGGGCTTAGGAAGCACCTTCCTGGCCAAGCACCCTGGTCAGTCTCTGAGATGCAGACAGCGAAGCACAAGCTGCAGGTCCCTGTGCAAACGCCTCCCTGCAAACAGCCCCCGTGGGCACCCACAGCATCCCCACGTCCCCGCCGGCCGCTCGGCCCACGGGACTGCTCGGGAAGCCGCAGGGCCGCCAGCCAGGGCTGGGGTAACCCAGGGTGAAGCAAATACCCGTCCTGTTTGTTCAGGAACCGGAAAACTCGCCCTGAATTCCCGTCAGCGATTCCAGCAGCAGCCAGTGGTTTCATTCTCCAGAAAGGTGTTGGTTCAAGGAACCGCCGCTCAATTTAGCAACCAAAAACCATCAATGGCCCATTAAGAAGGAACTAATTGCGACAGCTTCTCGCCGTGTATCACTTCGGTAAACAAAGCTGCAAATTAATTTGCTGTTAATTGGAACGTGCACTTTGAAACCACGGTGAGGGATGAACCGCCTTGCTCCTCTCGAGCGCTTCCCACGGGAGCGCGTCGCTCACCATCCCCCGGGTGCGGAGCCGCGGCCACGAGGCAGTGCCGGGTGCTGGCACAGGCTGCCAGGCATGGCTCCACAAACACCTCTGGAGGCGACGAGGCAAAGAGAAGATGCCCCACCACACAGGGAATGCAGAGAGCTCTGCAGACCAAGAGGCCCGAGCAGCCGGGTCAGCTGCGGCCCTCTCCTCAGCGGAATGAAAGGTGCTCTCCTCGTCTCCTCAGGTGCTGTCGGCACTCCCCTTTGCAAACCCTTCCCTGCTTGCTGACGGCTTCAGCCTGAGCCTTAAGCCTGAGCCTTAAGCCTGAGTCTTGCTGTTCTGCTACAGAATTCAGGGCTTGGGTAGAAGACGTGGCAGCCGCTGCCTCTGACGGCAGGAGGACGCAGGGAGGCCGAGCGCACACGTTTGGGAGGAGGGAGGAAAGCGGGACGAAGGCCGGCGGCTCCCCTGTGCAGGGAAACTGCTGTCGAGCAGGGATGGGGGACAACGTCCCCGCCTGCACTGAGCAGCTGGGGACAAGCCACTCTGCCCACGCTGCTGCAGGGTGAGGCTGGCCCGGTACCGAGAACCAATTAGAGAGATGAGAAAAACTGCCTTAATGAGCAGGGTGAGGCTCGTTAAGCCAGCAGCAGCACCCTGGAGCTGCAAAGGGCCCCTGTGACAGCTCCTGGGCAGCTGGGGTTTGGGTAGAAGCTGCAGTTCTGTGGCCGCAACTCCCTCCCTGGGCCAGCTGAGGGTGGCTGGTCCTGCCACGCGAGGCGGCCCCGGTCCTGGCCGCAGCCACGGCTCCAACATCGCTCCCCAGGAACCACCAGCAATTCCCTTCTGGGCTTCCCCGGGGCGCACGTCACTTTGATAGCCAAATGCTTTGCAAATACTAACTCATTTACTCCACCAGCCCCCCAGACAAGAAAGAGGAGATGTAACCAGCCCAGAGCTTCGCAGGGCATTTGAAGCGTGGAGGCATCACAGTCAGAAGGATTTGCTGTTTCTGGGAGCTCAGCTGGAGCTGCCTCAGCCTTTGAAGGGTGCAGGTTACAGCTCGCTGAGCACCCAGAGCCACTCCGGCTGTTGCCTTCCAGGCACAGACAGGGTTTTGCGGTACCCGGCCCCCGCGGGTCCCACCTGCACACTGGAGGAAACGGGAGCTGCCGGCAAAACTGCACCGGAGCGCGGGAGGTGGTGACTGGAGGGGCAACCCCACTCCACCTCCCCAAGAGCTGAGCTGTGTTTGCACGCTCAGTTATCACCTGGGCTGCAACCAAAAGTACCCCCTGTCTCAGTTGACACAGCAGCCCAAGGGTCCTCCTTCCCGAGCCAGCCCAGCAGACAAGTGTCTCTTCCCAGTAGCTCCCAGTCATGCCACCCTCGCCTACAGACCCTACAGACCCCGAGGAACCATCCCCACACCCTCCATCATTTGGGATTAAACTCTCCACAATAGTTTTGTCTCCCACCAGCCCCTCAGCATCAGCGATGCTGTCCCACCACACGCTTGTCTCTGTTCCCAGGGCAGGCCCCAGGGAAAAGACACTGGAGCAATCCCGTGGAACTCATCACTCGATCCAGGAGCTTCCCAGTGCACCGTCCCCATCATCCCCCTGGTCCCCCAATTGCTCTCACCAACCTCCACTTGCTGGCAGATCTGTATCAGCTTGGCCATCTGGTTTTCTAGTTCACTGTTGCGTTTCACCAGGTTAGTGAGATTCGTCTCCAGGGTTTGCTGCGAGTCCAGAAATGAGAGAGGAGAAGGAGACAAAACAAGATCAGTGAAGACAGAAGACGGCCCCAAGTCCCCCGTTAGCAACCGAGACCATTCTCCACCCAACACGTTGCTGGAGGGAGCAACAACTCAAACGCAGGTCAAGGGAGGTTCTCCTCCCCCTCTGCTCTGCTCTGGTGAGGTCCCACCTGGAGTACTGGATCCAGTGCTGGGCACCCCNTGGAGTCTCCTTCTCTGGAGACACTCGAGACCCGTCCGGACACGTTCCCGTGTGACCTGCTCTAGGTGATCCTGCTCTGGCAGGGGGATTCGACTCGATGATCTTTCGAGGTCCCTTCCAGCCCCTAACGTTCCGAGATTCTGTGACTTTAGGCAAAGGCTCTCAGGTTTCTCGGCAGCTCCTGCCCACACTGGTGGGTTGTGCGAGGGCTCGGCCCGGGACAGGGCAGGCACCGAGCTCTGCACCGCAGTGGCCCCGAGGAGGTGACCAGCTGGAGGGGACAGCGCGTGCATCTGGTTTTTGCTGCTCTTTCGGCAAAGCCGAGTTGGGTTGCGCTCCTGCAGCAAAGCTGAGTTTCTCCTGCATTCCCTGGAAAACTTGATGGGCAGCTGGAAAAACATCAGGAGTATCTACCTTCCTCAAAAACTTTCTCAAACCACTCGCTGCCGCTGAGCCCTCTGACGAGGCGGCAGAGACTAAACGTGCCGCTCCGCGCATTTCTACCAGGAAAGCAGCCAGCACGGCTATTTTCATCAGCGGCGTTGTTCCGCACGCGTTAAGGAAGTCAAAGAAGAGCCCATCGAACCATCGGAGGTGGAATTCTCTCGGCAAACCACCTCTGCCAGAGCAACGTGAGCACGGGCCGGGAGAGCAACATGCCGGCCGAGACTGAGCTGCGGGGACAGCTCGCCCGGCGCAGGCGGCTCTGCCGAGCAGCGGGGGCGAAGCCCTCCCCAGCTCGTGCCGGGCTCCCCACTGCTGCCGAAACCCGGCCAAGTTCAGCCCTTCCCTCCCGCCACGTCCCTCGGTTTTGTGCTCACAAAGAGCCGTTCTGCTCGCCTGGCCAGCGGGACGCTTGCCCGCTCCCAAGGAATCACTGCCACTTCCACCCCTGCTCTGCCCTCCTCATCCTCTGTGGGTACCGCAGATAAAAGGGCCCCAGGAGAGGTTGTGGTCCCCACCACAAGCCGCCCGCACTTCTTTTCCCGGCTCCCCGGCTCTCGCCGACGCGGCGCGGGGATCCCCAGGGAGCGCCGTCTCTTCTAGCACCCCGAAGATGCCGCGTTCACAGAGCAGAACGGGATCTGGCCGAGCGCGGAGAAAAGAGCCCGTCTGAAAAGATTTCGATACCCACGGACACACAGTGGACTCGTATTTTTTTCTGGATATCAATAATTTAGGTGACACCGCATTTCCATTAAAATACGTGGTTCCACTAAGAGGAAATGTTTTATAACAAAGCGCTCGCTACCTGTTGCAACGCTTGTCGGGAAAATGATATCCTATTAATATTTTAAACTTCAGGGCTGGAAGAGGATCCCTGCAGTGTTTTATTCCTCCTCGGCTACGAACCGCAGTCCAAGGCTTTCATCAAGGCTCCAGCAGACCCATAAACATGGCCCTTCTCTGCATGCACAGATAATTTGGGGGCTAGTTAGCCAAGAGAACTTGAATCATAGTCATGAAGCACCAGCAAAGCATTCATTCCCGAAAAACCACCAGCTCCTAAAATACTCCGAGCTCGTTTGCAATCCTGCAAATCGCCAGCCGACGGCGGGTGAAGCAGAACACGGCAACGGGCTTGACAAATGAAGGCAAACCCAGGGTGCCTTCGTTAAGCGGCGAGCGCTTTGCACGCCGACACCGTAGCGACGATGAAAAAGCCAGCTGCTAACAGCTCCTGCCACCCTCCTTCCTTCCAGCTCAATATCGTTAAACGTAATTGGACTAAAGCACTGAACGTTTAACTCGCTCATTTTCCTCCTCCTCACCAACTCGGCTGCACCAGTTGCGGCTTTGAAATCGCAGCCGCTCTGCTTTCGCGCCGGCGGGGCCGCTGACGGAGGGCAGGGAGGGGAGAGGAGCTTGGGATGCCCNCGCCGCCGCCGCCTCCCACGCAGCCGCCCTCCCCGGGCTGCTCCCAGGGCTCCGTAGCGAGGCCCCTCTGGCTGCTGCCGGCCCTGGCGCAGCGCGTGAGAGATGCCGATGGAGCCGTTTCCGTCCGCTTTGATTCGCTGCAACAAACAAAACACACGAGAAGCTTTGGTTACGCCAGCTGGTTCCGTGGTAGGTGTATAGAAGTGACAGCGAACGCAGGGGTAGGTTTTTCATTGTAACGTGCGCGGAATTTCCCCAAACCTTCACCTTCTGGCCTGAAATACGGAGGAGATGATTTCTCTACAACTGAGAAGTGAGGAAAAGAGAGAAAAAGGAAACACCCCCACAGCCTTGAGCAAAAGCCAAATCGCACCCACGTCTGTCGGCCAAGCGCCCCCCTCGGTCGCCGTCCCCCTTGGCGGAGGTGACCGGCTCCAGGTTCCCTTCAGCACCATTGGAAACATCGCCGGCATCTCGCCGTAACAAACCGCTTCATTTTCTAGGTCAGCTCCGCCGGGCCGGGCGATACCAGGCACTGAAAAGCCGGGGGTTTATCGCCGATTTCGCTCGGGTGTGTTTTGCTCCAAAGCAACTTAAAAATGCATTAGTGTCAGGAGGCGGGGGCTGCGCGGGAGCCGCTCGGCAGCTCTGACACGTCTTCCTGTCACTTGTCCTATTGTCTGGGGAGAGGCGCTCAGCAGAGGCAGGCAGCTGACTCGCTTGTCAGATTTTTCCCTTGATTTTTTATTTATTTTTTTGTTTTTGATGCTGGGAATTGATTGAAAGTGTCATCTCAGAGGGATGTGTCACTCTTGGGGCTCGACCAGGTTTCCAAAGCTCCTGCCCAGTAGGCAGCTCCATCCTCATTTCCAGCGGTAGCCACCACGCGCTCGCCGCTTTGGCCACCTGTTGGTCACATTGAGAGCTTCTCCCTACAGTCTGTCGCCGAAGAAGGGATGGGGAATTGCCCCTCAGAGGCTCTTCACCCGAGAGAGCGCCCCACGGGCAATTAAATGCCCTGGTGTCTCCAAAGCAGGAGATGTCCCAGTTTACTGTGAGCTCAATACAACCAGCTGAGGGGGGTGAGCAAAGGAGTGACCCTCTGTCTGCCCACGAGGCCGCGCCACAGGGACCTCCCTGGGAGGCTCCTGCCCCTGTCTCAAGCATCATTTCCTCAGGAAAGGCTGGAGGGGCTTCTTGTGCCAGGCGTTTCCTCCGAGGCTTCTCCAAACCCACCCCCCAGGGAGACAGGAACGGGTTTTGACCCTGCTGATAATTGCTGTGGTTTTCACGGCGCTGGACGTCGGCGCTGCAGGTGTTTTCTCAGCAGCTCCCTCAGGACTTGGCTACACATCAAGGTAAAAGTCTTCGTTAGAGCCTGAACTCCCAAACTCCCTCCTCCTGTCGGTAGGAAGGGAAGAGCTCCTTGCCCAACCCACGCACGTGATCACACGTGTGACATCAGCACACGCCACGGGGACACGACCAAAGCACATCCTCAGCTACGGCGGAGATCTCATCTTCTACCGACACATACGCACACAGAGCTCGTCTTCTTCAGGTACGTCTGGTTTCTCAACCAAAGAAATGGGAGGGAAAAAGATGGCCACGGGTGAAACTCACTGCCTGTCGACGGGAGCGACCCAGGGTCACGCTCACCCCCTCCCAGAAACTCGCTCGTTGGCCTCGTTTCCCCAGGAACACAACGTGTTTCTGCTCCTACAGAAAAGGCAGCCTGAGGAACGGGGTGGGGAGAACGTGCTAAGTCCCCTATAAATCAAAACTGTCCCACACTGTTCCAAAGGGGGTGAAACAAAAAAATAAATCGCATGAAATAGTTTAAAGTTGTCCTATCTCCAAAGCTGCTGATGAGTTGCAGACTCAGTGTGAAGCATCGTCCTGGCAAGTCCGTCCGTCTGGCGGCTCAGAGAGCAGCTCCAGGACCTACATCTCCTGCGTTTGCTCTTTGTGTCCCTGTGCTACTTAACAGGAACAGGGCTCTGCTTCCCAAGATACTCCTTCAGGCAAAGATCCTGTAAGAGCCCAAACACCTGCAAGTCCTTGGCACGAGTCGTTCTCCTCTCCACAGAGAGAAGAGGAACGGCTCGCTGGTGATGGATAACCTCTTGCTGCTGGAGCTCGTCCCAAGGAACGAGCTGTTCCCTGGCGAGCCACGTTGATCTGTTTTCCTGGGTAAAATGATGAGGACAAGCAAGTTGAGCCCCCTCTCTGCTACAGGGTGACTAGACCTTCTCCTAAAGCTTCACAAGGTGTGATGGCTCCAGCAGAAGTCCAGACGAGCACAGTGCAGGGGGGTAAGGACAACTGGCAGCTTTCCTCCACGACTCCAACCCCTCCAGCTGTCAGAGGGCACATGGGGCTGCCCAACGGGCACAGGAGCACCGCAGCGTCTCTCCCTGAATGGTCCTGAGAAAGCTCGTCTCTCTGAATGGTCCTGATGGGACAAGCATCTGACGGGATGCTGCTACAGTGCAGGGCTGACCTCAGCCGAGACGGGGCCACCCCAACCCAGCGGTGTGACAGATCTCCAAAACGTCAACGGGTTACAAATACAGCAAGAACTCAGAAGAAGAAGTTTCTGGTGATACCAAAGAGCTTTGATTTCCAACTCGGCTGGGACCAGGCTGGACACGAAGCCTGGGGCAGCACCACGCCAGCCTGCAGCGCACGTCACTCGCAGAAGAGCCGTGCGGCCGGCACAGCCCAGCGCACGTAGCTGTGCTCCGAAGAGCATCCCCCACGGTGCTAACGTGGAGCTGGCACCGGCTGGAAAACCCACCTTTGCAGCCAGAGAAACGCCGAGACCTTCGGCCCCGGTGCAGCCAGGTTGGTCCCAGCGTCTACAACCCCCTCCTGGATCCACGTTTGGGCAGACCCTGACCACGGGGACGAGCCTGAAGGACAAGGCGTCCCCATGGGCTCCATCCCACTGCCCACCAAGGGTCAGGGCACATCCAGGCTGGACCAGAACCTGGTGCCGGCTGCTTCCCTCACCTTCCAGCCACAACCAGGAGGCCCTGCGGAGCTTGATGAACGAGCAGAAATGCAAATGGCTTATTGAGGGCCGGCACTGTTTACGTCCTTTAATCTTTTCAAAGCAATTCTTCCACCGCTGGATAGTGTCGCGGTTTTCCGTATCATCGCGGCAGTGTTGAAATTCTTTAAATATTTTATTAAAGTCATCCTGACTGCGACAAGCCCGTTTTCGTTTCCGGAGCCATCTAACCATTCTCGGTTTGCCTGAGATGTCCTAGTTAAACACTCTGAGACTTCACTCCACGTGCTTTTCAGCTTAAAAAAAATGCGATTTTCGGACATCTTATTAAATTTGCTACATCTGATGTAAAAACGCCCAAACTATGGTGAGTCCTGAGCTTATTTGTGCACCTTATGCTATTTTAGGGAATCATAGAATTGTCAGGGTTGGAAGGGACCTTGAAGATCATCGAGTTCCAACCCTCCTGCCATGGGCGGGGACACCTCCCACCAGACCAGGTTGCCCAGAGCCCCATCCAACCTGGCTTCAATACATTTTTCATTTATTCCTTTAAAAAGATAAAGAATCTCTGAGCCCACGCTCGAGGACAGACCATGGTGGAGGAGCTGGGGCCGGCAGCAGCCCCAGCAGCCCCTCCCTGGCCGTGGGCCACCCACGCCAGCCCCAGAAATCCCCACGGCTCATCTCGGGAGGAACCGGCAGCAGCTCTGCTGTCCCCACGGGAACCCAGCATCGCCGGCATCCCTGCTTCGCCGAGAAATCCCATCTGTCGGAAAAACAAGCCATTAATAACTATCCTGTTCTATCCTATCCCGCCACAGTTACGAAACCACGAAAACCGAGGAGAGAGGACAAAACAAAATAAAGATGACGCTGCAAATGTCCGCCTGCTCCTCCAGCCCTAGTTCTTCTGCCTTCAGACCTTCCGGGTTCTGTCTCTCTCACGCTGCTGAAGAAGTGACTCCGGACCCGAGCCTCCCACCGGAGCGATTGCCAGGACACGGCTGTGGGGCTGGTTCCCACCTCAGCTCCCCCACCCCCGGCTCATAGAATCATAGAAGGGTTTGGGTTGAATGAGACCTTAAAGACCATCTAGTTCCAACCCTCCTCCCATAGGCAGGGACACCTCCCACTAGACCAGGCTGCTCAAAGCCCCGTCCAACTTGGCCCCATCTTCACAGCTCGGGGAGGTGTTATCAGACCGGTTGAGAACCATTAGCAAAGACAGATCTCCCGAGGCCAGACATCAAAAAATAGGTGAGGGGACTGTTCTTCAGGAGCACCTCTCTCTCCACTGACAGGAAAGGGCATCTGAGGGATTGTTCCCCAGCATCCCCAGCATGTGTGACACCAGGCTGAGAAGTGCAAACCCATCCAAAAGTATTCAAAATTAGGAAAATTTAACGCCATTTCGAAGTTTTTCCTCCCTCTTAAAAAGTCAGGGTTAGGGAAGTATCCCTGCAGAACGATTCCCTAGGAAAAAGGTGGGAACCTTCAAAAATCAAGTCGTTTACCATGTGTCTTCTCCATTTCAGCTCTCCCTGACCTCCAGGCACTGAAGTATGTGGCCACAGCATCCCTGCAAGCATCTATCTCCTCCTCTGCCCACTCACATGGGCGATAATGTGACAAATCTGTCACCTTGCTAGGAAACTGGCTTCATTTAACCAGAAAAGCAACAGCCGGATGAGTTTTCTTGATCACTCTCTGAAGGTTGCAAAGGAACAAGCTCCTTTCACCACCCAGAGATGCTGTCTCAGGTCCCTGCCTGGGAGGTGGAGGATCTGTGTGTTGGCCGTAGGAATGAATCCTCCTGAGATGCTCACTGTTTGAAAAAGTGACCAAAGCCCACTTGGCAGGGCCTGCTGGACCTCCTAAGGTCTGTGAGACCCCGGTGTGGCAGAAGGCTTATGTGGTCCTGTGCCCAGAGAGCTACACCGGCAGCATCTCATGAGCCAGACTGGGGAGAAACCCACCCAGCGCCTGGGCCAAGGTCAGGCAGAAGTTTCACAGACACCCTTGGAAAGCAGAGACTTCAAAGGACTTGCCAGAGACCACAGCCTCTAATGCGGGATAACAACCTCAGATGTGGAGACGGGATAGGAAACCAGGACGCGGCGAGCGCCTGGAGGACCCCTTCTGAACGCAAAGGAGCGACGAGAGGACAAAGCGAAGAACAACGTGAGAAATCACACCCTGCAAAGTCACCCTGGTTTACAGGCGGGGAAGGACCGTCAGACACGAAGCAGGAGCTGGCAGTACCCTGCTACCATCGGCTTTGAAGCCAAAAGTGAACAAAACTCCTTTCAAAGTGTAAGAGACAAGACAACACAGCTTTGCTCCCATAAATATGTATATCCTCATGGAAGAATCGGCCGGTGGAACAGAAGATAGATCCTTTGAAGGATTTACATGAATATATGGTAGGCAAAGACAAAGAACAACATAAAAGTTGCCCTCAGAAGCTGCCCTGAAAAGGAAGGGGAGGTGGGTGGAGACCAACTCCAGCGAACACGAGTTGCTGTGGGTTCACCAGTGGAAGTGCAATTGCCTTAATTGCTCCTGCTGCAGATGAAGGCACGGCCACGGAGAGCCCTTCAGAACATTCCTACGGGTAGGTGAGGATCTCACACAGAGATGGATTTCCAGGGAAAAAAAAAGCCTGACAAACACTGATCTGAGGCACACAGGGAGCGTCAGAATAGCAGGAGATGAAGTGTCCCTGATAGCGTTTGGGATCCATTATCAAACGCAGAAGCGGACAAATGAACTCAAAGCAACACTAAACGTTTCTGCCATTAAAGTTTCCCGAGGTAAAAAATAAAGACCATCAAAATCCTTGAAGACAAAAGACTAAAACGAACGAGGACTACGAGGAAGAACAACACGTGGAGATGGATCTAAGAAGGAACCGTAGGAAGTCTACAAAGGGACTGGCACAGTCGGTGAAGCGGAGTCCCAGTGGCTCCAGTGGGCAGGACAACCTCAAAGGCATGGGCTGAGCACCCTTCAGGAGCCTGTTCCCACCACACTCACACTGGTGCTGGAGCACACGGGAAATGCAGCCATAACGAAAGGCATCACCACCACAGAAGAGGAGGAAGTTGTAACAGAAGTAGATAGAGGAAGTCCCATCGTGAATTATGAGCCGCAGAGAAAATGTGCCCTTGACAAACAAAAAACAAAAAAAAAAAAGGAAGAAGTGGTACAGGTTGTTAGAGCGGCAAAACTGAGATAAATTAACAACTTTTTCAAACGCTTGGAGACCTGAAGCTCCAAATCAGACAGAGACCCGGTCACTCTGGAGCTGCTGACTCTCGTGAAGTCTCCCCTTCTCCCCACCCTGCCTCACCATCCTACCCTGGCTGCTCCTCTGGGGTGTTTTGGGGTCAACGAACCATTTCAGTTCCACCAGAAGGGCCAAAAGCTTCGCCGGTCATTTCCTGAGCTGCTCTGAAGGTGCCCTTCACTCCTCACCTTCGGAAGCTCTCGCGGTGATTCACGACCAAGAACCTGCTTCAATTCCACGACTGAAGGATGAACTGCACAGGGCTGGCGACTCCTTTTGCAGCACGAGGTGTCGTGAGGAAGGACCTACAATCACAGCGGGCTGTGTCGGCTCCCGTCAGCATCCCGCACACGGTCCGACAGCTGGCGCGGCCGTGCGGAGCGTCCCCGGGAGCTGCGGAAGCGTCCGGTGGGGGGCAGGGCTCGGGGCACAGCCTGAGGCTCTGGAAGGTCTGACGGCCCTCCCAAGGTGAAGATACCACCTGCAGAAACACCCCACGCGGGGCTGCAGAAAGGAAATTCGGGGTTGGGCACGTAATTTACGGGTTTGCACTCAATAAAGAATCCAGCTCCTTGTGGCAGGCGTGAAGAGAGGAAATTCAATAAGCACTCAACGGCAAGTTTAGGAAAGCGCTCGAGAGAAATTAATGGAAGATTCAAACATTGCCGAGGAACATCTGGTTTCCATTCAACAATAAAAAAAAGATGCTTTGTGATTTGCACCAGACAGATAACGGTTTCATCAAAGATTCGCTAATTGCTTCATTCAATTCCTATCACACTTCCCAATTCAAATTAGCAAAAGGCAAGCAAAAAAGGAATGAAGAATCGCAAGGAGGGTACCTGTGACACCCGCTTCTCTTCGCCGCCTGGTCTGCACATCAATATTGAGATTCAGCTGTTCCAAAACTGAATACGAAACGCAGCAAATGAATCAGAAGCAGAATTCACGCCTAAACACCGGGAGAGATGTTTTGAATTACAAATACGAAATTAGCTTGAAAGTGATGCTGAAGCTCCTGCATCTCAAATTATTACAGGAGACGTATTGAATTCTGCGGAGATCACACAGATACGGCACCAGAGGTTGACGACAAATGACGGGGGAGAAATCAATTCGAGGGGAGCTCGACTTGTGCTATGACCATGACGCAGAGTTTACCTTCACTAAGCCCAGACGCCGCAGAACACGGTTTTAATCTGAAATATTAACTGGCAATAAAAGGCATCAATTAGATCTGAAAATGGCTCATCCTGCGGGTTGCCCATTAGTCCCACCACGTGCCGGCGTTCGGTGTCTCATCCTCCTTGCACTGGTGGCCGCTCTCTCGCCGCTCTGCTTCCATCCTGCAGAGCACGGTGGGTTCAGCACCTTTCTCCACCTGCTGGTTCCTCTGGCCGGGAGCCGAATCCCGGCAGAGCCGCACTGAACATCGGACGGGTCCGTGCTCGAGGGGAGCAGACGCCGGGACGGACAGAGGAACAAGGGCTGGGGAGGAGGATGATGCCAGGAAGGGTCGCGAGCACTCGGTGCCCATGACCAAGAAAGGGGAGAGCCAGCTGGGAGTCTGGATCAAGCCCGCCCCGCGTCCCTGGAGACCTCTGCCCACAGCAAAGCCCCATCCTGGGCGCTGCTGCTAGAGAAGGGCTGTCACACAGCTCCGGTGGGGCAGGGGCTGCGACAACCCTCCCACCCTGGGCACTTCCCGCCAATGGGGACTGGGGCTCAGCACTGCCAGTCAGAAACACCAGAACATTCTGCCCCAGGGACCCTCTCCCACAGGGCAGAGCCCATCCCAGCACGGAGCAGGAGAGACGTCACCAGCGCTGTTCAAATATTTCCTCCTCCAGCCCCGAGCTCCTCCTTGCCCCCCTTTTTTACACCCCTACCCTCACACTCACTCCCTCTTTCAGGGTCTCAGCCAGAGAGGGGGCAGCGAGACGGCTGCCAATGAACGATAACGAAGCACGGAGCCTACTGCCTGCTGCCTCCCCTCTCGCAGCGTGCCCTGAAAAACCCTGCTCCCAGCTCCGAGGATCAAACAAGATGATCAAACGCTTCAGCAGCTGGTTTTTAATTCCCCGTTGCTTCAACTCCTGTGCACGCTCAAGAGCCTGTTTTTTTTTCCTTCCCTCCCCATCTCCACAGCAGATGAAAAAGGAGTTTGCAGCGGCAGGAGGAGAAAAGGCTGAGGCATCAACAGCCGGCGCGAGGAAGTCGGAAATCAAACGCAACTCTTTGCCTGCCCCTGCACCGAAGGATTTACATCGGTTTAGAACCTTCTCCGGATGGGCTGGCCGTGGGCAGTGGGACCCAGCTCTCAGGTTCTCATCATCTGCACGAGGATGTCATAGAATCACTGGATCATCTAGGTTGGAAAGGACCTATAAGATCATCAGGTCCAACCTTTAACCCTACTCTTATCTTTATCACCCCTGAACCAAATCCCTAAGCACCTCATCTATAAGACTTTTAAACACCTCCAGGGATGGTGACTCAACCACCTCCCCGGGCAGCCTGTTCCAACGCTTGACAACCCTCCCAGAGAAAAACCGCTTCCTAACGTCCAGCCTAAACCTCCCTTGGTGCAGCTTTAGGCCGTCCCCTCTTGTCCTACCATTACTTACTGGTGAGAAGAGACCAGCACCTACCTCTCTACAAGGTCCTTTCAGATAGCTGTAGAGAGCAATAAGGCCTCCCCTCAGCCTCCTCTTCTTTAGACTAAACAGCCCCAGTTCCCTCGGCCGCTCTTCATAAGCCTTGTGCTCTCGGCCTTTCACCAGCCTCGTCGCTCTCCTCTGCGCCCGCTCCAGCACCTCAAGGTCTTTCTTGTCTTGAGGTGCCCGCAGCTGGACACAGTACTCGAGGTGGGCTCTCACCCGTGCCAAGTACAGGGGCATGACTTCCCTACTCCTGCTGTCAACACTATTTCTGATCCAAGCCAGGATGCCGTTGGCCTTCTTGGCCACCTGGGCACACTGCTGGCTCATGTTCAGCCGCTTGTCGATCAGCACACCCAGGTCCCCCTCTGCCTGGCAGCTTTCCAGCCACTCCTCCCCAAGCTGTAGCATTGCCTGGGGTTATCGCGGCCCGAGCGCAGGACCCGGCACTTGGCCTTGTTGCAGCTCATACAATTTGCCTCAGTCCATCGCTCGAGTCTAAGTCCCACTGTAGGGCCTTCCTCAGCCCATCGATCGAGTCTATCTAAGTCCCACTGTAGGGCCTTCCTACCCTCAAGCAGATCAACACTCCCACCCAACTTGGTGTCACCTGCAAACGTACTGAGGGTGCGTTCGATCTCCTCATCAAGGTCATTGATAAAGATGTCAAACAGAGGCGGTCCCAACACGGACCCCTGAGGAACTCCACTTGTGACCGGCCGCCAGCTGGATTGAGCTCCATTCACCGCCTCCCTTTGCCGTCAAGCCGGTGTTTTATCCAGCAAAGAGCATGCCCACCCAAGCCTGCCCGCGAGGGAGAGAAAACGAGGTTTCCCACAGGAGACATGCACGGGGCACGAAAAAAGGTCGGGAAGTTCGCAGGGCCTGGCAACGGGCGCAGCAGGGACCTTGAGAGTGCCTGTGCCCGCTGCGGCCGGGCATCGCTGCCACAGCACGGCAGCGCCACAGGAGCCACAGCGAGGAGCGGCTGGGAACCTCCCCTCACGCTCAGACCACTGGTTCAGTTCCAAAATGGATGTCGAGGCACCTCGCTCCGCACTTAGATTTACAAAACCCCAATTTTGCCCTGGGAGAGGATCATCAAAAGGGGATGAACCCTCTGGATGATAGCGCTGTGGGATAAAAGATGGAAAAGTTTCCTTCCGTTCAGGCTCGTTACACTTCAGCCGTACGTCTCCTCAAACCTGAAATATTTAAGCTCTTGGCAAGAGGAGAAGGAGGGGGACAAAAGTTCAGAGAAGCTCCTACAGACCCTGAAGCAAAGATCCGTTTACTCTCTTTTGGGCGGCAGGATTTTCCAAGGGTTCCCTTCCTTCCTGACGGATGGGAGACCCCTCCGAACCGGGACGATGTGATGGGGAAACATCCCTCGGCAAGTCGCACCACTTGGTGGCATCATTCTCAAAAGCTCGGGTGAGAGGGGACAGTTTGCCTAATGGGTATCGCAGCGATTAGGAGCATCAAATTATCTTCCGCAGCACACAACAAATAACACTAATGGTAGGGATAATGTCAAGCAGAATTACATTGGATTTGAAACAGCACTGATAGCACATGTTAAGCAGACATATAATTAGCGCGGTGGCGCCTTGATAATGTTAATAACGCAGCTAATTATACCGATATAAATAGCAAGATTAATTGTCACAAAACATCAGTATCAGGCTATGAAAGGCATCCCCAAACCTCGCCGCTGTTTGTCAGCACTCAGGCACCGGGGCCGGAAGAGTCGGAAGTAAAACGTTCCTGAGGGCTGGATTTGCCCCTTATGGAGGCTCCTCCCCACCCCGGATGGCGGCAGCTGCCCCTTGGCGCCCCCCCGGGCACCCACGCCAAGGGAGGGGGCCGAGGACGCTCACCCTGCACAGCACAAAGGTGGCATTTGGGGAGTGAGGTAGGGACACGGTTGTCCCCCCGGGCGCTGGGGCTGTCCCGTCCTGTCCCCTTCGTGTCCCGTGGCACCCAGTGGGGTGGGGACCCCAGCCGGCCCAGCCCTGTGCCCGGCAGCACCCGGCTCCGACGGGCTCTGACGGAGGGAGATCCGGCAGCGGCGGCAGGAGGAAAAAGCCCAGCCCTGAGCGACGCAGAGCACCCCCCCGATCAAGAACAAGCTTGAACACCTTGAGATCGGCCGGGATGTTCTGTTCCAGAGCCTCCATCCCCATCCAGCCCTTGCAGCTTCATTCACTCTGGATTTACCTCGCTCTCCTGAATGGCTCCGTCTGCAGGAGATAAACCCGGCTGATTTCCCTCCTAATAACCCAGAGAGAAACGCGGAGCGGCGTTCAAGCCATCGCAGGAAAATGTTTTTGCATCGGGGCATTTGCTACGCCCCTGTTTACGGGAGCAAAACCAGACCCCGAGGCTGGTTTGGAAACCGTTGTCCCTGCGCTGGCAAAGCAGGACGGTGACAAATGGGAACAATTAAGCCCAATGTGCCCTTTGGGAGACTTAACCTCTCATCTGCAGGCGGCTCCTGCCGTTCGGCTGCTTCGTTAAGCAGAAGGGCTGGTGGGGAGCGCAGCGCCGACACCAGCAAAGCACGGGCTGGAGGGCGACCGTTGCAGAGCAAGGTCTCTCCTCGTCGCCTCTCTTTGCGGGAGAACAAATCTGGGTGGAAAAAACTAGGATGAGCCGGGCAGGAGGTGCACATGGAGGCCGCTGTCTAATTAATTTCCGAATTCCTGCTTCGTGCCGGCGCTGAACAAACTTTTCCACCTTCCTGGCACCAGCAGATGAAAGTCTCCGGGAACACGTTCCAGAGCTCCACGTCTAGTCAGGCCACTCCACATCGCACAGGGAGCAGCCCTGCGTTTTCTCCCCGCCGTGCCACGGGGAGCCGGAGCCGCTCCGCTGCGTTGCCTTTGGGAACGCTCCGGGCTCGCCCCAGCCCCTGGCCCCAGCCCTGGGAAAGCCGAGCACGGCGCTGGGCTTGCTCCCCGCGCTCCCGGCCACGTCGGCCGGCCCGGCCAAGCTTTTGCTGGCAGGGCACGTGGCGAGCGCTGCCAAGGCGCAAAGCGGGACGCAAACCCTCGGCTTTGTCTTGGAAGCGGATACTACGTGCCAAGCGACTGCCTGGGATGGGGCTTATTTTGGCCGATCCGTTGCTTATGTTAAGCCACGGTGAGACTGTTCAAATCGGAGCTGGAGATGTTGAGATAGGCGCACACCAGGCCAAACTCAGCCGCGGGGTAAACGCACCGACTTCAGCCGCGAGGAGACTTTTAACTCCTTGTGCAGATGCAAGCGCCAGAGAGTCCCGTCCCTTCTGCCGACTTTGTCCTTTCGCTGCTGTTTTGCCGCTGGAAAAGCAAACAAAAAGCCTAAACCAGACAAAAAGTCACCAAAAACATCACTAAGAATGGGACAAACAGCACTTCTGGAGTCTCTTCCACGGTCAGAGGCACTCAGGGAAGCCTGCTCCCCTGCGAGGGGCGGGATGCTCCAGTGGGCTTCGCCAGAGATGCACAGGGAGACCGCACTTCCGAAAACCCTGGGCAAGGGAGTTCTCCTGGGCAAGCAAATCCCGCGCGCTTCCTCCAGCACAGCCGCGGCACTGCAGAGACTGCTCCAAGGGGTCGAGCGTCACGGGGCGAGCCCGCAGCGTCCTCCTGCACATCCCTGAGGCCTCGTCCTGCGTGTCCCCATCCTGCACATCCTTGCAGCTTCATCCTGCACAGCCCTGCGCCTTCCCTGGGTTGTCCCAGCAGCAGCCCGGGCCGCAGAACATCATTTTTTCACCTTATCCGGCAGATCTCGGGCACCGGCCCCGTGGATTACACAAGCTCCAACGTCTTACAGCAATGGGCACGAGAGAAAAGGTCTGAACAGGTTTTCCTTCCTGGAGAAAACAGCCCTGCCCACCGCCCGCTGCCAGCTGCCCTCCCAGCCCGTGCCGTCCAAGGGCCGGGGACACGGCACGGCGCTGGTCAATGCCCCAAAGCGCCCGGAGACAGCGTGCTGGGGCAGTCCGGATAAAGCCACCGTGCGTCCAGCCCTGTCTTCTGCCGGCCCTGGGAGCTCTGCCGATCTCTCCAAATCCAGGACCCCTCGCCAGCCAGCACACCTGGGCAGCCACCGAGTAGCCTGGGAGCTCCCCACCCTGCTCCACGCCGCCGAAGGGACTCCACCAAAGCCTCTCCGAAGGCCACCTTGAGGAGAAAGGCCAAAAAACAACCAAAGACAGACTTTTCAAAAGTTACAACATCTGGCAGCAGCGGAGGGGAGGGAGCGCTGGAGCCTTCAAGCCAAGCGCAGGGGTAACTGTTCATGCCAAAACCTGTTCCAGCAGCTTTTAAGCTTGGCTAAAACTTCACCCAGTGAAGTGTAAAGCTCTCATCGGTCCTTGTTCCTTCCTCAAGCAAAAAACCACCCGTTTCTCATAACGAAAAAAGGAAAAATTTTCTTTCCTCCTCCACACAAGAAATGCCCTAAAATTTCCATTATTTCCCTAGAAAACAGAAAGGCTCAGCGCCCTCAGTAAGGTTGAAGTTTGGAGGGCAGGCTTTAGCTCTTCTTCTGGAAAATACCCAAGCGTACCGAAGCGATGAGCTGCTGTCAGGCCTTGGGGCACCTCCTAGGGATTTCTGGCGAGCTGCCCCAGAGTCCTCGCCTCACAAACCCAGCAGCCAAGGCTTTGCCATCCCAGTGCCACCACTGTCCTCACCTCAGCCACTTTTCCTTCTTCCCAGACCAGCTCCTGCCTGTCGCTGCCCAGACCAGGCACCGGCAGCAGGCGTGGGCTGGCACAGGAGGCTGCAGACCACCGCTGCATCGCCGGGGCACAGGCCACCACACAGCCCCCAGCACTGCGAGGGAGCCACGGGCCCAAAGGATGGGACCTGGGGAGATTCTGGATGCTGGGACCAGAGCAATCCTCAAGCACGTGTGACTCCAGCCTTTGCCAAAGCTGAGGGGTGGAGCAGGACAGCAGCAGAAGCCCCACAAGACACAGGACTGAGGGAGACAGGTGTCTCTGCAAAGCAGGGTGATCATCTGCAGAAGAGGCACCGGGTTTATTTAACTTGTAGCTGTAACTGCCTGTGATAACCTCTGGCCTTCCTCCAGCCCTGTTCTGATACAACCAAATCAATTTGCAAAAACGCAGCAAAAAAAACCCCCAACAACCCAACCCCCAGATCCCAGGAATCCAAAAGCCCACACCCAACATCAGCCTTTCAGGCTGGAAAATTTCCCCCTGGAGAGCAGCGAACCCCATCTAATGGAAGCACGAAGCAGCGCCGGCGACTCGCCCGGCAGCTCGGGCTGCCGCAGCGAACACCCACCGTGTGATGTATGGCGGCGCCGGAGCCGCGGTGCGGAGCCCTCAGACAACGCCGCCGACGCTGCACCGCGCAGGGCAGCGCTCACGGAGTCCCAGGTGTGCATCCGGAACGAACACAAACCGAAGGAATCCCTGGGCCCGGGCTGGCACAACCCATCAATGCAACAAGCAGATCTCAAACGGCGCCCGAGAAGAGCTGCGGAAGCGCCGCGCTGCTACGCGACGCAGCGGCTTTGGGAAGCGCGGAAATCTCGGCGAGTTCAGGATGGAAAGACCTGATGAATTTCACGTGCGGCTGAGGCGTCTCCGACAGAGACGGGAGGAGCAGAACACGACCCAGCAGACACGACCTAGAGAGCCCACGTCATCTACCGGATCGTTCCCGGTTGCGCTGTTCCAGGCGTCACAAGGTTCCACGATGCCTCGCAACCCCATTTCTGGGCACTCTGGGCACCGTGCCCACCAAAAAGCACCGCTGAGCTTGGACAGCCGCTGCAGAGCTGCTCCGCTCCATGAGCTGCTCCAGAGCTGACTGCAACCAGCTGCAGCGTTCCGGGCACAATCTCAACCTGCGGCACCTGGGGAGCCCCAAAGCGACGCTACAGGGTGCACCTCAAATCCGCCAGGTCCAGCGCCAAGCTGATGGGCAGCAGAAACTCGTAGAAGGGTTTCCAAGACGACCTGCCTAGTGGACGAGAGGAAGGCTGTGGATGTCGTCTACCTGGACTTCAGTAAAGCCTTTGACACTTCTTCTCACAACATTCTCATAAAAAAACCCGGCTTGGACGGACGTACGCTCTGCTGGGTAAAACACTGGCTGGATGGCTGGGCCCCGAGAGGGGGGGGGGAAG
>VWZK01021848.1:5288-32434 GCA_013396935.1 Baryphthengus martii | reverse complement strand
TGGATGAGGGGATCGAATGCACCCTCAATAAATTTGCAGACGACACAAAACTGGGTGGGAGTGTTGATCTGCTTGAGGGTAGGGAGGCTCTACAGAAGGATCTCGATAGGTTGGACGATGGGCTGAGGTCAGCTGCACGAGCTGCAACAAGGCCAAGTGCCAGGTCCTGCACTTGGGCTGCAACAACCCCATGGAGTGCTACAGGCTTGGGGAAGAAGGATTGGAAAGCTGTCCGGAAGAAAAGGACCAGGGGGTGCTGATGGATGGGCGGATGAAGATGAGCCAGCAGTGTGCCCAGGTGGCCAAGAAGGCCAAGGGCATCCTGGCCTCTATTAGAAATGGCGTGGCCAGCAGGACCAAGGAGGTGATTGTCCCCCTGTACTCGGCATTGGTGAGACCACACCTCGAGTACTGGGTTCAGTTTGGGGCCCCTCAAGACAAGAAAGACATCGAGGTGCTCGAGCGGGTCCAGAGAAGGGCAACAAGGCTGGGGCAGGGCCTGGAGAACAAGGCTTATGAAGAGCGCCTGAGGGAACTGGGGCTGTTTAGTCTGAAGAAGAGGAGGCTGAGGGGAGACCTTCTTGCTCTCTACAACCACCTGAAAGGACATTGCAGAGAGGTAGGTGCCGGTCTCTTCTCATCAGTAACTAGTAACAGAATGAGAGGGAATGGCCTCAAACTGCACCAGGGGAGGTGTAGATTAGACATTAGGAAAAATTATTTCACAGGAAGGGTTGTCAGGCACTGGAACAGGCTGCCCAGGGAGGTGGTTGAATCGCCACCCCTGGAGGTGTTTAAAAGCCGTATCGATGTGGTCCTTGGGGACATGGTGTAAGTGATGGACTTGGTAGAATAGGGTAAATGGTTGGACTTGATGATCTCAAAGGTCTTTTCCAACCTAGAAGATTTTGTGATTGTGTGAAAGCCAGGACCGGACCCTCTCATCCCAACCCCATCCTGGGCAGGACCCTCTCATCCCACTCTCAGCCTGGACAGGACCTTCTCATCCTGGCCCCGGCCTGGGCAGCATCCTCCAGCTGCAGGGAGCACCACGACTCAGCGAACCAGGCTCGTTCTGCAGGACGTAGCAACTCCACTATACATTATTTTTATTACCCGAGTCAGTAGTTTTGAGAACAATGTTTTTCCAAGGCGGGCCGGCCCCCACCATTTAAATGAAAAACAGGCCTGGGTGGAAATGAACACAAAGGGGAGGAAAGCACCAGCACCTTCCGCTGCCTTTGCTGAACCGACGCGTCGCTGCGCACGGCAGCGCTCAAATCGCAGCTCAGCGAGCGCAGAGGGTGTGGGGGGAGCGCTCATCTCCCTTGGCAGCAGCTGCCACCAGCCCCAGGGGAACCCAGCGCTGCCCTACTGGTTCGGCAGCACCCTCAGCATCAGCGTGAGGGGAAGGGACCGGTGTCCAGCGGGGCAGGTTTGCCAACATGGAGCAAGTGGTGCTTGGAGCCTGAGGCAGGCAGCTTTTCACCTCCTGAGAGCTAAAGTTTCAACATCCCAGGGGCTGGGAAGCTGCTACAGCAGCCAGCCAGGGTGAGCATGGTCTGGGTGGAGCAGCGAGGCGAGAGCCTCCAGCGGGGTCTGTGGTATCCCCACCGGCAGCTCCTGGCCCCGGCAGCTCTGGGACAGCAGCAGAAAGTCCCTGGCTGCCAGGCCCAAGAGCTCAGCCTGGGTGAGTCAGAGCCCCAGCGAGTCACGAGACCGGCTGGAAAATCCCAAGAGTTTTAGAAAATAAACAAATACCTCGTGGATACTCTTTATTTGCCTCCTAGTTCTCTCTTTGTGAGCCTTTGGAGTGGATCTGAGTCAGCTTTTGAGCTTCTCTCCAAAGCTTCAGAACAACACACAAACCAGCCCTGCGATGCTTCGTGTGATATGAAAGCTGAGGCTGTCGTGTCCCCTCTCCTACCCATGGGTGGGTTTTCCAAAGCCCCCAGAGCACTGGGACAAGCCCTGGCACCACCGGCAGCACTGTTTGCCCCAGTTCCCCTGGGCACTGGGAAGGCTGGAGTTTTACCTGGCTCCGGTGGGACGCATCCAGGCGCGAGCGGCACAGGGAGCAGCCACAGAGCATCCCGGCTCCTCGGCTCGCTCCCAAACCACGACAGGAGACCCGAGTCAGGAGAGCTCGAGAGCTCTGGCAGCAGCCCCCCGGGGAAGCTCAGCAGCCGAGCCGTGACTTGGGAGGACGCGGAAGGAAAAAAGGTTCCCGCACCCAGCAAAACTGCGGCCGCTCCGCACCCTTCGCCACGGTTGCAGCAGCTCACCCGAGGCAGCCCAGACCCTCTCTGTAGCAGATCCATGGCACGTTGGCACGGGGAACACGCTCCCTGCCCACCCCTCCCCGGCCCCAGCAGCTCCCTTCCTGCACGTTCACCAACGGGTCAAAAGACTCTTTCAAAATTTCGTGGTGTCAAGGCACAAGAATAAAGCAAGCACATTGATCTTCCTGGCAGAGCCCTTCACAAAGAGGGTTACTTCACAACACTTTTTTATCTAGTTTTCTTTTCGTGCCTTTGTTTTCTTTCCCCGGTCGCCTCATCTTTCTTTAAAAGCTAATCTTTGCTAACGGGAACTTTTTGTTCCCTCTGACACGGCTAATATACGTGTTGGCAAGCACGGCCAACATACATCTTCCGTAAGAGGCCTTGTCCTGGGCTTTCAAACCAGCCCAATTAGCATTTTATTCCTAGTTTTGGGTTGCAGCGTTTTACAGCAGTTTAAGAAGCAGACACTGAGCACTACATAACCCTCACCAACAGGTTATTACAACAGGTACAAGGGACCTCTTCGCTTACCCAGGAAGAATTACCCAAGGTCAAACAAAAGTGGACAACCTGAAAGATAAACTCCCTTGTTGGGCAAGAGTCGGATTTAAATTATTTCAAAAGCCATCACTTTTATTACTCTCTATTTTCCCCACTTTCATAGAACCATAGAACATTTCAGGCTGGAAGAGACCTTTGAGATCATCGAGCCCAACCTTTTCCCAGCTCTATCAACACCAGCAAACCACGTCCCTCAACGCAACATCCACCCGTCTCTTAAACACTCCCAGGGATGGCGACTCAACCCCCTCCCCGGGCAGGCTGTTTCAATGCCTGACAACTCTTTCAGGAAAGAAATTTTTCCTAATATCCAACTTGAAACTCCCCTGGTGCAATTGAAGGCCATTTCCCCTTGTCCTCTCACTCGCCACCAAGGAGAACAGACCAAGCCCCGCCTCGCTACAACCTCCCTTCAGGTGGTTGTAAAGAGCGAGAAGCTCTCCCCTCAATCTCCTCTTCTCCAGGCTGAACAGCTCCGGATTCCTCAGCCGTTCCTCGTACGACATCTGCTCCAAATCCTTTCCTAGCTTGGTAGCCGCCTCTGTACCCTCTCTAGCACCTCAATGTCCCTCTTGGAGTGAAGGGCCCAAAACTGGACACAGCACTCGAGGTGCTGCCTCCCCAGAGCTGAGTCCAGGGGAATGCTCACCTCCCTACTCCTGCTGGCAACACTATTCCTGATCCAGGGCAGGATGCCGTTGGCCACCTTGGCCACCTGGGCACACTGCTGCCTCATGTCCAGCCGGCCATCTACGAACACCCCCAGGTCCTTCTCTGCCTGGCAGCTCTCCAGGCCTGTAGCGCTGCCGGGCGTTGTTGTGGCTGAAGTGCAGGACCCTGCCTGTGGCCATATTGAAACTCCTGTGATTGGCCTTGGCCCAGCGATCTAGCCTGTCTAGATCCCTCTGCAGAGCCTCTCTACCCTCAAGCAGATGGACACTTCCACCCAGCTTGGTGTCATCTGCAAACTTACTAAGGGTGCACTCGATCCCCTCGTCCAAATCGTTGATGAAAATGTTCCTCACAGCGATGCTCAGAGGAACCATCCCCTTCACCCACATCACAACCAGCAAACCAGGAGCTTTGTGACCCAATTGCCCAGCAAGAGGGAAGCCTTGGATCATAACTGTGCTGCTCCGGGTGGGATATTTTGCTTTGTTTCAAAAAAAATAACTGCATATTGATTGAAAACCCCCCGTAGTCCTGCTGCTGAGGCCGGCCAAGCCCCAGTGACTCCACGCTGAAGCAGCTTTGCAGCAGCACCTTCCTGCTCTGCTCAAACCCGAGTTTCGATGAAAAAAGGAAAAAAAAAAAATCACCCCAGCCTGGCCTGTGCCCACCAAGCTGGGGTCAGGAGAGGCTGGAGAACACTCACTCCTATCTTCAAGCTGCCAAGTCCCTTCCAAAGGGCACAGCGGGAAGATGGGTGGGAAAGGGGGTGGTTCCCACATCAGTTTTTCACCTTGCTTTCCCAAGGCCCTGGTCCAGTATAAAAGGGGCTTTGTCCACACTGTTCCAGTAACGGCCGTGCGGCTCCTTTGCCGGGACAGCCCCAAGCAAGGCTGGACCAGAGGAGCCGTTTTCATTGATAATTTACGAGCCAATTTATTTCAACGATGCGCTTGAGCGCAGCACCTCACTGGGGGCTGCCTGTTATCAGCAGGCAGAAGCAGCTCCAGGACTCATTCAAACCCCTCAGCAAAGGATAAAACACGGAAATCAGGTCTGCAAAGCAGCAGGGAGATGAGAGGAATCAGCACAGGCAGGCTTCTGCATGCCGAAAGGGGATATTTCAATGGCTTATCATAGAAGACTGGCCCACATTGACTTCCAGGGGGAAAGCTTGGGTTCCTCCCAATCCCCAAGCATGTTGTGTCCTCCAGCAAAACCCTCCTGGGATGCACAGAGATGCTCTAACCAAAATTCCTCCTAGCAAGCGGTACAATTTCAGCATTAACTCCCTGTGCTCAGAGTTTCGACCTGAAAGCATCGTCCACCTTGTGCTCCATCAGAGTGGCGTCATCAAGCCGACATCTGCCATCACCCCAGAAGTTGTGACCCAAGAGAGAGCTGATCCAGCAGCTCCAGCTAGTTTTATCCACATCTCTCATGGGATACCTTCTGCTTAAGGATGCTACTCTCTGAAGCCCCAAAATAAAAAAGCCTGGAGCAAGGGCCTGGACCCAAAACAACCCCCACAGCCACTCAAGCGCAATCTCACGGCTTTCGGCCACGACTCAAACCAGCTAAGCACCGGCAGTGGCTCCAGCAGCGAGAGCTGCCCCACGACGTGCTGCTGCGTCTTTTCATCCCTCCACGTGGAGAATGAAAAACGGGTTTCCTCAGCTTTCTGCTCCTGGTCCCACTTGGCCTCTTTGCAAACGGCGGCTCCGAAGAGACTCTGAACTGCAGCACGTCTGGTCAGCAGGGTGAGGGGAGCGCTTCCCTTCCCCGGGCAGGCGGAGAGGTGATGGATGCCATAGGCCCTCAGGACACCAGGACTGTCACAGGTTGTCACCGTCCCTCCCTGGCCAGCTGGAGAGGGAGCAGGCACCCGTCACAGCCCAGTGTGGCTCTTGGGGATTTACCGCCCTCCAGTTTTCAGGATAAAGGTTCTGAGGCCGGGAGGTCTCCTGACAGTTCAGAAAGATGCTGGACAAGTCACCCACGGGCAGCTACGCCTTCAGAGAGGGCGGCTGGCTTGAAGGGTGCCCTCACACCACCGGAGACGCTCCTGATGGAGGGTCTGCAGCCCTGGGGGCCACAGGGACCCTGGGTACCCACAGCAGGGCCCAGCCCGGCCGAGGGCTCGGCAGCAGAAGCCAGGTCCATCTGGAGCACATCGTCCGCCCACACCGGCCGAGCTCCGCAGGCTCTGCAGCCAGGCAGCGAGAGCCTCCCCCGGCTGCTCCCCAGACAGGGGGTTGAGCGGTGATTTTTAGGCCTCCTCTCCCCCGGCTTTTGACCCTCCTGACACAGCAAAGTCCCGCGGCCACCGCGGCACCGCCGTGCTCATCTCCCGCCTTAATTAAGCCTGAGCAGAATATCAACTAACTCCGAATCTGTCCCGACGCACAATCCCCAGCGAGCGCAGGCTCCAACCGGAACACAGAGACAAAATGAAAGAGAAACGCACACGAAAAAAAAAAAAAAGCAAAGAAAATGGGAAAACCTGATTAAACTCCAGAGTTCAGTGAGTGACGTGTTTAATTGCTAAGGCACGTTTGGGATTATTCCCTTTTGAGATTTTTTTTTTTCCACCAGCCCAGCTGGTGTCATCCTCCAATACCTAGAGAGCAGCAGATTGCAGGAGACTACTCGTTCTCTCGCTGGGCTTGCTGTTAAGATAAATAAATAAATAAATAAGATAGATCAAAGAAGTGAAAAAACCTTCTGGCAATTTTTTTCTCCCCCCTGCCCTCCCCCCCTCTCTGTTTTCCAACTGGTCCCAAACATATTTCCTGCTGGGACTGACAAGGAACGCTGTCAAATTAAAAATCACAGCTTTAAGAATCGGGTGGCGTTGAATTAAACGGAAAGGCTCCTTTTTAAGCAGGGGATGACGCAGGAGGGTCTGAGCGAATCCCGCCGTGGGCGGATCCAGGGGGTCCCCAGCGCCAGGGCACCGCAGGTGCGAAGGGGGGTCCTGCCAGGACCACCCCGGGGACCCACCCCAGGGCTCTGTCACCCTTCTCCTCCCAATCCTGAACGTTAATAAAAAATTATTGCAACCCCGAGGCATCCCCAGCCCCTGCTTCTGGCTGTGGGTGTCAACAGGACAGACCATGGGCTGGTGGGAAAAGCTGCCCCACGGGGCTGGGCTCCCGCCGGGGGAAGCAGACCCCTCCGTGCACAGCATGGGAGACGTGCTTCAGAAAAGCCAAAGCAGGAGGCAAAGACCAAGCAATAAATAACCAGCTCTTCATCTCCAGCGGAAGCGTCAGGACAGGCCACGGGATTCCTCCCCGAGCGCCGCTCCGGTCCCAAGCAACCGTCGCTTGTTTGCATCCGCGCGGCTCCCATGGGGGTGCCCAGCAACGCCCGCCCCAGGGGGAAGGGTGCAGATATTTCCTATGGGAAATGCTCCCGTACCCTCGGTGGGAGACAAGCTGGTGACACCGCAGCTCCCACCAGGCGCTGAGAAAACTTCTGAGCACCCAAGTGCCTTCAGCTGTGCCCACGGTAGCTGGGCTCTGCTGCCAAAAATCCTAAAATCCACCCTTTCTTCTTAGGACTTTTAGCTTAAAGCAAAGCCCCACCGCCCTCCCAGCACCGAAAGAACAGCCCCGGCCCCCTGGGGCTCGGTGGCCTTGCAAGGCTGATCGCAACGGTTGCGGATCTTCCGATGCACCGCAACGGGCTGACGCTTTGGCGTCGCGGGAAGTCTGCGAGCACCCGAGGAGTCATTTGTCACTGGGCTCACATTGAACCAAAGACTTGCTGAGCTCACCTCCAGCCCGCAGCCTCCAGAGCCTCCAAGCGCGGAGCGGGTGGCTGAGGGCAGCAGATGTTGGGACCCCCTCGGCTTCTGTCAGCAGATTGATGCTTCCCGAGGCACAGCAGGAATGCAGGGGCTGGGGAAGGAGCCCAGCTGCGCAGGCCGGCCAGTCCCAGCAGAAGGAACGTTCAAGCTGACGCTGGCAGCGCCCTCACCCACGCAGGGTGGGACATGGTGCCGTCCTTGTCTCTAGAGACAGGGGAGGAAAAGCCATCACTTCTTCAGGTAAACCACAGGAAGGCCAAGGAGGCACTGGGAGCACCTGTCAAGCGATGTTGGGCTTCAAGTTCCTCCAGAAGCGATGCTACGGGCCGGCAGGACCAGCAGAGCCTCCCCCAGACCAGGGTGCCGGCGCCTGGCCAGATTTGGCCGCGCTGCTCGAGGTGCGGCTGCAGACCTGCCCCATCCAACCCAAACTGCCCGCTCAGACGGGGCTGATCCAGCCTCGACTTCTAGGTCGGACTTGAGACACTGGAGATGGAGCAGAAGATGCACCGAGAGCAAAAGGCAAGACTCTCCTTCTGTTTAATGCAAGATGAATGAACTAAACTTCCCTCAACCCATGAAGAGCAGCAGATGGAGCAGCGCCAAGGGTGGGGACACATCCACACGTGCGCTCCGGAGCACGTGGAGTGTCTCCTGTTCCACCAGTGCTCTCCAGGGACAAGAAGACAGAGAGAACCCCAAAGGTCTCCACGTCCAACGAGCAAGCGAACTCGATCTTTGCCTTCCTGCGCAATACTGCGCGGTGTGGGGGCTGAGCTGCCAAGCGACCCAAAGAGGTGGAAAGTGTCTTGCTCTCCAGCACGTCTCCTGGGTGCTGACTCTTACACGCTTCACCTCTCGAAAGGTGAACAGCAAGACTTTAAAACAAAAGCGGAGACAGCAAATCATTAATGGCACGTAACGTTTAGTCGGAAAACTGACAACTCCATTGCAAAACAAAGCAAAAAAAAAAATAATAAAATCAATAGTTCTTCCCTTCACCAGGTGAACTCTGGGCTCAGCAGATGGCATTGCCCTTCAGCTGGAGCTCCTCTGGGCCATCCTCTGCCTTTCAGACGCCAATCTCACACAGAACTGTTTCAAAGACGGGAAATTGAGTCAGAGCAATTCAGAACTTGCCACAGGCAAGCAAGGAGTAGGAGGCTGAATTACCATCAGCTGTTCTAGGGGGGCTGCAGCCCCCCCTAGACATCTCGTCCAGCTAGAGTGAGGACCACGCAGCCATGAGAGTGGACTCATGGCCTGGGACGAGAGACTAGAACAGCATCTGCCCCTACAATCTTAAATTAATTTAATCAATCTTGGCAAAGATTAAGTTCTTTCTGCAACTCAAAAGGCTCTTCAAAGCAACAGGTGGCTTCAGGGGAATAAAGAACTTCTCCAGGCTGCAGGCTCAGGAGATGGTCATCCTTGCTCGGGCAGGATCCCCAGCACCCATCCTTGCTCTGCTCCCCGAGGAGGGAATCAAAGCCCTAGATGAAAAGCAGAGCGGACCAAGGGGCATGAGCAGCTGCACCAGTACGTGGTGCAGCATCTTCTTCGCAGCAGAGCTGGGGCGAGCAGGTCCTCGCAGCTTACGCGTCACGCTCCAAGCAGCCTGGGTTTCACACAAAGGCCCTGCAGCTCCTTCTCCCAGCAAACGCTCGTCGGATCAAAGCGCAGCGATGGCAAAAAGCTGAGCCAGCTGCTGCTGCTTTCTGAGAGCCAATCTGAGCTGCTGAACGGCTCCTGCTGACATCTCACTGAGGAGAGATGGTTTTAAATGAGAGGCGATGGTTTTAAACCAGAGAAGGGCAGATTTAGATTGGATATCAGGAATAAGTTCTTTGCCATGAGGGTAGTGAAACACTGGAACAGGCTGCCCAGGGAGGTAGTTGAGGCTCCATCCCTGGAGATATTCCAGGTGAGGCTCGACAAGGCTCCGAGCAACCTGCTCTAGTTGAGGATGTCCCTGCTGACTGCAGGGGGGTTGGGCTAGATGACCTTTGGAGGTCCCCTCCAACCCAAACCATTCTACGACTCTATAATTCTCTGCGCGGCTGCTGCTCAGCTGGTCAGCAGAGACGGGTCGGCACAGGCCAGGAGATCTTCCATCGCCCAGCAGCACCGCCACGCGCCGGCAAACCCAGCACCGCCACTTCGCGAGCCCTGTGCCCGCGCGGGTCACGCGCCCGGCAAATTGGACGAGAGGCGTTTGTGATTTTTTTCCCCATGATGAAGACGTGCGAGCTTCACACAGGAAGAGATGGACGGCGCTGGAATGATCTGCTGGCCCCCAGTGCCGACAGAGGCAGGTGTCCCGGGAGGCGTATCACTTCTCGCCACGTTTGCAGCAGGTCTTGACCTCACCGATGGACGTGCCAGCAGCAAGGCACGGGAAGAGGCCACCGCTCGACGTGCAAGTTCTAGCGGCCAAGCCAGCGGAGCTTAAGGGGTCAGGAAAGATAAATTACTCCTCTGGAAACCGAGCGGATGCGGGTCCCAGCCCACGGCCCAACAATTACCAGCAACTGCAGCTGTACCTTCTTTACCAGCCCTGTCTGAGGAGGACACCACTACCACCACCACCACCACAGTCTCCGTGACACTGCCTGAGAGATCTGGAAGGAGAACACGAGGAAAGCCACCAGGGTTTCCCATCTCCCACCTCTACCCACGCAGACGCACAAATAACCTTCTGCACTTGTCCTCGCCTCGCACACTCAGAACAAAGTCAGTACATTGGTGCCACAAACAACGCTCCTAAAATACGTATTGGTCCAAGCTCCTTTCTCCACGCCACCATCGCTAAGCATCTTACAACCTTCCAGCCTGCTGGGCATCCTGCCGAGGACCTGAGGGTCAGGAGCTCCCGGTAAGAAGGGCGTCGCTGTCAGAAGTGAGGTGTGGCTGGGAAGAAATCCGGACTTAAACCCTCGTGGCTTTCACCGAGTGATTAGCCTCCTAAAACGCCGGTGTTTCCCAGCCGCCGCTACGGGGCTGACGGCTTCCCTGAGACCCTTGCCCAGTTTAATGCCTGCAGATACCATCAGAGCGCATCCAGCTTTAAACTTCTGTGCCCAACAAACTGACAAACCTCCAGCCAGCGTTAACAAAACACGGTTGCCCACACCCATTATCTGGGAGGAACACCATTTTAAGAATCAGGGAGTTACTCAGGGCAAAGTATTTGGAGCTAAATCTTTACACATAGACTTTAGTTTTGTTAGACCTCAGTACCCGTGAACCACTGCTCTTGGAAACTTCTCCTTCTTCATAGTACTGGAAAAGCTTCAGGCAGGACAGAATTCCTTCCTTGAGCGGCCAAAGAGGGGGTTGGTTTTTTTTTTTTAATATATATATATATATGTTTTACATTATAAGCTGTATTTTTATGGCTCACTCCACCACAAACGTCAGACAATTGCCAGGACGCGGAGCTGCAATGGGCGTCTCCACCAGGCTCGTTCACGTCGTGACCTTTATTTTCCGATAATCGTCACCATAAAAATAAATAAATAAAGCTCACGCAGAAAGACATCCCGTGCACATTTTCTCTTGGATGCCGGATGTTTGGTTCCCAAAAGCCCTTCGGAGAAACAAGGAAGGAATCTGGATTTATTGCTTTGGCACATCCCATGCGACACACGCCTCTCTGAACATTATTTTCTGAGCTTATCCCATAAATGAGGGCCGCCCGTAAGAGCAGAGGGGGTTGGGGAGTTCACAAAGATTCAGCCGCACGTGGCGCCCATTTTAAAAATGAAAATGCTCAAATCCCGACCCCTCACAACCCAATCTGCCTTGAAAGCCACAGTGCCGGGTGCTGAGCCAAGGAGCAGCAGAAGAGACTCCCCATCCACACCTCAGAGAGAGGGAGGATCAGAAACATCTCAGCTCTTCACATCCGAGACTCTTTTTGCCCCAAGCAGCAGAGACGAGGACGTTGGTCCGCGTCCCCGGTGCGGCACCCGGGCTCCCCAGCTCACGCGGCTCACGAGGGCACTTCAAGAGTCTGGAGGCAGCTCTAATCCCGCGGCACTCGGCCAGGGCCCCCTCACGAGGGAAAGGCAGGTCGGGAGGCCTGCCTGCCTCGTTAGTTTAATTAGCAAGCAAGAGTTCACTCTGGGTGCTAGCCCAGCCCGGCCGCAGCGCCCATGGCCGTGCCTCCGCCTTCTGCCACGGGTGCCGTACGTTACGCAGCGGGAGCGCAGAAGCGATACGCTGACGTTGGACCCCGTACGGCCACATCCTACAAGCACAGGGCTCTCCAGCTGCTACGGATGTGGCCTCCTATGCACCACCCAGCCAGGAGCTCTGGAAAAATATCAGAGGCGCAAGAACTTGTTCACCTGGCAGCCAGCTCAGGAGACTTTGGGGACACACCTCTGCTTTCCTCATCGCAGACCGACCTGTTTATAGATAAAGATCAGAAGGAGGCGGGCCGATCTACCGGTCGATCACAGAATCCTTCCAGCTGGAAAACATCTTTAAGGTCAAGCGGATGGTCACAGTGTCCACCGCGAGCCGGCGCCTCACCGCCCTGCGGGACGCGCTCGGCTCCGCGCTGAGGATGTCTCCCTGGAGCCAGCACGTGAGGAGCAAACCCAAATTGGGATCCGGGAAACTCCAGGGACCGGGCAGCTGGAGGAGCAGAGCAGGTAACCCCACCTCGGCTCAAGGTCCCGAGAGCCATTTCCCCTCCCAACGCAGGAGGGTTTTTATCAGCAGATGTGCCGCTATTGTACATTAATCCCCATAAAAGGGCACGTCAAACTACTCTGGCAGGATATTCAAAGCAGGTTTTTTTTAAAAAAGCACCTCAGCTGTCACGGTAAAATCACTTGATAACACCTGTAAGCCTATTTAAGGGCCTAATGTGATAATAATAGCAATATTCAGCATCTCGGAGCATGACTTCGAGCCTGCTAAGAAATTCAGATGACGCTCGCCCCAGTGCACGCAACCGGTTCTCCAAATTGCTTAAAGACGCTGAACGTTGCTGGGACACCTTTTCCAAGCGCGAGTACGAGCCGCGAATAGCTGAGCACAGGCCTAACGAGAGCCAGCGCCTCCCCGACTGCGCGCCGAGCATAATTAGCTGAGCGATGCTAATTCGCGCTCTTGAATATTCATTACGCCCACAATGCAATATATCCTGAATATTAAACAACAGCTACTCGGGGCTGGAATATTAATCTTCTGGCAAAGCCGGCGGCTGTTTCGGCGAGCGGAGGTGCCAGGCAGGAGGGAGGAGGGCGGCGTTTCTCCCGGAGGTGGGTGCTGGGTGAGCTGCGCCAGTGGGTTCCATAGAACCTTTCGGGTTGGCAGAGACCTCCAAGCTCCTGGAGTCCCAGCGTTGCCCCATCCCTGCCAGGGCACCACTGAACCCCCTGTCCCTCAGCACCACATCTCCACGCCTTGGAAACCCCTCCAGGGATCAGGGGGACTCCAGGCCTGCTCCAGGCTGCCCAGGGCAGGGTTGGACAACTCTGGCAGGGAAGAAACGGTTCCTCAGCTGCAATTTAAACCAGCAAGCGGGCACAGGGGCAGCGGGACCACTGCCCTTGGCAATGATGCCCATGGGGCAGTGGTTCCATCCAGTTTCCCCATAAGAGGTCAAGGCAGGGCTACGCTCTCCAAACCTGCTGGCTATGCACTGGGTTTTAAACAGAAAACGGACATTTTCTCCCCTAAACGAGCGTGTTCACGTCATGCCGCCTTCCAGCACGAGCAGCCCAAGGCCTCCGTCCTCTTCCCAACAAAGGCCGCCCACCATGGTTTTATTTTAGTCCGGGCTTGGCATCAACCCGGCTGCAGCCGCCACATGGTGCCAGGAACAGAAAGAGGGAAAAATCCTAATAAAGGAGAAAACGGAGCAGCCACGAGCTCTCCAGAAACACAGCCATCAGCCAGAGGAGCATCGAGGCTCTCACCCTCCTCAGCCTGTGAATGAGAAGGGTCCCCAGCCACAGAAGGTGTCTCCAAAGAGGGCAAGGCTGGAGCGCTGACCTGCTCTGTAAACTCCAGCTACGGGTGGCAAAAGCAGGACAGGGAACCACAACCCACTGAAGAAACCATCCTGGGACACCCAAAAGGTGCATAGAGCATGAGGTTGGTGGAAGTAGGAGCACTGCAGAACAGCTGAGAATACACAGCACTGCCCAGTGTCCTGCGCCTGGGCAAGGCTCCCATCTGCAAGGAGCAAAATCAGCTTTGGGGACCCAAGGGAAGGGAGCGAGAAGCACAAAAAGGACTCAAGCACCCCAAAAAAAACCCCGCTGGGGGGATAGGCCACGAGGCAACGTTGTGTGGTTGGTGGAGCATCACCTCCCACGCAGGGAATCCTCCACCACCGGAGGCTTCCCACCACATCCCCAGATGCACCTTATTTTTTTTTTGATTTTTTTTAAAAAAACCCTATTCTTGCAGAACTGAAAGAGCCAGAGGTTCAAAGCCATCCCCTTAAAAACATCACAAAACAGAAGCCCTGCAAATGATAACGGCTCGTGGCTGTTCCGGGAAACAAAAGTACTTGTCCTGGGGTGGAATCTGTGCCCAACGGGGTTAAGTTTTCCCTGACAGAGTTTCTCTTGCAGCGAAGCGCCAGCAGCGCGCGCAGAGAAGGTCCAGGATTAAATGGAAATTCAGAAACTGCAAAAGATAACACGGACCTGAGGCACCCAGAGAGATGTTAGAAAGAAAACTAGAAGTATATAGAAGTACATGAATTGTTAACATGGGGGAGATGAGGGGGAGGAAAAATAAATCTGTTAAATCAGATGATAAGGGAGGACTAGAAGGTACAGAGATTAGGTTTGATGGGGACATAAATTGGCTCGAAGACCTACAGGGCCACGGCTCAGGGACTGGTACAGGTTTGTTTAGGCTGGGAAGTAGCACTAAGTTCGAGATCTCTACGATTATTCCCCTTCTCCAGCAACAGCAGCGAACGCTCAACAGCTAAACTTGTCACCTCAGGCACCAGCCTGTTCCACGGACACCACAGCAGCTGCGGGACAGCCCAGCAAAAGCCACAGCTGGAATCTGCAGGTGTTTAAAACAGCGTCTGAACACAACAGGGAGCTGTTGGAGCGGGGCCAGAGAAGCCCCAGCAATGCTGGGAGGGCTGGAACCCTCTGGGAGAGTTGGGCTTGTTCAGCCTGGAGAAGAGAAGGCTCCGGGGAGACCTTCTACCGGCCTTGCAGGACTTCAAGGGGCCTGTTAGAAAGATGGAGACAGACTTTTGAGCAAGGCCTGTCAGAACAGGACAAGGGGGGATGGGTTGAAACTACAAGAGGGAGATTTAGACTGGAGAGAAGGGAGAGATTTTTGCTGCTGAGGGTGGTGAGAGCCTGGCCCAGGTTGCCCCGAGAGGTGGTCGCTGCCTCATCCCTGGAACCATCCCAGGAGAGGTTGGATGGGGCTCTGAGGAGCCTGCTCTAGTTGCAGATGTCCCTGCTCCCTGCAGGGGGGTTGCACCAGATGACCTTGAAAGGTCCCTTCCCATCCAAACCAGTCCATAATTCTTGGATTCTAAGCCAGGGCTGTGGTGACGAGGGGCTCAAACCCTCTGCCCACACGGCTGGGGTTGCGGCATCGCAGGTGACCACGCGTCACCCGCCCTACCAGGGTCCCCAGAGCAGCAGGGCCGTTCCAGCTCCCACCACCACAAACCTGGGCTGGAGCAAACCTCAGCTGGGTCTCCATCTTCCTCTCTAAGCAACTCTGAGAGGAAAAAAAAAAAAAAAAGGCAGAAGCACATCTGGTGCTGGCTGAGGGCGAAGGAGCCGACGGCAACAACACAACGAGCGCTTTCGGTATTTTTGCTGGTGACGGCCCCCCCCGTGTTCCGCGCGGGAGTCACGCCGGCCGCAATCGTAACCCTCGCCCTCAGCTAACGCTTCTTTGCGTGGGGAAAACAGAGGGATATAAAAATTCGGTTTAGCCCTATGGCACTACAGTAAATTATAAATTAAGCAGCAATCTCCGTGACTCACGCAGCGCAAGCGAGAACACGTTCACACGTCCCAGGGCAAAGGAGTCCTACGCTGCAGCGTGAAGGGGAGGGTTTCTCTCATGTTTCTACCCCACCGCTCTCTCCAGAGCCGTGCAACAACCATCAGCTTTCTGCACACAATTTGTCTAGCGCAGAGGTGGTTGGTTTTTTTGTCTAATTAAGTCCCACTCACTCGAACCTGCGCACCTCTGAGGCGTAGCTGCCAATGGGCTTTCCCCACCTGGCTTATTGCTCGTCCTTTAGCAAAGAGCACGTATAAAACTGTTACAAAACGCATCTTCCCTATTTTTTTTCGTATTTTCAGCCTGTCAATCAGCAGGAGCCTCAGCAACAGCAATGGGAAAAGCTTCCTCTGAGCTGGCCCCTCTCTGGTTCCTGCACAGGGAACAGAGCAGATGGAGAAGCAAACTATAGCAGCGAATAATTAAAGCAAAACCAAAACCGTTTCCCTGAAAACTCCTTCCGCGGCACATCGCGGACGGGGGAGCCGGCCAGAGCTCTCCAGCCAGAGCTCTCCTCTCCTGCCGGAACCTCTGGCTGCGCGGCACGACCTCAGCCCCGGCAGCACCCGGGGCAGGGCAGGCTCCGCGGAGAGGATCCTAACGACGAGTTTCAAGCAATCTGAATTTATAATTGGCTGAGATTTCACTCGGCAGATAACATGTTGCTGTCCTGGGCGCTCGCCTTATCTAGGTCAAGCAATTAGCTTTGCTCTTAATCTACATCCATTTTTAATTTGATCTTTAGTGCCGATTTTCTGCCAGCGAGCTGAGCTGACGGACTTCTTGGGTTCTGACGGACCGCTGGCGTCCCGACATCTCAACCGCTCTTGAACAGGCGGAGAGGGAAAACAAGCACCAAAATCCCAACGCTCTTCAGCTGCTCCCAGCCACGCACTGGGGCTGCCCAATCAGGTTGGGCAAGTGGAGGCCAATGCCATGGACAAGCCAGTCCCATCCCCGTGGCCGGGGGGACGCTTCACCACCGCGAGAAGGGCTGCAGGAGGCGGCAGGATGGGTAGTCCGGGGCTGAACAAGGACAAAAGACACGATCGGGTGGCACCTCAGGACCTCCGAGAGGTCGCGCTGAGAGTCTGGACAACCGGCGACCTGTGAGGTGAGCTGTAAGAGGACAAGGGAGATGAAGATGCCTTCAAACACGCCAAGTTAGCAGCCGCGCTGCCGGCACGTGCAAGAGATTCCCAGCGTGAAAGAAGCTTGGAGAGGACGAGGAGCGCTGGGCTCTGGGCACTGCTTCAGGGTTTAGAAACAACCCTACGGCTCGATTCAGGCATTCAGCACTTCTAAAGAGAGGAAAAAAAAAAAAAAATCCCTCCTAAAGATCTCTGTGGAAAGCACAGCCCTTTGGACAGAATGAAGTTACTCGCTTCAAAAACCAATTTTCCGTCAAAAAAATGACTTGAAAGGCATTTCCAGCCCGTTCGAGCTACGGGATCAAAGCCGGAGATTAAGAGCAAGCGCTCCCTGCTCGACGCCCGAGCGAACCGTGGATCTTCCAGCACGGGCTGGCTGCGACACAGCTCACCGATTAACGACTTAAAAGGGACAAAAACCAGAGCGGGCAGAGCCCTGCTACGGGGAGTGGGGCGGGCACAGCCCTGCCGTGGGGATCTGGGCAGGCCTGGGGGCACAGGGGGCTGCGGAGGGAGCAGCTCCATCGGCCGCAGGATCTCGAGCGGCAGCATCCGCCAGCTCTCCCGGCCCAGCCCGTTTTTAACGATTTCAGGTATTTCAGAGAGGGAGAAGGATTCCAAGTCTCGTCAGCGAGCGCGCGGTGGTCAGAGCGACAACGGGCTGAGCGACGGCCCGAGAAAAATGACACAAAACACGTCACGCAAATATCGACTCGGCTGGTAAAGCTCTGCATCGATCCTGTGCCATTCCTGCAGCGGAGGGAGAGCACCAGGAAAAAAAGCCATCCAAGAAAAAAACAAAAAAACCCCAACCGATGCAGAGCCAGAGGCAGGGATGGCGGACACGCAGGGGCCGTGCCTCAGGAACCGCACCGCTCCCCAGGCCGGCTCCGGTCCTGCTGGTGAATGCGGAGCTGGGCCCGATGAACGGCACAGGAAGAATGTTCCCAGCAGAGGAGAGCTCCCTCCCTGTCCAAATTGACTTCAGCTTGATATTTAAAAGTGAAAAAAAAAAAAATAAAAAGGTGTTTTGGCAACCTGCAAAATTTGGCTGGTTGAAGAAGCAATTTATGTTGTCAGGGGCTTTTGTCTTCAGAGGACTGTGCCTGGTCGGCTGACGCGGGCTGCGTTAGGGGGAAAAAAAAAAAAAAATCACTAAAAGGGTTTTAATTCCTATCCCCAGGTTCTATTGCGTTCGAATGTACGTGGTCGTTTCTTTTTAAGGTTTCCAATTTGCTAATTGAGACGTTTCCTCATGGAAAAAGAATGTCCTGGACGAAGGACGGGGCTGCTGGCGCTGCTCCGCTCACCGGGAGAAGCTTAGGTGAGGTGGGACGCCAAGAGCAGTCAGGCACATCGAGGCCTGAAGGCAAACGAACACCAGCCCCCACGGCCCCCCGACGCTCGCTCGGCGGGCGCCCACCGGCACCGGCTGGCAGCACCTATCCCGGAGACGGCTCACGGCCGGAACACGGCGGGAATCGAGCGCGGGACATCCTGCAGCACCTGCAGCGCAACGGGAAAGTCGCATCCCCGGGCGTGTCACGTCGGGCCCGCGAGACTGTGGAGAAGGGCAGGTAGAAAACCAGCCCAGGAAACTGGGTATCTAGAAAGACTTCTTTCCAGGTATCACTTTGCTTAAAAAAAAAAAAAATCTGGCCTGCGCACGAAGGAAAAAAAGAGTCTTCTGTATTTTTCCTAGATTGATAGAAGCGTTTCTTCTGCCCTTAAACGCAAGAGCGGACAGATCGATTTTGTTCAAAGCATTAAGAAGACAAAGAGCCCAGAAAAGCACTTTTGGGCCAGAACAAGCCCAGAACATTAAGGGAGAAATGCCCGAGGAAGGGGCAGCCTGGAGCACACGGCAAGGGCTGTAACGGGGATATCGCTGCTGCCCCAGCTGCAGCCGCACCAGCGCCGCCTCTAACAGGACCAGCCATATATTTTTTTAATATTAAAAAAAAAAGAGGAATTCAAACCGGTTTGCAGCCTCACATGGAATGCACAGGGGATGGAGAGGGATTTCAAACTTGATATAGGTCAAGCACCATCCTCCCGGGTTCACAAAACATTCAGCACAACCTCAACCACCGCATAAAAATGAAGCTTCCGAGTACCCCGGAGGGATCCCTGGAAGTTTCCTCTCCTACCTGCAGAGCAGCAGCACAGCAGCTCAGGATCAATAGATGCTACAAGTGATGGGGCTGGAGCGCGACCGCCTGTTTCTGCTGCTCCAGCTTGGAGGAAGTGAGGATGGAACACATGGGCTCTCTAAGAGAAAAGCTTCTCCACCACGGGAGCTCCCGCGGCTGGAAACGCTGGTCTTGGCAGGAGGAAGGGGAAGAGAGACCCCAAAATTCAAATCTTGGTCAGTCTCCGCCCACTTCCTCTGACAGACAGCACCTTCCCTTGGCATGGTCCTTCCGGGAGGCACAGAAGACCCCTCAGACCGGCCCCTCTGGGGATGGAATCCACAAAGAGCCAAAGCGCTGAGATACGGGGGGATCTGCCCTCCCAGCAGAGGGGTTCCAGCCCCAAGATCATTTTTGTGGCCTCCTCTGGTCCCTCTCCAACAGGTCCATGTCCTCTTTGTGCTGGAGGCCCCAGAGCTGGAGGCAGTGCTCCAGTGGGGTCTCCTCAGAGTGAAGCAGAGGGGCAGAACCCCCTCCTTCCACCTGCTGGGATGCAGCCAGGACACGGTTGGCTTTCTGGGTTGTGAGCACACGACCAGCGACGGCCAGGTTTTTACCCATCAGCATCCCAAAGTCCTCCTCCACAGGGTGCTCCCAAGCCATTCCTTGCCCGTTTTTTCCCCAGAACCTGGGAGACAGGAGACTCTCTCACCGTGGAGAAGTTTAGAGCCAGCTGGCTCGAGGAGGACATGAAAGCACTCCCTGCAGCACTTCTCAGGGCACAGCGGTCCTCAGCTGTGGGTAAACCCTGAGGAGGAGGTTTTATGGAGGGTTCCCACGCACGGCAGCCTGCAGGCTGGAAGCCTGCAGAGCAGCTTTCCAAAAGGAAATGCCCACAGCCTGACCCGTCCTGCTCCCACCCTCCAAGAGGGCTGGAGCTCAGCAGCCTCTGGGGACCACGCTCCCAGGTCCCCCAGGCCACTCTCTGCCATCCCAGCTCCATTACAGGGCAGGACAAATGCCGGGGGAAAGTCACGCTCGTGGGGCAACAGCCCCAGGGCAACTTGGTGCCCAATGATGCTCCACTGTCTGTCCGCTTGGGGAGAAGGTCCAGTCCCTGAGCTTGGCACCCACGCCAGCAGGAGAAAAACAAGCCAACAAGGACTTCGCTCTAACTGTGCGAGCGAGACCCAGCGCAGCTCCTGTCGGAGCCCACGAGCCGCATCCTGCAGCCCGCACGCCGTTCAGGAGGCGTGGGGCTTAAGTAAGAGGTGTCCCTTGAGGCACCTGGAACCAGCTTCAACCATCCCTCAGCACACACTAGCCCCTAGAGACGGGTCAGCCCATGGGCTGGCCGTGCCGGGCGCTTACCTTCAGCTTCTCGAAGCGGTCGCTGAGGGATGCCACTTGGTGGTCCCGGTGGCGGCCCACCAGTTTACATAAGGCACAGATGAGCTGATCGTCAGCAACACAGTACATGTTCACCTTCTCGTTCTCGTGCTCCAGGCACGTGAGTCCTCGGAAATGGGCGTCGGGCACCGGCTCCACCAGACGGTGGCTGGTGAAGGGCTTCTTGTTGGGGTGGGTGGCCCGCAGGCAGCGGTCGCAGTAGGACACCTCGCAGGTGATGCACGTCTTGACGGCGTCCCGCGGGGGATCCTGCTCACAGAACTGGCAGGCGATCCTCTCGCCGGCCACGGACATGGTAGGGCTGTTGCGGTAGGTCCTCTCGCGGCGGCTCTCGCTGGGGGAGTTGGGGCCGCTCAGGGATGCCTTCTGGAAGCGGTCGATGATGTTCTGCAGGGTCACATTCCTCTTGAGGCCCTCCAGGCCCCGGTGGTTGAGGGAGATGACATAGCGGCACGTGGGGCACTGGAAGGCGGTGATGGGCTCGATGGACTCGCCAGAGGAGCAGCTGGACACCAGGATGCGGTGGGCGCAGCTGAAGCAGAGGCTGTGGGCGCAGGGCAGCAAGAGGGGGTCTTCAAATAACTCCAGGCAGATTGGGCAGGTCAATTCTGACTCCAGTGTTTCCATCTTTAGTTAAAACGATCCTGATTCAGCATCAAAACCCAGGGAAGATGGTCTGGTACCTGGGAGAGAGGAGAGCAGAGACATGAGACAGCAGCTCTCCCAGACAGCTCCTCTCCACCAGAAACAGGCGCCCGGGGTTCAGAGCTTCTCAACACACTGCCCACCCGAGCCGAGCCCCTGGCCCAGCCCAGGGAAGTGGTGGGGCAGAAGAGCCCTTTGGAGAGGAGGGGAGAAGCAGCAGCAGCAAGCTCCTCTCCATCACAGCCCGGGAAGAGGACTTGGACAGCAAAGCTGAAGATAAACCCAGGAGAAACCCCACGAATTCATGTTTCTTTCAGCGAGCGCTGCCCAGGACGGGAGCAGGGCCGTGCTGGCTTCCACGCGCAAAGGCTCTGCCGCGCGGCAAAGACGGACCTCAAAATAGCCCCTCCGGCAGCTACAGAGTCCTGTTCCCTTTTGGAGAAGGGGAAAAGGTGAATCACGTCCTGGAAACTCTGAGCAAAGCGAGCCGGGAGCCCCAGCGAACCGTCCTCTGCTCTGTGTTTGTCCCAGATGCCGCTGTTTCGGAGTGGGGCGGGGAAGGAAGAGCATGGAAATTACAGCCTGCAAACTTCTCCCCTCAGCTGTTCTCCGCTGCACTGCAGCGACAACCAGGGATACCCAGAGCGGCTCCAGCTGGAGGCAAACAAGCTGGTATTTTTAAATCTCCTCCCCTGCACGAGGCTGGAAAGGGGCTCCCCACGAGCGGCCACGGCTTCCAGCTCTGGTTCTGCAGAGCACCGACTTCTACCACAAGTCACCTTCTCTTCTACAAGACCCGAAGCCCGCTCCTCACTCCAGCCCACCCCCTTCCGCAGGAGCCGGCCTTTGCTCTCTGATTAAATCAGGCAGGAAGAGCCGCACAGCAGCAAGCGCCTCACGGAAACCGCACGCACGCTGTCACTCCCCGGATCCAACAGCCCCGGCTCCTCCGGCTGCTCCATCCCCGCTGCCTGTCACCGCCTCTGTCCCACCGCAGCCCAGCAGCCGTCACTGGTGACAGCTCCTGGATCCCAAATTCAACTGCAGGCCCAGCAGCCCCTCACCAGCCGGGTGTTGTCGTGTCGCTCTGCGGTGAGCCCAGGCTTTGCTTGACAGGCCCTGGGCAGGGTTCGTTCAGGGAGAGGAGTTAAAATGGGGCTGCAGTCTCCGTGGGGATGGGATGAACCTTCAGCAGAGACCGTTTGGCTGCAGAAAGCCCCAAGAAGTCCTCTGGGCGGGCAGGAGAGGTGGCCACAGGGCCAGCCAGCGCCCGCGGCTCAGCAGCCCGGGAGCTGGCCAGGCAGGATCGGTCTCACCTTCTGCAGGTATTTTCTGATCCACCTCCTCCCACTGAGGATTTGGAGCCTCCAGCGGTCCCGGCGCTCGCAGCGCACACCGAGATCGGCAAGCGGTGCCGGCAGCCGTCCCCAAGCCGACAGCAACCCAGCGACCACGGGCAGCCGGCTGCTCCCAGCCCCTGCAACACCCTCACACCAGTGCCCTGCTGGGACCTGCCTGCGCCCGTCCCGGCCTCATGCACCAGCTCTCCCAACCTGCCCGGAATAGGATCTGCAAGTGCCTGGAGGAGACCTGGAGCTCTTCCCTCCACCAGCTCAAGGGGCCTGCTGGCATCAAGCAAGTGGATGTTGAGATCTGTCATTGCTGCAACACCTTATCAAGCGCATGGAGAGACAGATAGAGTTTTTTTTTTAACTTTTTTTTTTTTTTCCCCTGCCCCTCAGGAGGCACGGTGGAAAAGCAGCTGCGTCCACATGAGCAGAGGAGCTCAAAGGCTCCCAACAGCTTCCTCCCCACGGCCCCCGGTGCTGCTCTCAAGCCTCGGAGTCCATCTCGGCCCTGGGAAAGCGGCGGGGAGGAAACGCTGCTGGCCTCCTGCCCACGAGCTCCGCGCGTTCAGCAGCACCGGATCCGCCGCGCTCCCGGCCTGGCAGGACGGGCGGGGTCCCGCTGCACCCCCTGGCAACTCAGGCTTTAAAACCTTACAAACTGTCCCCGAGGCAGGGCCGACCCCTGCTTCGCTGGGATGCTCCGGGCAGAGCGGCTGCCTCGCCACGAGAGCCGCACGCTCCCGGCTGCACATACAACCCCAGCACCCGGAGCTGAGCACCCCTCACCTTTCCGATCCACCCACGGAGCCTCCGGCTACCGAAACACGTGGAAATTGAAAAAGGACGAGAACAGGATTTGTTGGAGTCTGACCCACATGCAGAAAGAAGGACTGGTGCAAAAAGCTCCTCAACAGCCTCGGCAGGGCAGGGCAGGGCAGGGCGAGAGGCGCCCATCACCAGGCTCATCTCCTATGGAGCGGGTGCTGCATCCCACCCCACATCCCACTCCACATTGCTGCCATCCAAGGCGAAAAAAGTTTAAACAACCCTTCACTCCGCTCCTGAGAGCCGTTCTTATGTTAATCTTGTTGTTTTAGCACGGAAAACATCCCTCCGATGCCAGAGGAGCCTCGGAAGGCGGCTGGGGCAGGAGCAGGGATGAGGCATTTCGCTCAGATGCACCTGGGCGAAGCAGTTGGCGCTGCCTCCGAAGCCTTTCATGCCTCTCCCTTTGATGTTCGCTTTGATGTCCAGGATTGATGTGGCACGAGGAATGGCTGATTAGATTAAAATCTGCTTTGTTTAGAGTCATTAGCTCGTTAAATAGAAAAGTTATAAACCATTAAGGCGGTTTACAAACAACCCCCTGTCGCCCGCACCCAAGGGTCAACCGGCCCCGGTCGCACTTGCACCGGCCCTCGGGGAAGCTGCCGGCGGCTGGGCAGGGCTGTGACTCCAAACAGCGGCCGTTTCCAAAAGCATGAACAAAAACNAGAAGGACTGGTGCAAAAAGCTCCTCAACAGCCTCGGCAGGGCAGGGCAGGGCAGGGCGAGAGGCGCCCATCACCAGGCTCATCTCCTATGGAGCGGGTGCTGCATCCCACCCCACATCCCACTCCACATTGCTGCCATCCAAGGCGAAAAAAGTTTAAACAACCCTTCACTCCGCTCCTGAGAGCCGTTCTTATGTTAATCTTGTTGTTTTAGCACGGAAAACATCCCTCCGATGCCAGAGGAGCCTCGGAAGGCGGCTGGGGCAGGAGCAGGGATGAGGCATTTCGCTCAGATGCACCTGGGCGAAGCAGTTGGCGCTGCCTCCGAAGCCTTTCATGCCTCTCCCTTTGATGTTCGCTTTGATGTCCAGGATTGATGTGGCACGAGGAATGGCTGATTAGATTAAAATCTGCTTTGTTTAGAGTCATTAGCTCGTTAAATAGAAAAGTTATAAACCATTAAGGCGGTTTACAAACAACCCCCTGTCGCCCGCACCCAAGGGTCAACCGGCCCCGGTCGCACTTGCACCGGCCCTCGGGGAAGCTGCCGGCGGCTGGGCAGGGCTGTGACTCCAAACAGCGGCCGTTTCCAAAAGCATGAACAAAAACCCAAACGTTTTAGCCCTGGAAACGCCTGGGTGGGATTTCTCCTGTTGTGTCCCTCCAGCATGCCCAGGCTCGGCGTGGCAGCTGCGAGGAGCGGTGTTCGGCGGGTGGGCACCTGCGCTGCCGGGACCAGTCCGGGCCACTGGGGAGATGGGGCAGAGCACCCACCTGCATCTCTGTGACCTGCCCGCTCCAGACCTACGGGTGTCACACACCATAGAATCATCTTGGTTGGAAGAGACCTTTGAGATCACGAGTCCAAGGGTTGCCCCATCCCTGCCAGGACACCACTAACCCCTGTCCCTCAGCACCACAGCTCCACGCCTTGGAAACCCCTCCAGGGATGATGGGGACTCCAGCCCTGCCCTGGGCAGCCTGGGCCAGGCCTGGACAACCCTGCAGGGCAAGAAATTCTTCCTCAGCTCCAATCTAAACCTCCCCTGGGGCAACTTGAGGCCAGTTCCTCTTGTCCTGTCACTTGTTCCTTGAGAGTAAAGCCCGACCCCCCTGGCTCCAACCTCCAGTCAGGGAGTTGTTGAGAGCAAGGTGGTCTCCCCCGAGCCTCCTTTTCTCCAGGCTGAACAAGCTCAGCTCCCTCAGCCGCTCCTCACAAGACTTGTGCTCTAGACCCTTCAACAGACACGCTCCAGCCCCTGAATGTCCTTCTGGGAGCGAGGGGCCTGACGTCCCCATGCGCTGCTCCACACCTCTCAGGGTGAGACACAACTCCCAGAGAGGACAAACACAGGAGAGGCTGCACGGTCGCGGTCCCTGCATCCTCACCAGTCATGGCTCAGGGTGGCAGGAATCTGCTGGGTGCCACCCAGAGCCCCCGCATCAACCCATTAGGGAATGTCATCTGCACCCCAGCCCCGCTCCTTCCAAAGGGACAAACTCCAGCAGCAGCCTCCACACCCCCCCCAACTCCCTCGGGAAGCACACTCACCAGTCGAGCCCAAGAGCCCCCTGCTCAGAGGGTAAAATTAACCCCGAGGATGAGGTGCTTCTGACACCAAGGAACAGAAGCTGCTGCGTTAATGTGAGCTCTGCTCAGAATTTAAGGCAAAGAGAGAAAAAAACCAAGTAAAATCATAAAAAAAAAAATAATAAATCAACACCTGCCAAAGAAAGAAGGGCAGAGCTGGTGAGCACCGGGGCAATGCCATAGAGCCGGTGGCAGAGCTTGGCTTTTTGATGGGCACTGAAACCCAGGTGCTGAGTTGGAGCAGCTCGAGCGTGGCAAGCCTGGGGACAGCCTCAGCAAACCACACCAGGGGCGCTCCATATAAACACTCCCGCGCCGCCTCTCGCAAATTATTATTTTCCCAAGATCAAAGCCAACCAGGCTTCGTCGCTACCTCGAGCTCAAAGGCTCCCGGTGAGCGACACAGGTTTGCCACCGAGGAAAGAAGGGAGGGGAGAGAGAAACGGCCGGAGGAGATGCTGCTCACACGGCCCCAACCACACCTGGGAGGGGACACCCCGCCGTACATCACCTCAGCCACAGTTGGTCAGCCCCAAATTCCCTTTGGTCCCTCCCACCATCTTCAGGCAGCCCAAAATTCCCCCTGTTCCTGGCTTCCCCTTGGCCCCCGACACAAGGGAGCTCTCGCTCTCGCATCCAGGCCGCACAAGCCCTGTGCTGTGGAGCTCGGGTATCAAAAATCAGTACGACGCGTTGTACACGCGTTTAAAATCAACGGTTGCGATTTCTTTTCATTTCTCAGGCTTGGCCACAACCGCCCCTTGAGCCTGCTCCTCCAGTCCCTGCCCACGGCACATGAAGAGCCACAGCCCTTCCCAAGCGCCGTGAGGGACGGGTTTGGTTTATTTAGGACGCAGCTCCCAGTGCTCTCCAGACACAGGTGTGTAACTGCTGTGCAGCTGCGGAGGGCTTCTCAGGTTCGAACGGCCCGGCCTACCCGGCCTCAGGCTTCACGGCCGTCGGGCGGTGCGTGGAGAGCGTCGGCCTCCCCCGAGCCGGCCACCGCAGCACCAACCTTCCTAAACCGCCTCAGAAAATTTAAAACCCAACAACAGACGTCCATAAGTGACATTTTCCCCTCCCCTGATTGCTGCCAGGCCTCACTTGTACCAACACTTGCTGAATCCACCCGAAAATCCCTCCCCAGTCTCCCCCAGCGCCCAACCTGGGCTGGGATCTGCCAGCCCTTCTGAGCTGCAAACTGTCTCTTCTCCCTGGACCTGCTCGGGCAACTGTTAACTCTTGAGGCCGATGTCTTCCACACCAAGCGTGATAATTATTTTCTTCTTTTTCTTTGTGTTTTTTAACCTCCCTGAGGAAAAACTTCAGCCCAAATTGCTCAGCCATTTCCAAGAACGAGGCTTAAAAAAAACAGCTAGGCTGCTCCACCCGTACGTTAAAAAAAAAATTAAAAAAATATGGCAACCCTCTCCTTAATTGGCTGCACGACAGCAGGATATAAAATCCAGGCAGCAGTTGTCTGCGTGCTTTTTGTTGTCCTTGTGAAAATTAGCTCAAAATTGGATCGCTGTTCAGGGAAAAATAAAACGCCCCATCCAGCGGCACGTCAAGCCCAGGCTGCCAGTGCGGTCCCCACCCCGGTGAGCATCCTGCTCCTGCAGCGGCAGGACCCACTCTCCAGTTTGAGGGGGACAGGGGCTCGCCCCTCCCAACAACCCCACTCTCACAAACATCAGCCCTTCCAACCCACTGCCCTAAAACTGCCCGTGGGATGGGTCTGTCCCGGGAGACACGGGGCCCTACAAGGCAAAACAGCCCCCAATCGTGTAATTAGCAACAGCTCCCTACCTAACGAAGATACCCAGGGGAGGGGGAGGTGATCGGGCTCAGCCAGCCAATTTAGACCCCCTGATACCTAATCTTCCTTTGCTTGACTTGCAACCTTGATGTGCTGGTGCGTGTGGAGCCGCTTTGCACGTTCAACATGCAAAATATCAACCTTAAAGCCCCAGCCTGTGAGGAGCATCCTCTGCCCAGGAGCATCCCCTGCCCAGGAGCAGCCC
>VWZK01021847.1:181514-318062 GCA_013396935.1 Baryphthengus martii | reverse complement strand
TTTTTTCAGAAAAAAAGAAATCTTGAGAGGAGGTGTAGAGAAATGCTGTTCCTGTGAAATGTTGGAATTGTGCCAAAATATAACCTTAATCCTAAAGATTTTAGGAGATTTTTATTTGTGTTCAGGCAGAGAAACCGAGCTGCTTGTGGGGAAAGGAGGCAATGTTTCTTTGCAGACTTGTCTATCTGATTTTTTCCCACCTGACGATATGACTACATTATTACCTGGAAGAAAGAGTAATGGGATTGGAAAGCCGTGGACGCAGTTAAATATCTTTGTAAAATTGAAGTCTCCTGATATTTCCTGGTAAAGTATCTAATAAAACATAGGCCAACTGACAAATATCTGACAGGCATCATCTGGTGGTTCTTCTTAACGAGGAGTGACACTTCTTTCTTTTCTTTCTTTTATGCTACTCATCAGGGCAAATCATCCCACAGATCTTTGCAATAACCTGCAAAAAAAAATTAAAAAAAATTCTAACCCCAAAGACTGTGTCAATTCAAACGGCACTTGTACAACCAAGTGACAATCTATTGTGTTTCTTTAGAGAGTTCATTTCTGGTGTCTGTTATAGCATCATAATGTGCATTGTATTATTGTTCTACTTAGTGAATTGCTGATGTGTATAATGATGCACCTGTTAGTCAAGAAATCCCTCCGAAGCCAAACGGTGCTATAAAATTGACATACTTGCACACAGCCAGAACTGTCAGGATGATTCCTCTGCATTATGCAATATTTTCTGCTTTATGGCCATTAAAGGCAATAATAAAACATCTGTCGCCGAGTGGTGTGTTGTCAAATATCAGTGAAAAGCAGTGAGATGATGAGAGCGATGCGATGCACAGTGCAATAGCTGAGGATGGGTCAGTGTTTTTATTAGCAAACTTGTTTTATTTGTGGTTTGTTTTTTGTTGTTTGTTTGTTTTTGTTTTATTGTTTTTCTTTTGTTTGTTGCTGTGGGGTGTTTTTTCTGTGTGTGTATGTCTTTGCCTAAGGCAGAAACTTGCCAGACAGCACGTAGGCCCCTCAGCAATGACCAACTTTTGTTCTTGCACATTTTTAATATATCTAGCAGTATAACTTCTTTTAGTCTCTGGAAATAAAGTTTTGTGACAGACTGTCAGTGAATTCTACAACTGTGGGTCTACCACTATAGTGCCAGCAAATCTTTTGACTTTGTCTCTCTGATTGTACAACTGGACTCCCTTACCTTGGAGAAGAGCGGAGGGGAGAGGACAGAGAGACATTAAACGTATCTTTAGTCACAACATCATAAAGAATTTATTGAATAGGTATTTGTTGCACTCTGATCACACCTTTCTTGAGGATCCCAGGAATGCTCTGAATACTAGGGAGCCTTGGAGCCTCCACCACATTCCTGTAGCATTTCTTCCAGCCACCTGAGTTGGGGATGAGGCTGCCTGCAGTTTTAAGGAAGACTTCGGGACTTCTGCTAGTTTTCTGGCTGTGTTTGGAAGCTTTTTCACTGAAAGGTCAGAGGGGGTTGGTGATTATATGAGACCTGTTCGCTGCACATGTCTTTGCATCACGGAGGCTGTGCTTCGAGTGCTGAAAAGTGGGAAAGACTGGTTCCCACATATTACCCAGGAACACTGTTATGGGGAAGAAATGTCAGTGGGAATTATCATGACTTTGAATGCCATTTTAGGGAGCTGTGTAGTGTTTGTCACCAGCATAATTTGAGGATCACAAATTATATTTTAATATATCCCAAAGAGATAGGAAGATATTATTTCTTGACATGACTACTGGTAGCAACAATTTTTTCATGTAGCAGACATACAAAAGCCACTGCTCTTCAGCTTTAGTACTTTCTCCTACTGTTACAGGTATATCATACAGGTACATAGTTGATCACAAAAAATTTGAGAGTCAATAATTGCATCCAGTTATGCTACTGAAGTTCTACTTCAGTGCTGTGGAATAGGACCAAGCCTCTCTTCAGATTGTGAATCAGCATCCCAGTTGGTTTAATGATCACTTCCTAAGATAAGGACCAGATTTTAACTGGTCTAAGACCAGAAAGCAGACATGAACAAGTGATTAAATACTTTTTTTTTTCCTATAAATTTGATTTTCACTAGCTTGAAAAGAATAAACCAGAGAGGAAAGAACTGAACTTAGACATGAAAGCCCATTACAGGGATTGTTTTCTAGCTAAACAAAAGCAGGGGCTGTTACCATAACTGTTTCAGTTGGCTTCGGATTAGAAAAATAAGGTCTCTGAAATACACAAGAACCTGACTATGAGGCACCAGAATAGCATAATCTTTGGATGCAACCATTTGCATCCAAACCAGTAACTTAAACCCTCACTCAGAAATTAAATTTATTTCTTTCAAAACCAAACTTTTCCCTACTTCTTAGGGAATAAACTGCATCTGTTTTTCATAGACTATGCATATGGCACTTCCCCAACCTTGATAATTTGGCATTTGTGTTCTTGGAAGGCAAGTTGGTAACAATCTAGAGACTAGCAAAGCCAGAGACTCTTTATTTACCAAAATGACTTGAAGCTATAGAACAACAGAGTAAAGAGCTGTGAAGCATTAGCTCAGGTAAGAGTTCTCAGAAGTGTATGGCTTACAGTAACTCAGATTTCCAAATCTCTCAAAACTGTAAGTTAGACTAATATATTTTTCTTCTGTTTCTAACTTTCCATAGCCTCACCATCCTGTTTTCTTTTCCTTCTCTCTACCCCTGCATTTGTTAGACTCAGTAGTATTTGAGAGAAAATTTCCTTAGCTAATTGTGTATCAAAGCTGCAATGTACTCTGTAAATTGGTTTTACAGTTTTTATAACACCACTGGCTACCCATCACGAGGGTATTTGCATTTCTGATAAAATAAAATTATACATCTGGAAAGATATTTGCTGATAGGAATGGCATGGTTCCGATGTGTGGTAGGTAACAGAAACCTTGAATCTTATTGTGACTTTCTTGGTGTGTCTAAAGCGGATATATCCTGAATTATCTATTCAGTTTTTCAGTTGTTATTATGTGCATTTTAAATACGTGCACTGCTATGAGTACAAAATAAATAGAGAATAATTTCTTGTTCCACAAAGAGGAGGAAAAGTTTTCTTTTCTTTGCTTCCAAATATCTTTATTTGATTTAAATTGCTATTTAAGACAATTTTCAGCTAAATCTTAAGTTGCAGTCCATGTCTCAGGTGATGCTGCTTTGAGAGAGGACTCGATCACCATGCTCCCTGATCTTGCTGTCTAGTGATTGGGATGTTCAGTTTAAACAAAGAAGAGGGAAGGTTGGATCCTCTTTGGATTCTCTTACGCTGCAGAGCACATTAACCCCAGCTCTCGCAGAAGGGGAGGCGGCACATGTTTTCTGGAGATGGTCAGAAGGATATGTGTTCTGAACAGAGGTTCCCTCAGTTCATCATGTGGTCTACTTTGGACCCTTTTTGAGAGATCAGTGCTTCCTCTTTCATTGTGCAAAGTGTGTAGGTATGTAGGTCAGCATTCTGGCAGAGACTGTGGACATAGGAGCTTCATAGAGAGCTGGGGTACAGTAGTCAGAAGCAGTAAATTAGTTTCCATATATTTAAGATTTATCTCATTTAGTATTAAGGATTAAAATGGAGTTCTTATATCCCTGTATATTTGAAGACTTCAGCTTTTTGGCCTTCTTGACTTCTTGTGACAATGAGTTTCATAAGCTAACAAGATAGGAAGGTATTTTAATACTTTTTTATGGTTTTCTGCTTTTATTTCAGCTTTATCAAATGATTCTTTTTTTGTATAGAGGCTAAATGGTTTATTTTATCTGCATTATTTTCCCTTTGCTTTTAATGTGTTCATCTTAAAATTTTACAAGTGTCATTCTTATGACTTGTCTCAACTAAACTTGTAATGTAATGTTTTAGAACACTATTAACAAGGTCAAGACCTTGAAATAACATAGCTCCTGGTAAACCTGTTATAGGTGCTTGTACACTTACAAAAGCATGGATTTTAAATGGATGTTCATGTTCCTCAGCAGATGAGTGTGTCACCTTAAAACTTTACCATGGAAATATCCATCTCTGGTTTTTTTTGCTCAGAAAAATGAAAATTATAATGAACCTCATGAATGCTGGTTTGATTAGTCTTTTAACATCTCACAAAATTCATTGATTTTTTTCAGTGAATGGTTTATTATAGATATTATAACAAAAGTGTCTAATTCACCTGACAGGCAGAAACTGGCAGGAGGTAATCCATGACAGTGAGCTCATAAAAAAAATCACAAACAGTATTTTTAGGTGTACCAAGGAAAAGAGGGGAAGAGTACAATGGAAGTTCTAGTATACTTCAGAAAACACGGTGATAATGAGATGTGCTGTGTTGCGATTTGTGAAGTTAGCTGAGATGATTGGTGATACTGAGAAGCCGCTGTGGTGAGCTCCTCTCCTGAGGAGCATGGCACAGCTCACCTGAATATAACACAGTTTGAAATTAGATTTGATGTTTCAGTGCAAATATTAGATAACTAGTGCTTCATTGACTGCTGTGAACATACTGTAAAATAAGGAAAGTGTGCTTAACTTTCAGGGAAAATAAATTCTACATGAATTATTTCAGTTCAACTATACTTTCCATAATGAAGTGGCCAGTTACATATAATGGTGAATTCTTTCCTTTCTTCTGTCTCCAAAAGAGGCTAAACAATTACTGGAAATAGGAGTTAAGATTTGTTTAATTTGGTCTTGGCCCCTGAAAGAGTTACCAGTGGTGACTGAACTGATTAAATGTTAAGAAAAGAGATTTTTAGAAATTTTGTGTTGGAATCATATCACAGAATCACTGAATATTAGGGGCTGGAAGGGACCTCAGAAGATCATTGTGTCCAACCCCCCTGCCAGAACAGAAACCTAGAGTAGATCATGCAGGAACGTGTCCAGGTGGGTTTTGAATTCTCCAGAGAAGGAGACTCCACAACCTCTGATATATTAGACAATCTTTTCTGATTGCCTCAAATTTGCAGCTTTAGATTTCAGAAAGCTTCATGTGATCTAATATTTTCTAGGTCTAATCTTTGCTTGAAGAGGAATGGATAAAATTTATTAATAAGGAGAAATTGCTAGCAAACAAAAAAATACTAAAGTCTTCTCGTAAACTTTTACCTGAGGATTTATTGGCATAAGATGATGTTATTTGGGAAAACAGTCTTAAACTTCTCAAATTGAAGAAAATCCTAAAGGCAGAACAAGACTCAGGGAGATACTGATAGTTAGTGATTTAAGAGGTTATGACCTGAGCAGTGACAGCTGGGCATTTGAAGAAATCAAGTGTCACCATGACAGGTACATTTGTTTGGTCATCTATGACCCAGATCCTTTATCTCTGATAAAACTTATCCTTCATAAGCATGTCTTGCAGTCTTTGCTGCAGAAGGTGATATCCTTCAGTGACAGAGAAATCCTCTTCCGTTTTTGCTTTCACTCCAAACACTTGTAAATGGATTAAGTTGCTGAATGCACCCTCCTTGCTGTCAACCTTTAATTAGGTGTGAAACCATCATCTCAGAGTGAACTTCCTTTGTCCTTAGAGGCTTGCTTCTTTTCACTTTGAAGTACCTCTGGCAAGACATGTCCCATTCAGTAGCTTCTGTTCTCATATGATATTCTAAATTCCTGGAAACATAGTTTTTTATACTCCCAGCTTAATCATAACTTTAAATTCCTTTTCATCCTACAATGAAATATTTGTTATTGAATAAAATTTTCTGACTTGGTGGATACTGCTCACTTGTAAATACTGAGAATTAAACTCTTGCTTGGAAAAGTAGAGGATATCCTATCTACAATTTTTTTAGAAATAAAAAAGAGGAACATTAATAAAATAGTGATATAACTGTTTTATATGTCTTATTAAGCTGCACTCACCATAACAAAAGGACAGCAACAATTGGGCTGATGCCAGCAATGTGGGCAGAAGGCAAACCTAAACTTTAAACCTGCAATGTAGATCTAACTTCAGAGGCTGGGACAATATCCAGTCAATCTCCCAGCTTTCCTGTGTTCGCCACCTAGAACCTACAAGGACTACACGATCAGGACGCTACAAAAAATATCTGCCTGCAGAAACTGTATTGCAGTCTCCATTTAGGGTGCGATACAAACACAGTGAAATACAGAGGCACAAAAAAAAAAGCTTATATCAGCTAGAAGTACCACTGTGCCTGGTAAATGGTATCTCATCACAGCCCCTTGAAATAGAATTAATGGACTGTTCTTTATGGCAAGAAATGTGGTTTCAGCCTAGGGAAGTGCTGCCCACAGGACACATTTGGTATTTGCAGCTGTAACAGAATTAGACACCTTTTGGCAGGGTCTAGCCTGTGAGCTGCTGCTAAAATGAAATTTTACAAGCTGAAAGTATCCCACTGGTTACCAAGGAATCAGGATGCTCCTTATCAATCGAGGCAAGATGAATTAAATCTTTGCACCTGTGTAACATAAAGTAGTGGAGTCTAAAATGAAAGCAGAAAAATGGACCCAAAATGTGTTTTGCTACTCCACCTGTAGTCATTTAGCACCCTCTGAAATAAGCTTTCTGAGCACACAAGATACACACATTCGAACTAAATCAGGTAGGAGAAATGATGAAATGAAGAGAATATCAGCTATTTATTAGAGGAACACCATGGCATTGCAGAAAAAAACATAAACCACAAAAGTACTGAGGCTGTTAATTCATGCCAACACATGCGACAAAGAATCACAACATGTTTTAAAAATGCCTGGTAGCATTTACCACAATATTAGGCTTTTAATTCCTTCTGGTCTTGCATGTGCTTTATATTTACCCTTGAGGTAGAAACAGTGTGTGGTTACGGTTACACCTCCAGAGGGGCAGAGCAGTGATAGAGTTGTGGTTCTTGATTGAGAGGTTTGATTTATGCTAGTGATTTGCAAGTGTTATTTAAGTTTTATGATATCCAATTTGAGAACCTAGGGGTTAATAAGAGAAAAATCTTTTATGAACTGCTCTTAGTATAATCATGGTGTGAGAATTATAATGTACAGTCCAAAGTCTTGCCTCAGATTATACAGTGAGACAGGCTGTTAAGGTGAGAGATCTCCAAAGCTATCTAATAGATGGGAGGATTATATGCTGGGGCTGAGTGAACCGCATGAGATTTAATTTAAAATCTGAAACTGACACTTTGTTTTATATAAGCTTTATTGTGATTTCACTAGGTCTTGCAGATCGATTTTGCAACTATAATAAGCATGTACTACTAATTTTACATCAGCTTTATAAGATCTTAAAGCAAAGACGAGGTGAATCATGGTTTTCTAGAGAATTACCATTTTGCTTGCTGCTAGATGAACCTGATCATGCCTCTTGATACAGTCATAATCTTAATTATCAGCCTTTTCTAAGGAGGAGTGGTTCAGCCGATTAATATTATTTGATATTGCTGTTACAAGTACCCAGAGATACCAACAGAAAATAGACCTGTTGTTGTGGTATCAAGGCAAATATAAGAAGAAGACTTAAAGCCAGATGCCAGGTCAAAAGTCTGTTGCTTACTCTCAGGAAAAGGTTGACAAGTGATTTAGTTGTTAGACATCAGGGGAAGATGACTTCTGTGCATTGCCTCACTTTTGCGGCATGACCATGTGGCTACACCAGGCAGACGAGATAATCTGAAGGTCTTTCCTGGAGGAGATGTGATGTTACTTTGCTGCAAGACCAACCTGAGGCAGGCTTCGGTTTGCTCCGAGAGCTGCCAATCTCTGGACGTTGTCACCTGAATACCCTTTCCCTATAGATCTCTCAACTTGAATAAACAAGAAAATTGAAGGCTGGAGGGTAAGCTGTATTCAAGAGAGTTAAAATCACAGATGTAGTCAAAAGCAGGATAAGGAACTGAATGCATGAATTGCTCTATCCTTTTTCTGTGCTGATTATATGCTTGATCTGCCTTTTTCAATTTTGAACTTCCAAAGCAGTTTGTTTCTTTGTGTTTTGAATTTGCTCACACCATTACCTTCTCTAGTTGCAGATCAAAAACCTGATATGGTGTTTGGTAGATTACAGACTCATCACAAGTTCTTATCAACCACCAGAAGCGTAGTCTCAATAACACCTGTTTAAGCAAAATTCATATGTGTGTTTTAGATTTTACGTATAAACCTCCTTCTTTGACTCTTAAGAATGATCTTAGGCAGGGAAGGTCTTCTAAAACTAGCTTCTTGACTTTCTGTAAGTAATGATGCTAAGAAATACATCACAGACCTTTGTGAACTGCTGGTACTCAGAATTGTGTAGCCTTCTGAAAGCTAGTGTTGACAAGACCTGATAGATTAGTTCCTTAAGTGCTTTCATGAATTGACTCCCTCTTATTGCTAATAGCAAACTACAGGTGCCAAAGAGGAATGTTTTCTTTTGAAGAAATCATTCAGTGCTGTGTCTAGAGTTCATATACAATAAAAAGTTTTTACCCTGTAGGCAGCTCCAGAGTTAGGATGTCAAGATTAAGACCTGCAGATTAAACACTTCTGAACAGAAATGTTACGGAACATTTCAAAAGATGTTTGATAGAACTGAGCTCAGCCTCAGATTCTGGTTGTGCCTTGGGTTTTTTTATGTAGCCAGCGGTCTCCTGCATGGAAGCCTGCCTGTTAAACAGGAAGAGGCTAGGGAAAAGGACAGAGGCACAAATGCCCCTATGTGCCATTGTGATGTTGTGTGTTCAACCCACATTTGGTTCTGAGAACTATGAATTAGTTCTGAGTGTAAGGCTAGATGTTGTCAGGATGTAGCCTGAAAATCATGAAGAACTACAATTAAGAAATGATGAGAGAGAAGCAGGGGAGTCTCAGATCCTTTTCACTTTCCATATTATTTTCTTGTGGTTACTTAAATAACAAGCCTGATACAGCTCCTGTTTGCTCTCATAAACACTGAAGCCAGGAGAGATCGTGTGTGTTTGCTCATGTTGGAGCATTGGCTAAATATGCAGCTTCAGATCTGGATTTTTAAAGCAGAGATTGAATATCCAGATATTAAAAGCCAGGAAGAGAGATTATTATTATTAAATCTAGTGATAAGACAAAATTTTCAAAGCTTACATTCCATTTAGATGGTACATAAAAACGCATCCAGTAAATACAGGAAAGATGATAGTATTTTCACAAGAAAACTGTGGCAAAATATTGAATAGAACACACAGGGCTAAATCTCACCAGTTAAAATACTGAAAAAAAGACATCTGTAACTACTTTGATAATGGTTTGTTTATCATACCGTGAAGACCGTGACTAGTTGAGATCACAGCTCTTCTTTTCCTGGCCACAAGGTTTCCTGCCAAAATCATTTAGCCCCTTAATAGAAGACATTGTCAAGCTGTTTGTCAAATGGAAAGCGAAAATCTTAATCTTCAGTTGGGTAATTTATAACCTTTCCTGCTTCACAGTGAAATGTGGCTTTTTAAGAAGAAGAAAATTTACTTAGAGCAAATCAGAAGTTGAGAAATACCCTAGCTTTAACCCTTTCAACATCTAGAATTATTCACACTCTCAGCAGAAAAATTGATAGTCCTCCATATTACATGAAGGGCTGATCCATATATATGATATATAAAATATACCGTAGAAATTTAAATTTGCAGAATGAGCTCATACATTCCTCAGTTTGGGAAATGTGATTTTTTTGTGTGTGGGTTTTGTTTTTTTTTTTTTTGTGAAATTCTGCATCACCATTTCCAAATTTCCATTTTTTCCCACATACGCTACTTCAGAATTGGTTAGAAAGGCATCTTATTTTTGTGTCTCATAAGTATGGGCATAACTTCCATAAGTTATTCCTAGCAGGAAACCTGACACTCTTTCATATGGAAAAAAAAACCAAAAAACTGGTACTATTTTTTTCTGTGAGAATCCTTCACAAAAATCTACAGCACCAATTGGAAAGACTTTTCTCCCAGAATGGTTTTCCAGTGGTGTGCCGAAGTCCATTCTTTCAGCGTTCCTCTGAGGAGATTTCTGATGCCTTCAACACAGATACAGAATTCTTATGAGTCTAAGGCCAGAAGCTTAAGAGTCTAAGGCTCCTCCTGCTCTCCAGTGGGTTCACGTAATGGGGAACATTTGCCACTATTTTGATACTTGTGTCATAGGCATGTTCCAGTCAAAGGTTGTGTAACGTACATGAGTCTGTGTATAGGGACGAGAAATACTTCAGATGGGGATAGCCTGTCCCTCAGAGGAAGGAATTGGAAAAGAGCCCATTACATGGAATATATGACTTCCAGCACTATAGCAGGGACATGGAAAGGCTGAGAGAAGAGAGAGCAAAAAGAAATTGGAGAAAAGTCTCCTTTCCCTTCCTGCACAGGTTAGTAAATCCGTGCAGGATATACCTGCGTATCTATATCTATCTACCAATAGTTATATATAATTGCGTGTATATATACATATTCAATACAAAATTCTTAACAGCTGTCTTTAAAATGACACTAGATATACTGAGTAGTCGCTGCATTTATGCCATTCCTGAACCCAGTTTATACTTGCTGACCACTAGCCTCTGGACTCTGATTTCTTTATAAGCAGGTGCACATCCCTTTTTTCTATACTGACAAAAGCAAAGTTTTCATGAGTTGCCCGTAGCAAGTTCAGGTTCTGGGATGCCTGTGTGCAAGGTTAGAGGTGTACCTGTATTAAGTGGGAAATTCCACCTTTCCCTGTGCTAATAACTGATACATTAGTCTATTACAATGGAAAACTGTTCCCTATTGCTAATCTCAAATATTTAAAAAGTCATAAATCAGTAAAATTGTTAGACTGGGTTAAATGAGAGTAAAAATGCTAGTGCTAGTACATTTTTTAAGGAGAGAAGGTCAAGTCATACATACACACATACATAAATATGGACCGTATTTTTGATGCTTTACATGTTATTGAATGCTCTAAGCCAAATTTTAATTCTTGAAAACGATGTCTCAGGGATTCAGCTATAGCACCGCTACAAAGAATGTTGGAAATGTACGTAATCTGCAAAGACATATGCATGACCTCGTTAACTTCCCTACTCTTGTGCTCTGGTTTACCCTGCTCTTCTTTCTGAAGTTACAAGATGGGATGAGAAATGGGTAATTGACAAATCTGTTTTTCAACAATATTTTGTTTGAAATGAGGGAGAGTTAGAATACTTGATCAAATCTATCTGAGCAGTACAGTGGTAATTCTAGAGAGGAAAGGATGTCAACACAGAGGATCAACTTTCTCTACATATCTGCAGATGACTGGAGTTTGGAGCAATGGAAAATTATCAAGGACGTTAGCAAAGACAAGAAGTCCTGGAAGGAAAAAGGCAGGAATGGGAAAGACAAAGCCAGGTTGTTGTAGTGCTAGGGTACATACAGACTCATGGGAACTGGAGGACACCCAGACAGTGATTTCTCTGTGCACAGATATTTTTTTCCAAAGAAGTTGGTAAAAAAAGCTAGAATGGAATATGGAGGATCAAATTCAGGAATTTTTAAAAAATGTTTTGTTTATTTACTGCTAATATTTTATTTTAAAAGTAACATCAGAAACATTGCAAAGTGTGCTTCTGACCTACCAATTGTGAGAACTGTAAAACAAGATCATACACATAAGAACTTTGGAGGAAACACATGCAGTTTGAGACTTGGCTTGCACTCATGCTACAGATCCTACAGTGCTGAAAGTCCAGCAACCTACTTTCTTGAAATTGGCCTAGTTAGTCTTGTTCTGCTCCAATAATATGTCACAAGATTAAAGATAAAACTGTAAGGACTGGCAACCGTATAGTATTATCTTTCTGCTGTTTCATGTAATCTGATAAAGAAACTTGGCAGGTTGCTTTTCTTTCTTCTTAGATTGGCTTATGGCTTCTATCTGTCAGGCAACCACAGTAGAATTTAGTTCCTTAAGCTAGAAAAGGATGGAGTATAGATTATTTTGATAGTTTGCTTGTTTTGTTTTTATGCAGATCTTTTAGTCTCACTAACATCAACAAAACCTACAGAAAATATTTACTCCTACTTCTTAGTTCCCTGGTAATATCTGATCCCATTAGCACTGTGTGGGTGAGAACTTTAAAAACTTAAAAAATGTACTTTAGCAAAGTACATCAGTAATATTTTTACCTTGGTTTGGCTTTGCTTCTAGCACCAAGTCAGATCAGAGTTGCTAGTGCCAAGGAGCCAGCTAGTGGGTGAATTTTTCATGTCAACATAATCTTATTCAGGGTTTGTTCGCTCAAGTAAACGTGGCTCTTTTTGCTCTCAGGCAACTGAAAACATACATATAAGGTCAAATCTAGTGTAAACAGAAACCTGTATCCTAAAGCATAGAGAAAACAAGCAACAATTTTTCAGCATATTCTGACCTCTCATTTTTCCTCACAGATTTATATACTCTGTATAGGAAAGCCTCATACTACAGCGGTTATTCCTGCTGGCAAGTGCAGTTGTTTCAAGCTCCTTTCCCTCACAGGACTTGTTGTTTGGTAGAAAAGCCCGGTGCAATGAAGTTCAATAGCTGCCCTTTCCTTCAGACAATTGAGCTTTTTGTGCTGACAAGCGTGCTGGGAACTCTTTGACCTCCTCTTTCACATTCCCTGTTGCACAAATAACCCTGAGTTGTGGCTTCCACCCATAACACAGTGGCTGACTTCACCAGTTGCTGAAGGTTTCATTATCCTTCTCAATCAACACCAAAAAAAGCACTGTGACTTGGAGTCATGGAAATTACAAATCTGATCTTCAGCTGTAAAAGCTGGCACAACTTTGCCAAGGCTGATGCCAGTTTACAGCGGCTTAGGTTCTCAACTTACAGGGAAGGAAAGGAATTTTGAGCTTTAAAATCCATCTTAAATGTAAGGATATAGTTAAGGATTAAAGTGACCATTTTATAATCTGGTTTCTGTTAGAGTAGGACTCTTATTAGAATTTAAACTCCGTGTTTGTGGAGACAGAATGCAATGCTCTGTGGTTTTCCTTCTCTTTCTTTGCTTGAGCACTAGTACAGCTATAGTGTTTGTGGTGTTGGACAGACAGATAGATTCGAAACAGATCTAGTGTGAGTATTTTGGAGAAGTATTGTTTTTTGATTGATCCACAGCAGTTGCACCTTCATTTCAAACACAACTATAGTTCCTGATGGAAATTTTTACAACCTTGTAGCTATAATATTGTAGTGTTGTAGCTTTCCAGCTACTCGGGAGCTGGAAAAATTTTGTTGAGGTTATATAATCTAGTGTGGATTTGCATTCTAGTGAAAATGAGAACGTGAGATCTGTGGGTTTTTTCTCTAAAATCCCACAGAAGAGGAACCTTGAAATAGCAAGTAGCCTGCTGAGATGGGCATGAGTCTAAGTGTAAGAAACTGCTCTTCTGCTTCTTATGTGTGTGTCCTAATGACCTCCTTTTAATGGTACAAAAGATCTAAATGGCTTTGAAGCCAGAAGGCAGGAGCCTTTTTCTGTAGATTGCCCAGGTTTTACCACAGGAGCCCAGCAGTATCTAATTAAATCTCTAATTCTGCAGCTTTATTGTGGAATTACAACTCCATAGTGAATATCTGTGTTCCACTCTGATTCTCTTTACCTCAAAACTGACATCTTGGTGCATCTGTCTTGTATTTCACACTCCACTGCAAAACGTTTCTTCCCAGGAATGCATATGTAAGTGTGTATGTGTCCTGCTATCAGTACCGTTGTGAAAGTTTTTCATTTCCTTGCAAAGCTGGGGCATCAGAAAAGAATGTAGTTGTAACAAGGTTGATAGGTCAGCTATCCCTAAAATGCTTCTTGCATGAGATGAAGGGAAGGTGATGTGTGTACTTCGGGTGGTGCGTTGAATCTGAAAAAAATGCTGTGCTAGAGCTGGCTTTTGTGTGATGGGTGATGCCATAGGTAGAGATCAAACCTTGGATTACCATGGAGTTAAATTGTTGTCTCTAGCAGCATCACAGGCACCTGAAGTTAGGAATTTGATGACTGTGCAATTCTAATGTACAAGGAAGAGGAAAAAGAAGTGAACATGTGAAGCATATTGCAACTATAGCTGTTATTAAGAAACTCTTCCCTGCTACACGCAGAAACTGCCATTGCCCAAACGCATCACTGAACGACGAGGCTTCGCAGTGTTGGGATAGTTCCTGCTGAAAGCAAGACTGAAATGAGCCAGGCAGGGGGGAAAGGAGAGGAGAAAAGAGAGACTGGCAGAGACAACAACTGGAGCTCTTTGTTTGGTACTTGCCTGCTCTGATGGCTGCCTCTGAGGCTCAGGAAGATTCTAATTTCCAATCTACTTTTCCTAGTGGCTGGCAACGCCTTCAAAGGTAACCCACAATGAGTTGCCAGGGAGTATGTAAGGGAGAAAAACCATTGCCTATAGAATACCTCTTTGCCTAGATAGAGTGCTGAGCAGAGTTAATAATGACCTTTCTGAACACAGAGTGGAAATTATTCTAATAAAAAGAAGAAATAAAGCTATTAGTGTCACTTTGAAAGACTGTAATCTAGAATAACAATAAAACTGTAGAGTCTGAACACTCTGATGGCTAAAAAGCAGAGAGAGGACCTCCAACAAGCTGAACTCTGTTTGATGTTTCTAATGTTCTGCTCCAGTTCCCAGTAATCACTAGGATCATTGGTGTATGATTTCTGTAAACCTTAAGACAATATGCTTGTTAAGATGCTTGTTAAGGATTTAGTCCCTTCTTTGTGGCTTTTATTTAATCATGTAAACTGTTACAAAAACCAGATAGTTGCCCATAATGTAAAGGGAAATAAAGAATGCAAAACAATCCTGCAGACAAAAAAGGATGAAAACGGCAGAGCCTATGATCAAAGTTCAGGTTACATCTCACTGGAGAGGTTCAGCTGGGTTATTTCCAAAAGCTCTCTCTCCAAAGACCCAGGTTGCGGTAATTTGCTTGCTGTCTGCCACGGGCTTTGATGCCTTCAGCTACTGCGGTCGCACAGTTTGCGAGTGTTTTCTCTGAGCTTAAATAGCGCGATCCAGCATAGAGGGGAAAAGTAGCTTTGTTAAAAGGCAAACTGTGATACTTAGTTCATCATTGTCATTAACTTCGCTTGTTCCAGTGACATACAGCCGTTCCAACCAAGTGTCTGTGAGCTGCTGGTTAGCTATATATGATACGAACAGCTCTATTCTGAAGAGGTGTGATATGCAGTTACGCAGTATTTTAGAACTGATTTAAGAGGGTATCTGACCCTTAAATGTTTTGAAAACCACTGGAAGTTCCAGTCTATGTTTTCATTAAGGCCCAGAAATAACTCAAAGGTCTTTAAAGTTGTTCACTGGTTTTCCAAGCGTCGAAATGAGTGGCCATTAGGAGGCTGATGTCTGTCACTTGATGGGTTAGATCAGCTGCTCTCCTGCTTTGAATTTTACCTCTCTGATTATGAGCACCTGTCTCACAACTGTCACTCATTTCTTGAGGCATCATCCATATTCATATGTAGTTTTCTTACGTTTATCTTGATATCTGAGATTTTTATCTGAGGAATAACGTAACTGTTTAACTTAAAGAATGAATAACAACCCTTCCAGATTGTAACTGGCATTTCACCACATCTGTGGCTTAGAGGGTACAATACAGCTCCTGTTGTACTATTATTTATTTTTTTATCACTTTCTCATTGTTTCAAGTACTTTGTGATTCCATGTTGTTTATTAGATTTTTTGGTTTTTTTGCAAGGTTGGACGAGATGGTCCTTGAGGTCCCGTCCAACCTGGCATTCTATAATTCTATATTTTTTAATAAAAGATATTATCATGCACTTTCCCATGATTTCCAGCACAAGTAACAGTGCTTCTGAGGCTTGAGCCACCAAACCTTGTTCAAACCAATCTTTTGACTCTGTGATTTCTTGGATTATTTATTTATTTGAATAGGAGTTCTCAAACTTTACTTTCAGTTTTATGTGTGAATACAGATCTTTACATATAAGAGAACTGAAAGTGGTCTTAGGCTTGCAGTAAATGAAGCAAGTAAACTTAGCAGGATGTGTGACAAGGCCTTTTTCTGTGTAAGCATACTTTTATTTAAAACTGATTATTTAGAAAAGAATCACTTCACTTTGATTTTTGAATGTTTAATCACAGAAACCCTGGGATTTGGACAAGTGTTTTCTGCCCAGAATCTTGGCTTTGCTGTGCATTACTGATTTTTATAGTAAACCCTATTTCATCAGTATTTCACTTTTTTGGCAAAACAGCAGGTGGAATATTTGAACATCTGCCCATCAGCCGTAGAGTCACGCCTCATTTAGCTTTCAACCTGCTCTGACAAGAGCATTTGTCCTTTCATACACTGTGCTAAGACTTGATTTAAGATTTCTATACATTAAAATTTGCACTGCTGAAGGCTTTTAGAGTGCAGCTTTCACTAAGCTGCTTTTATGAAGGTCACTATGCTAGGAAATTTAATTCATTGTCTTGACTTGGAAAATTAGTTTCAAACACCAGGTGCATATCATGTGTACCAAACTGAGTCCTATTGTATACTTTTATTGATTAACTGCTTTAGTTAACGAGCAGCTACAAGTATAAAAGTAATGCTGAGGTACAATGCTGATGACTCCACACATTTTATGAAACTAACAAATATGAACTGTAAAAACTATGACATGTAGATAGAGCTGAAGAAGTGTTTATTTAACAAGCAACAACTATGGAAACTGTCCTGAATAGCCCTGTCCTTTCCCCTCCGGTAATGGGATTGACTCCTGTCTCCAAGTCTGCTACAGAAAACATATTTCTCTATCAAATATTTGTCTTCTGATGCATTGTGATCTTACACCTTTGGGGAAGGGTGCCTGCTGAAGGTTGAGTTACTATGGTATGTTGAAGTAGAGGGTTCTATGGAGAACAAGAGTAAGACAAGAGCACAATGAACTGCCAGGACTCCAGTGTATTTGTGTTGAAATGCTCAAATAACCTGATGAAATAGTTCTAGTTGTCACTGCAAGTGTTTTGAGGCTTTCGTGTTTTGCATAAAACTTTTACGGAACCTGAAACTTTCTGTATAAAAATTACTTTAGTGTAGGCCTTTTCTACAGCTAGGGGAAAAGCCAGATCCATGGGAAGACTGAGATGTGGTTGCTGTAGTGTGATAAAATGCAGAGACCACAATACTGTAATACACCAACTGTCACAGCTGGGGATGAAGCAACCAGGGTAGTTTCACTATACAATTCATCAGACATTAATGAGAAGGTGTTTAAAAATGGGTTTCTTATAAACACCTTGACTTCTGTAACTTAAAGGGATCTTGAGTATACCCAGAGACCTAAGTTGCCAGATTCTTGAGTGTTGGAAGTAATAAAAATAGGCTGTGGAGATTTGAACAGTGCAGACATCCCATTCCAGCTCCACAAAGCAGAGCGAGCTGATCCTCTGAGCCCCAACACAGCTCTGTGCTCTGTGCATCGTAGCTGAACTTACCAGCCATTGTCTGCAAGTTAGTGATCTCTGATTACCCAGTTCTTGGCCACACTTCTTAGCTGGGGCACGGCTCCTGGTAAGCATGACTAGTTTGCTCCCAGGACTGTGATGGCTTGTGTCCATCTATCTCAGGTGTCTCTGCTCCTTGCTTTCCCACACTTCTTGGTCTGTGCTTAGAGCTGATGGAGCCAGATTAGGTCTGACACATGTTGGGCAGCAGTAAAATGACCTTAGCCTTTGCTTCCCCTGCTTTCTTCACCAGGTGATGTCTCAGGACTGGTGCCTGAAGGGCCTGCTGCATTACTCTCGTTATTTAATCCCTGGTGCAGAGTCTGTGGATAAAAGAGGATGATAAAGAAACTCGTACAGAGGTTTACAATTTTTGCCATACAGAAAAAAACCCAAACTCTTCCAAATCCTTAGCCAAGACTCTGGTTTCTCAGCAAATGTAATAATACCCTGTGCTAGAGGCAGCTAAATGATGGTGTGTTTACCATGCTTTCAGAATTGTGAAGGTTTAGGAAAAAGTACTACTTCTGACAACCTTTACAAAGTTCTGAGAAATATTACAATATTGGCAAAAGTTCCTTGCTTATAAAAGGTGAATTTTACTTGTTTTTATACATTTCTGTGTCCTTGTAGTGCATTAAAATATAGTGGTGAGTGTATTTATAGTATAACCATAAAATCTTTACTTCTGAATAATGTGTATACTTGTTATTAGAGATGAAGCTCTACTGTATACTGAGTGTTTTTCTTTGCTCAGTGACGTCTCTAAAATAGGGAAAGCTAAAACTTTCAGTATAGAAAATACTAATGCTGTTTACTTGTAGGCATAAAGCAAGGTTATAATACAGGCTTCAAAACCAGAATTTTAATAGAAAAGTAGGAACTCAAGTAAATAAATATTTTAAATTCCAGTTAAAGTTTGGAAAGTAAGCAGGACATTCTTATGTAGATACAAATAAAAATAGAACAGAATTAAGGGGTAATAATAAATTTAGCATGTCTTTGCACACATTGTGTAGAGATCTACAGTATTTCTAATTTCCCTTAGTAATAATTGTAAAAAAATATAAAGAAAAGAACCGTTGCGTCAGTATCTTTTCAAATCTTGCTCAGAAAACATATCTTACTCGGTCTCCCCCTCCCTGAAATATTTGTTTTGAGGTATGCTTATCTCATTGCTCCTTTCAAGAACAATCAATTGCTTTGTCCGTTTCTTTGGACCTTTGCATCTCTGGATCAGATTACAGGGTAATTCAAATATTCAAGCTCAGTTTATACAGTAGAATGCGGGAAGGGAGAAAGAGGCATCTTCTATATATTTTTTCTACAGGTTGTCAAAGTGAATCATATGCAAAAAGGAAAATGCGGCACCTTGTCTTTCGTGAGCATGGTTAAGATCTAATTTTTTTCCAGCCTCAGCTAGTGCCCTTGGGTATCATTTGGGGATCGTTCCTGGTGAAAACAGCTGGGTAGAAACAATTGCAAACAATACAAGACACAAGCTGCGTCTGGACTTGATGGCTTGTCCCTCTGAGTGGTAAAAGCGTCATCTCTAACCCTGCGATTTCAGACACTGATAGCAAAGCCACACAAAGGCAGTGCCAGTGATAGTCCCACAATATTTTTGTAGTCAGTATAAGTAGAGAAGTGCAGGTGCAGAGGAATGTACTCTGCATTCTATTAAGTGAGAGAGTGGAGGTGATTTTCCAGCTCCCCGACATGTGCCTGTTTGAGATGCAGCTGCTGGAAGCCCAGAGCTTAACTGAGAGGCCCAAGCCAGAAGCAGGAATCATCGTTCCTCCTCCTTTGTGAGCACTGCTTGAATTTGCAGGATTGCAAGTACTCTTTCTGCAGGGATGACATGCTATGGGATTTTAATGCTTCGCTAAAATTAGAACATTAACTGATACTGGTTTGATGCTTTTAAATTATTCTCTTCTGAACCAAATACATGGAACCCTATCAAGCTATAATTTGAAACCATTCTGAAGCAAATACTTTCAGATTTGCTGTAAATTTTGAAGCAAAATTTATGTTTCAATGCTATCCTGTTTTCCTATAGTTTACAGCCAGAAATTCTCATTAGATTACAGAGTTTGCGTTCTGTGTGCTGTGTAGCATTGAAATGATCCCAGCTACCTTTGCACGGAGCTCAGCACTTTGTGCTTGAGTGAAGTCGAGAGTATCTGCTCTTGAGTACAAGAAAAAAGATAGACAATCAATACTTGTCTTTAGTCATCTGTTACAATGCTTATTCATCTTTACTATTAAAAACACAAGCCCAGTTTAAAATGGGAACTTGCCTGCCTTAGGCTTCTACTTCTTGGATTTTATCCTGTATTTCTTCAGTAAATTAATAAGCTCACTTTATCTGTTTGTGAAGGAAATAAATGTACTTCCATATTATAACCAAAGCACTCTTTTAAACCAAGACACTTGTAACCTGTTGCATGTAACGTGACAGAGTTGTAACCCCTGTGACTTAATTGGCAAACTAAACCTCTGTGTTACTGGTGGAGCAGTGGAAAATCACAAACAGCAGTTTACCAGATTCAGTATCAGTGACTTGGGCATCTTTTTTGTCATATCTTAAAAGACTATTAGCTCAAGTTACTTGGACTTGTTGGATATATAAAGATGTTTAATGTTCTCTTTGTTTGCTTTTATGCTGAGATTTTTTTCACTTAAACTTGTGAGAACAGGGCAACCTCAAACATCTTTCCAAGTTTCCTTCATGTTAGTGGTTACACTCTTCATCTTCTAATCAGGCCGCATGACTGGCTTTTTTCCTTTGTTTTTCATAGTCTTCTTAAAAAGATTTTTATTCTAAATAATGCCAGCCATGAGTCCTCTAGTCCCCTCAAGCTCCCCTGCCAACTGCAGGTACATCGAAATATCCAGCTTATTCATTACTGCTCTCTTCTCCTCAGTGTGCACTTTTTATTGCACATTGTCCCTTTCCTCCCCACACACTTTTTTTGTTGTTGTGCTGTTCACTTTGCCACAAAGTGAGGATTTTTGTCCACAAACGGCTTGCTCAGTTTTGGAATGGTGTTTTGGCTTTCTAATTAAGTCTTCTGACAAAACTTCCCATATAAAAATCAGATTTTCCTGTGTAATATTTTCTGACTATTTTGCTGAAGGTCTTCTTCTGCTTTGGTAAAGTAAAAGTAATTCAATAATGAGCTTTTCTTCTTCAATCTATCCATTCAAAATACTCTTGAATATGCAAGATCTTTAAAAGCACTTGTCATAGATGCTTCTGCCAGTTCCCACTCATACAGATTAGCAACCTAACTGGTTATGTTTTCTAGGATTTGATCTGATTTTTGTCTTGACTTTGAATTAATTTGAAGTGTCCCTGATCCAAAGATGCAATGTTTTACTAAATAGCAAACAATAACTTATATTTACGTGTATATTTTTATATAACAGTCAATAATACATATATGTATTACAGTATACAATTTGCAAATAAAAGTAATTCCCTGGTTTGAAACATGAGATGCTCTGTGTTTGCAAAATTGCTTATCAGCTGCAAGAGCTATGAAAATGGAGATATGCTGGCATTATGGAATCTGAAAAAAAAGTGCTAAAAATTGATGAACTCCAAAATGTTATTCAAAGGAGTAAAGAAGAATCTTCTGATAAATTAAATAATTCGTGTCCTCTGAAGTTCGTACTTTCTATGGATTGTTAAGCTGGAAAAGGCCAGTTATAGCGTATCACCTAAGCCAATCCTTTCTCTGTTCAGGGTTGTCTCCTGGTGTCTATTCACAAAGGTTTTGTCTAGTATATTTTCAAGTAAATTTCTGCTGGGACTTCTGTAACTCCTCCTCAGAACCTGACAGCCACCATCAATAACATATTTCCTTGCTTTGCTTAAGTCCTTATCCCTTCCCCATTTCTCATGCTTCCACCTTTCTTATCAAAATCTATTCCCTCTCACACTAAAAATGCAGGCCTTTAAGTTCCTGTGTGCAGTGCCCTCTTAATGCGGATTCATTGATAGCAACTCTCCCAGGAAAAAAAAGAAAAAGTTTTTTTTTCTCTGAAATTTCTGTCTCTAAATAAATGTTGGCCAATGTTGATGCAGTTTACACTCAACATTTTTTTTATTTTTCACTCCATTTTGAAGAACTGAATGCATATTCATTCTTTTGATTGTGTTTCTCGTATTTATGTGAAGCTATAATCTCCAACAAGCAGCACTGGACTCTCTCATTATTTATTGTTTTGATGCAGAGAGCAATTAAATATAATTAACTGGATGATTATCATTTGCTGGTAGAATTTGCTAAGAATGCATATGCTCCTGCGGGGAGTTGCTTGCTATTTCCTGCACCACTGATCTGATGCTGTTTGGAGAGAACCTTTTTTTCCCTCTCTATTTACTGCTTCACTGATCTGGGGAAAGAAGAAAGTAAGTGTGTGAAAATAAGTATGCCCTAGCTTGTGAATAACTATCTCACAGAGAGCTAGGGGATAGAGCTTCACGTTGGCTTTGTTGCAGTGCTAAGATGCAGAAACACTAAAGTATTCATAACTGGACCGTGAAAGAAAGGTAACGAGTCAAGTTTTTTTTGCTGTTCGTGTGATACTGGAGAACTCATTCAAGCCAAAAGATTTTGGTTTATTTTTGATTTACTTTCCAGGATGTCTTTGCAGATGTGAGATTGCGTGTCATCAGTAAGATGCTCTTTAAGTGTGTGGAACTAATACATTTCCTGCCTAGGAATGAAAGTCATCCTTTTTCATAAACCCAGTCTGGTCTGCATGCCACTAAACCCAGACTGAAGCCTTAAGACATTCTACACAGGAATTTAAGTGATGCTTGGCCAAGGACTAGGTATTTTGTGCTGTGGTTTGTAATTGTCACTGTTAAGCTGATTCTTCAAAACTGATGGTAATATACTGCTGTTTGCCATCACACAAGGTGGCAATGTGAGCTCCTGAGAGAGTCAGCAGCTCATCTTGTCGGAGGGTAAAATTCCTTTCATTAACTTGCCACTTGGTCCTCCCTGTTGGAATTCAGACCTGGATCCTATTCAACATTTCATGCCTTGCCTTGCTAATCAAGTGTGGTAAAGCATTTTCTGTGCAGCTAAGCTGTGGCTTGATATAAAATAGAGTGTTTATACTTGTTGTTGTTGTTGTTAGTTATTTAAGGGTCCATTTTACTGTCATCCAAAACCACATTCAGCTAATTTTTGTTTACGTGAAGAACTTTTGAGAACTGCTATACTACCAAAGTTTTGCCTGTTGGATTCAGGAAAGCAATAAACTTTTTTCTTTACCTGTGTTAGAAATCCATCTAAGTCTTAGTGAACTGTGTCAGTGAGATTTCTCTGATTGATTCTCACATTGGTATAATGCGACTTTACCTGTCAAATATTTTTCCCATCTTTGCTTTTGAGAACGCCTGACCCCTTTCTTGCAGACTTTTAGGACTTTGTAAACATATATTTTCCTGTTCCTTTACATTCTACAATGTTCACCAAAAATCTCATTGGACATTCTGGTAAGCACCACACTTAGCACTTAGAAAAAGCCTTCAGACGACTGTGCAAATGTTAGCTAATTATGTCTGCTGTCATTCTGTGAGATAGGCTAGTTTTATCATCCGTGTTTGCACAGATGGGAAGTTCAAACAGAGACATTTTAAAGTGATTTGCCCTTGGCCAAGCCACATGCAACAGTCTCAGAGCTGAAAATGGAGCCTGGGAATTGTTGCCTCCCACAACCCAGAGCAGTTCAGCTATGTTTAACCGACTCTGCATAAATATGTTTGGTGATAGTGCAGTGAGTTTTGTAGAAAATAGCCTCTATTTCTGGCAACAGCAATAGCTATCTTGGAAAGAACTGAAGATGAATGCATCTTAATGATGTAATCCAAATTGCTGTGTAACACAGCCTATGCATTTCACTCGATACTTTTTGCATCTGGCTCCAGAAGCTGAGCCACAGCTTAAACCAGACATTTTTGGCATAAAGTTTGTCATGGGATTATTTACAGTCCTTTCTCTCTCTCACTGCATGTCAGTATATAAATCCACACGCACTTAGTAGTTTTTAAGGGAAAGGTACTGAAAGGCTTATTCTTGTTACTTTTCTGTGTTGTTTTAGTAAATGTAAGTGCACAACGTTATATCTGTGCATTATTCTGTTAGTCAGTTCTAATAGTCAATAAGTCGTGAAGCTGTTCTGAGAGAGCAGGGAAGCAGCATGTGAACACGAGAAGAGAATGCTCAGGGGGAACCCTGTCACAGTATTCTGGAACTTAAAAGGCAGCTACAAAAAGGGCGGAGGCTCTCTCTTCACAGGGAACAGAAGGGGAGACAGGTACCAGTTGCACCTGCAGAGATTTCTTCTCAATATAAGAAAAACATTTTTTACATTGAGAACAATCCTTCACTAGAACAACCTCCCCAAAGACATGTTAGAGTCCCCGTCACCAGAGGTTTTCAAGATGCAGTTTTGCAGGGTGCTAGATAATCTCACTGAGGCTCCCACAAAAGGCTGGATCAGATGATCTTTTGAGGTCCCTTCATACCTGGGCACTTCTGTCATTCTATGAGGAAGCTGAATAGTCAGCATCTCATGGGGAGATGTACCATTCATAAAGGCTTTTACTGCATCTGTTGTGCAGGCACAAAATTTCGGTGGCCCAGGCATGCTAGTCAGCTCTTGTTGAGTTTCTCAAGAGCTACTTTCAGCAGCATTTCACAGAAAGTTACTTAAGGTCTTTTTGTCATCAAAAAGAGATTTATTATCTGTGAAATAAGCCAACTGTCCACTTGCTGAACTCAAAGTTCTTTATTCACTGTTTTTTCCTGATATTTGTCTTGGGAGGTATATTCATACTTCAGAGTGAAACACGCACTCTCAGTGCAAGCATTTGAGAGAAGCAGTTTGTTCTCATTACTAGAGGGAATTAATTAAATTCAAGTTTGAGATGTGCCTGTCAGTGCCTTCATGAGGGATTTGTTATTATGAAATATTCTGTGAGGTTTATAAACTTTTAATTTAGAGTCCTCTGTTTTCTGACAGTTACACTTTATAATACGCACAACAGCTATGTTCTCTACATTAAAAAACCCTAATCTGTTTAGAAATGTGATGTTGGGCATTACTAGATGGACTAGCTCCATGAGTAACAATTTAATGAAGTTTCAGCCATTTGAATCTTATTTTGACTCTGAGAATTATTCCTCCTTTCTCTCTTTATTTCACTGACCCTTTTCTGCTTTGATAGACAAGTTGTGAAATCTTAAAGGCAGTCTCTGAAAGGGACCTATGGAATTAGGTTCCATAGGAAAGGAAGCCTGGTTCCTGTAGGACATACTCAGAGCAGGCATATAGAGTAACCTGAGAAAAACTGGTCTTTAAAGATTTCCCCTTAAGTTAGAAATGATGCGTGTTCTCAGCCTGACAAAACAAAGTTTTCTAAAAACATTTCTGTGCTCAATTAGGATGAAATATTGACATTGATTAATTAAAAGCAAACCATTCCTGTACAGAGTAATATTCCTGTTCAGAGAAACTTGCAGGTTTTATTAAAAATTAAAATTGAAGCTTTCTTGTTTCAAAGTGTCAGGTAAAGCCCTGACAAGCACTTTGAGACTGTAGCGCAAAAGATAATTGATTAAATTTGAACTTCAGAGAACTTGGAAAATGTTAAACAGCATTTTCCAGTGCAAAACACATTTTCATGAAACTTTTCTTGACCCGTTACACCCCGTACAGTCTTGGGTTCTCTGTTTCCATACACAGCACGCAGGTTTGTGGTATAATGATTTTGTAATAATGTCTGTTAGAAGAATAGGGAGAAAGAAAATTTTGGAGAAAAAAATGAAAAGGAAAGTGAAGGAGTAGCATCATAGCCTTATTAATCATGCTTATCCTGGGAGGAGCTCCCAGGTAACACTTTAGTTACTATCACCATGAAAAAATATTTTACTTCTATATTATTAAGCGTTCATTTTTAAAGCTTCCATTATGTAAAGTAGCTGTCAGCTCTGGTGAAATCTATTACTGTTATCTTTATAGCTTACATTTCACTTATATGTGCACAGCCTTTGATCTAGAACACTACAAAATTGCAAGGGAATATTCTAAATATATATTTCAGATTTTCACATATATAAATCAATTGAATACAAATACAGCATACGTAATCCACCTATAGAAGCAACTCCACATCTTTCCAGGAAGTACTGAACTTGGAAAAGTTACTGCTTGTCAGACCTCAGATATACTTCTCTAGTAGTATTTGAATTTTCAAGCAATACTCTGTTTTTTAAGTCTGCCACAATGCTCCAGATGTGCAACAGCATATATGTATATATCTGTGTGTGTGTGTGTATACATCTTGTTCCTACTGCTGCTCTGTCATTTCTGACAATGGGCTTTCAACTTGCAGGACATAATGGATCAGAGAATTATTTCAAACCACTGCATTAGCTTCTTTTGTGAAAGGTGTCACACGTGGATCTTAATTCCATCCACTGGTTAAAAAGGGAATGTTTTGAATTGCCTGGTTCATTGGCCACAGTTGTAGTGTTGTCTGAAAATTTTCAGTATTACCCTGTAGTTAAAACTGAAACCTAAAAAACCCCAGGAGGCAATATACCTTTTGTGGGATAGCTATTGGCATATGTTGCTATTTTGCTAGCAACCATTGAACAGGGGTTTTTTTGTTGGTGGTTTTTTTTGGTTTCTTTGCATTCTCATATGTTATAAAATCTTCTAGTGTTTTTTAGTCCTGTGTAGATGGTGAGACTACTTAGGCAAAAAATGCATGTACTTTTACTTCTGTCTTGCTACTGTATGCTTCCTGTAAACATCAAATCCCTTCCTATCCCTTTTCAATATGTTTGTAATATCAGCACATGCTTATTTCCTAGGTAAAGGTGATCTCTTTCTGAAAAAAGTAAAATCTTTCTTCTCTCCCATCTGCGAATATTTGCCAAAATGCACAGTAGTATTTTAAAGATGACAACTTTTTTGACTCCACTGTTCTCTGTCTATCACTCTGGGGTTTCTCTTCCTGTTCATTATGTGTTTTTCAAGGTATTATTGGGAGCTAGAAACAAAACTGTGTGAATAATTGCAGTTAAACACTGAAAAGAAATGAAACTTCCCTGATTTCTGGTTAGATCTTCCATTTCAGGTGAAATAGTACTGAGTTCTCTTCACTGCTTATCAAATCTTAAGCATGCAATATGGCCAAGACAACATAACAAATCTAGAAAAGTCACAGTCCAGAAATAGGGAAGAGTTATAAATGAGCTTTATAAAATCAGTGGGAGGCATTGCTATACTAACATTATTCATGATCCCTACAACCAGTTTACCGAAGATTGAATTGAGGGAGGCTGACCTTTTAGCAAAGAATTTACTTCTTGCCTTTAGCCTATTAAATGATAACACGTTGAGATAGTTTTCAAGGTCTAAATAAGCAGAAGATAATTACTGATTTGAGAGTAACCTGTCTGCAGTGGATGTGATAAAGCTTCTGATTGCAGAAATAAAATAAAATTAGTCTTGCATAGAATGAAATAGTTAAGAAACACTGTCTGGAAAGGGAGGGAAGAAAAAAACAGGGAGGAAAAAAAAAAGTCTGTATCAAACAGTATCAAGAGGCAACATATATTAGTACGTGGCCTCCCCTGCTGTCATGTGGAAGATAGTCAAAAGTTGCCTAAGAGTAGCTTTGCTGATTTTGAGCAAACGCAGTTAATGTGATGTATCCTGTAGTGTCTGACAACGAAGTTACACCTCAGGTGATGCGGTGTGCCGCTGTGCTCTGAAGGTGTGTGTTAAGCTGGCGATGTTTTCAGTCCCAGCTAGAAACTGGTGCTTTTAGTGGCCTGAAAGCATTCTCTCTGTTGGCGAGTGGTAGCTGTGACAGGTTTTTGCAAAAAGCCATCCACTGGTCCAGTCAAGGTCCCCTCCTGCCCGGAGCACGGATGGCAGGTGCCTCTAAGGCCAGTGATGGACTGGTGTGTGGCTCGCTAGGGTGCAGTGCACATGTGAATAACGGGGCAAGCAGTAACCCCTCTTTGCACGCAGCTGATTTCTTACGTGGGAAACAGAAAGCTGTGGAGGGAATAAACCGTTCCTGTGTGGTGCCTCATTAGTTTGTTCTCTCTTCCCTTCTGCGCAGTGATATCCCACTGATGCTTGGAGTCCCTTTATGTCTGCAGCATTCAGAGCAGGAGTCACATCTCTCTAAATATAACAAACTCCCAACTGGGAAAATAAATGCCCACTCCTCAAACCATCTGTACTCGTATGTGAATACCGATAGATTCAAGAGATTTGTAACATGCTCATGTGTAAAAGTGTAAAATTGCTAATTCTGACGTGCTAGAGGAAACTGCTGCAGTATTATTACATTCTTAAGAAAATGCATCACTTTTGTGCAGCCTGTATTCAATATTTGCAGTCAGAATGGAGATGGTACATTCGATCATCTGGCAGTGGACCAAGAACACTCCCCCAGAACTCTGAGCAGGGATATCTTGAGGTCAACAGGAGCATGTAGTAGGAATTGCAGTTAATGAAATGCTGCAGACATATAAAGTGGGTTCTGGCTACAGAAATGTGTAAGCAATTAAGACCATAGAAAAGTATAACAATCAGAGAAAAATGCCTAACATTTTTTCAGGCAGTACTGCTGAAAAGAACTTAAAAGACTTTTGCCTAAATGAGCAAAATCTGGATGCAAAAAAACCCCTTTACAGATATTTTACTTAAATAGATAAGGTTTGCAAGTAACCCTCAACCGGTTTGGAGAAGATGAACAAAATGTAAGAGATCACAGTATTAAGAGTCAAGGACATACAAGAAGTGTCAACTAGCAGTGCAAAAAATGTATAGAATGAAAGATGTGCGGAAGGCAGTATATTTATAGACAGTAAAAGACTGAGTGAAACAAAGACCTCAGTATTGAGATTCAATTAATTCAGCCTGATTTGTGGGAGAACGTGTATTTGTGATTAAGAATAAAATCATAGTTGTTCATAAAGAAACATACAATGCTTGTTAGGAGAGATATTTGACAATTAATTTTGCATAACACTTTCCATTTTAATTATTGTTTTTCCTTATATTCTGACAGTAATAAATTACTTGTAGGCTAATGAAAACTGCCTGGAAGAACTAAAGTAAAGCTTACAAAGGAGCTTGCTGCATATCTTTATCTCCAGCAGCTCTGACAACAACATTTGCATATAATTGGACTTCTGGGAAATACAGAGATTCTTTGGTGGCAGGTTGAGGAGCTGCCTGAAAGCTGGTTAATCGCTGGCTGGTTTACAATGATGGGATTAATAGAAAAGGGTTTCAGTGACTCTAAAGTCTACTTTTCATTCCCTTCCGTCAGCATATCAGCAGGCTTTCCCTTTTCCACTTTATGACAGTATTTAGGTTTTACGATCATCTGGCTCAGAGTGAACACAGGGGAGTGGAGAAGGCAGTGTGGAAGGTGAGTTTTGAGGCAAACAAACCAAGAAAATAGAAGTGCGTTCCAAGAGAGGTATCTCCTGCCGGCACTGGGGTCTGAGACACTCACAGACATTTCTGCTCTTCAGGGTTAAATTTGCCAGACTATTATCTCTTTTGAGTTGGCCTTCCCTTTATTTATGATGTTAGTCTAAATGAAAAAAAAAAAAAAAAAGAGAGAGAATTCAGCAATTGTTTAGTTCTGCTGCAGTTAAGTTAGGATTATTAAAATTTGGGAAAAAAATGTATGGTTAGGACATTACTGTTTCTACTTGAGAAGCGATGTATGCCAATGCTATTAAAGTCCTTAAAAGCATTCAAGACGTTTTCAAAATTGATCTTTGACAAGCACATGCTCACTTTGATTGCACTCAAGGTCAACTGGTCCAGTGATGGCAGCACTTAGAGGTTCACTTGCTTCTGTGCCTTGCAGCACTTGCTCTGCGTTTAAGCTGTTTTCCAGGAATTATCTCACACACTGGAGTAAAAGGGCATCTCATCCCATGCTTCTCCACTTTTGTGCTTCACTGTGCTTGATTTGCCCTTTAATGTTTTCTTAATGGAATCTGTATGTTTGCCTTTGCAGGAACTAGGTTGTGGGTCTAAAGAGATCAACTCTGTTGGTAATAAATTCAAGGTATCTCACTGGAATTAATCAGTGGAGATTGATGTCAATGGCATATTTTTCTAATAAGAATATTGATTTCACTCTGCTGTAATGATAAGGCTACCAAAATTTTAAAGGCCAAGAAAATTGCAACCTATAAATCCATGTATTATAAATATGTGTATTGTATGCGGGTGTTTTGTGCTTCAGATTCCAAGATTCAAATTAGAAGTACCATCCTTTATGGCATTTATCTTGTTGTAGACCGCTGATTTATTGGATCTTTACAACTCTTTATACAAGATAAGGCAACAGCAGCATTTAATGTATGGCATGAAAATTTATGATTGAAAATCACGGTGCATAAATATTTCCAATCAAGAACTGAAAACTTCTAACATAGCACATGGCATACAGACAAAAATGCAGAAATGTGCAAATAAAGTTGAAAATTGTGGCAATGGATTAACTTTATGTTATCTTGTGAATGTCAGTTTGGGCTGAAAGCCACGCATTAGCCAAAACTGAGGAGTTTAACAGACTGAGCAAAAAGAAGGGCGTTGTTTGGTATATGTATGTCAATGAACAATCCAGCTGAATACGACATGACTTCCTAGAGCATTTATAATTTCACCAAAAATCCTCCCACATAATTCTGAAAGAGAAGAAAAATTTTGTCTTTTAGGATAGTTCTTTAAAGAGGCAATTATCTATGTTTGTAACAGGAGATGTTATAAATTTGGTCTAGAATCAAGACATATGTATTTTTAGTCTCTTTACTTTAGGTTCTTCCTGTCTGCTGCAGTCAGGAGGCCTCCATGTTGCCCTACTAGCTGTGAAACAAAGTCCCAGCTTGTTGCACGTGGCTCAAGTTCCAGGAAAATAAATGTGTAAGATCCAACTAACGAGTACAAATGAATAACTCATTTCTAGGTTCATGACCTTGTTGCCAAAAGCTGGGAGTATAAAATCAGAGGGGAGCCAGATAGCACTTTGAAGCCTATTATGAGCTCCTTGTTACCTCTGTGACCTCGTCTGCATTATGGTACCTTCTGTCCGTACCTTCCGAAATCTAATCAGCTCATCCTTAATTCACCAAAAACATAGCCTCCACTGTTATGAAATGTGTGAATTTCTCTAAAAGAATACTTGAATTGCTAGAAGTATTTTATATTAAAACAAGATTGGCAGATCTGGCCAGATGCATCAGCGTTTTAACTTCAATTTGGACTGATAGAGTCTTAAATAATACATAATTCTTATAATATATTTTCAAGAGCTTTCAGGGGAGTAGATCACCACACATTAACGTATGCACATCTGCCAGTTTGCTTCAGTTCAAGATGCATAAATAAAGGTGCATAAATGTACAAAGGGATATAACTTAAGTGGAAAGAAACATCCTCATAGATTAAGTCTCCTCCTTGGATTCAACAGTGTTGTGTGCATCTTCTCTGCGCTCTACGTACAACTCTTAGGCATTTTCTGTGGAATCATAGTAGATGAAGCCTTCAGAGGGTATATTTTTTTTCCAGAGAGACTTGTTATTCCACAATGAATTATTTTCAACCATCTGCATGGTTGAATGGAGCACGCTTTGTTAGAGGTATTAAAATATTAGCATCTGTCAAAACCAACACCTAAATAAATGTGCAAACTTCTCTTTGTGCTCAACTCATCATACTTAGACATTCGTCATGCTGGTAATTAAAACTCATTGAGCTGCTGGAATGGCTTACTTTAGGGTAGGCAAACGTCAAAGGCGCTGTGAGCAGCAGCCTGAGCTACTTGTTTTCTTTTGGGATTCGTTAGAGACACTGTAAGACGGTATCTTCATATGCAGAGGCAAGACACTGCTTATCTTACTGCAACATTTTCCCTTGTGTACATTTAAGGATGGACAGGTAACTACTGATGAAATTCAGTTCATACCAGCCTAGTTTTGTTGCAGCTATAGTGAGTAATGAGTAAAACTCCAGTACAATGATTTGGTTGCTTTGCTTCACCTTGTTTCAACAAGCGAAAATGTGAATTCTGATGTTTGACTTCTTCACTGTTCAATTTTTTGCCATTGAGAAGGGAGAGGAAACACTACGCAGTTCAAATGTGGAAGCTGTTGTTCTGTTCCTGTACATTTCTATTCTCCTCCTTAAGCCGTAGCTTCTCGTCTCATAGCTATCAGGAGTTAAAACAAGCCTGGATGAATATTTAGAGTTGGGTAGCAATGATTCAAGGGCACTTTAATTCAAGCAGTCCAGAGAGATATGCAGCAACTGAATAAACAGCTTCTCTTAATTTTTTCTTTTTATTTTGTTTTTTTTTGGCTTTTAATGATCAGGTTTTCAAAGCAAAATAACAAGTGACCCAACAAAATTAGTAAACGGGCTTAGTGGGAAACAATGTCTACTTCTATGAGTTATATCTGTGCTGTTGATTAGAGCTTTATGAAGATCTTTGTTTGCTGGATGCTGCAGCATAGTGGTAGATGCCTAAGCTTGCATAAGTCAAGTTAGACTGATGTGAGAAGCTGGCTAGCCATAGCAGCTAACAATGAAAATGTATTCAAATTGCATAAAGCCAGCTGTATGAATGTTTCCCAAGGTTTGACCAGAATACATCTTTACATTGTAAGAAAAGAATACAAAAGTACTGCAGATACTGCAAGGCTAGACGGAGATTGTCTTCATCAGAAATATAGGCTGTTCTATTCTAGCTAGTGTCAAGGTTTCAAGACACCATGGCAACCAATGTAAAATACCTGGGATAAAGCAAATGTCCCAGACAATCAAAAGCGTATAGCCTGCTTTTGTCACTGCTCAGCATGAAAGAGGAAGGATTTGAACATGGAGGCCTCATTGGTAGGCCAGTGACAACTAGCACCATTGAAATATTTTAACTGATTATTGGAGATAAAGAAAGTAGAAGACGAAAAAGTCAAAGTAGTAAGGAAAATGTTTACAAGACCTTTATTTTAACAATATCACCCATCCATCCTCTGTAGCTGTCAACATTTTTACAGGATTCCTCTCGTTTCCATTTGCCCATTTCAAGGTTTTATAATGATGGCAATAGTCATCCTTTTTGGAGGAAAACAAAAAAAATTCATTATAGAAGACTAGAGGAGCCTCGTATTTTCACATTTGACTGACTTTAACTGGACTCTTCCTGAAGAAGGCAAGTGTAAAAAGACATTGAAAAAGAAGGCTAAAGAGAGAAAAAGTAGCTCCTATCTTTCACAGTGGCTTTTTCTTAATCTTACTGCTAAGGTGTCACAGGTACAAAGCACGGCGTTTTCATTCCATCTGAAATGTGGCAAACCTATGGTGGGCAAAGTCATTTAAACCGTTGTCTTCATTTGAGACATTTTGACAGGCTTAAAGGAAAGCTGTGAAAGTTATAGCACTGGTCAGTTCAATGAAACCTTATTACAGTGTAGGGGAAACAGAAGACAGAGATAAGAAAGCAAGTCAGTCAGAAAGCCAGCAGCAGGGAGAAAAGGCTCCACTTTTACTGGCTTACTGGTGCTCGGGGTTTAGTCAAAACCTGAACTGGCTGTGAGGTCACTTATGCCCGACGCCTTTGTCTTGTCTGCTCAGGCCATCGCTATGAGTGTGGTAAAAGTCCACTGAGATTACAGTGGATTGTGAAGCCTCAGAATAAATTGATGACAACTGTCTTAAGGAAAATAGTTCCTTTCAGCTCATTCCTGGCGATGGTATGATAGGTATTATGTCACCTGCTAGCTAGTTGCTTAAGTTAAGGAGCCTACAAAGTAATTGTGGATGAATTCACATGCCTCTGTCTCTTCTATGGTGGTAGAATAGCATGACATTCCTTTGCATGCTTGTTTCACACGTGTTTAATGGGAATATATCAGGAAAAATGTTTTCTAATTACTGGTCATGAGATTTCGGAACGTATTTACTGTTTTTCCAAACATTGAAGGAGCATAAAGCCAATCTGGTAAACTACAGAGAAAGAATCGCATCACAGCACATACTTGGGTGCCATGAAGCATTCTATTAGTATTCTTTGAAGCTAGAGCAGGATATTTTATAATTTGCATTCCAAATGAAAATGAACTTAGCAAAACTCGAACAGAAAACGATGTTTTCTAAAGAGGTTACAAGCAGAGGGCTAGATCAGAACCTTAAGTGAACTAAAAATCACTCAGTAAGGTGAATGTACTATCAGTATCAAATCAACATAAAAAGAATTTGGTTTTATAATGTCTTTTATGGTATACTTTTTAATATGTGATAACCATATTGGAAATTCATTAGTATGCAGAAAACCATGGGAACAATATGGAAATACATCCTACAAAGGACTAGCACACAATAAATTTTACAAAAGGCATAAAATATCTTTAGGATGAATGATCACTCTGAAAGGAATGTGCACTAAAATTGTAGGAGTGGTATTCACTCATTAGTTGTATGAAGCCATTAACTGAGTAAAATCACTCTTTTTTGCATAACCATTTGTCATACAAAATCATTAGCTCCCTCATAAAATTGTTAGAAATGTGAAATGATTTTTCAAAAAAATCATTAGTTACAGGGTATTACATTATAAAAATCAGTGGCATATTACTTCATCATTTTCTGCATAAAAATGTGTCAGTTATGCAAAATCATTTATGTTGATAAATAACTTTTAAAGTAGCTTTATTGTCCAATAGTCAGGCTGTTAGCCGTTCAGTTTCAATAGTAATTTTTATGGCCAAGACATTTATTAGTTATGAAAAACTCTGAAATGAACTAGAACAAACATTACTTTCCACCCTGCTAAAATTGACAGTTTTAAAAAGCGAGCTTGTTCCCTGTAAATGTGCTCTTAGAGTTTTGAATAGTGGCAGCTGTTCCCATTTATTTACCATCATTTTATCGCTGTTTGAATTCTATTCACTACAGCTTTCAGATTCTCATTCTCACATCCTAAGCTAAATGCAGGTGAAAACGTCATATGATGGATGGTTTTATATAGACCTCTGTTGTAAAAGGAAGAGTAATTTACACATCAAAATGGAACACATTGTCTTGCTCTCTCGCACAGTGGTCAGAAAACTTTTAAGGACACAGGTATCCATTAATTTCTGGAGGTGAGAAATTTGAAATTTGGAAGTTGAAGATACTTAGTGCTGCTGGAGGAAAAGCCACAAATTTCTAGCTCATCAGACCTCTGTTGGCGAAAGCAGCCTTCTTGAGCAGAGTTCATTCAAGGCCAATTATTTGTACTATTGAGTTGTTCAGTTATAACTTCAAACAGCATTGTGTGCATGTTCCTTTGAAGCAAGAAAACTATTTTTCTCCCAAGTAATCTATAGGCAAAAACTTGCCTATTATTGCTAACCTATGGGTAAGGGATAAGAGGGAAACAGGTAACACATCACATACTGACCTCTATATTACAGAAGCAATCCATGTCGTGTCAGTGTCACTTAAGGTTCCTTCAATCTCTTGTGTCAAACCCAAACTCTTGGTCAAACCCACTTGTGGCGGGTTCACCCTGGCCAGCAACTAGGCACCCACCTAGCTGGTTGCTCGCCCTCTTTCCCAGTGGGACGGGGAAGAAAATCAGAGCGAAAGTGAGAAACAACTCATGGGTTTAGATAAAGACAGCTTAATAAGAAAGACACAAAAAAAGCAATGCGAAGGCAGTGCTTTATCATGCCACACTAGCAAGACCAATGCCCGTGCAGTCTCTAAGCAATGATTACTTTGTAAAAACTACATCCCCTGTTTTTATTGCTGAGCATTACTTTACATGTTAGGCCTCATGGTTGGCCCTTTGGTCAGTTCAGGTCAGCTGCACTGGCTGTGTCCCCTCTCAACCTCTTGCTCACCTCTAGCCTACTCACTTTACCAAAGACTTAATGCCGTGTAAGCACTGTTTAGCAATACCTAAAACATTGATGTGTAATCTACGCTGGTTTAGTCACAAATCCAAATCATGGCACCATAAGGGCTGCTATGAAGAAAGCTAACCATCCCAGGCAGATGCTGTCTAGGAAAACTGTATCTAAAGAGGTAGCAAACAAACCAGCAGAGGAAAAAAACATCTCAAAATCAGAAAAAGCTGACCCAAATCTTCACCTGCAAATCTGTGTTGCAGTATTTTGAGGAGGCATGGCCGCTGACTCGGTAATATGTTCTATTTATGGTAAAAATGAAGAACTTAAGACAGTGTTTAGCTCCTTATCATTTGGTGTAACCTCTAAAGTAGAAAGCATTAATGAAATTGAAATTCAGTTTTACAGAAAAGTTTTAAGTGCATATAAAAGTACTGGTAGTTGGCAGTACGTGTTTAACTTCTGGTTAAGGGCTAAGATCTGGACCAGCTTTAGTTTCTAAGGTTAAGATGTAGGAATTTAAACCGGATGATGAACAAGTGACCACTTAACAAAAGAAAATTTTCTTTCAAAAGCTATTGTATACATTCTGCATACATTTTTTTTTTTTCCCATCCCTATCTCACCCTGTTTCTCTCAATGAATTTGTTTTTCTCTTTAGGTCTTGTTGTTGCATCCAGCCCTCTGGGATTTCTGGGTTGGTCATATTAGGCTCGAGAGCTAAAATGGTGATAGAATATTACTATGTTGAGATCATCTATTTATTTACACAAAAGTGGAACATGAGTGACCTCTAGCCTTTCGTAACTCTCTGTTAAGGTGTCTTTTTACTTCTGCATGTACTTTCATGAGATACCCTGTCTTAAGCCCTCCAGCCCTGAATTGCTGGTGTACTGTGAAGGGACCAATTTACATGTCACAGTGTGGCTGTGGTCTTTCTGCCTGTGCAAATTCTTGGTAAAAGGGGAAAATCAGATCCTGGAAAGTAATCCTGAGGCAATGCTTTCCTCTTGAGAGAAACTAATTGGAGTTTAAGTTTTCTTATTGTTGTTGTGATTACTACTGGTGTAAGAAGGATTTTGGTGAGAAATAGATATGTGCAGTCCTGTTTATGCAACTGCTTCAGCAAGTGAAAAGGAAGAAAACATGGGATAAAGTGATAGAGTGAGAGGAAAGGAAATGGAGAGAATGCAAGTCTTCACAGGCTCACAGCAATTCATCCTGAACAGGTAAATGACTCCCAGTTGTGCAGAGCAGCTGACCAACTCCGCTTAAAGGAGAAGCATAAAAATCAATATACCTTCCCTAAGCTATTAAAAAGTACTTCAGTTGTCCATGTCATTATGGAGCAAACAGGTACTGCATTTTTCAATAAGAAACATATATTGCAGGAAAAACAGATTCCCTTAGCTCCGTGCCTGGAAAAATCTCATGCTGTTTTAACTTGCGTAGTGGGTGTCTAGCCACACACCTGACTGTTGGAATCAACAGATAGGCCAGATTCTCCATGTGGGCTTGCCTTTTTCACTTTGAGGAACTGATCTTGGCTGATATATTTTTACAATCTTTATTTTCTCTCTCATCCTCATTCCAGTGGGCTATACCTTTGAACAGTCTTTTAACTGACCCTTACAATTTGAGGTTTTCTCCCACAGCTGCCATCTATACCATTTACAATCCCTTCCCAATTAAATGATTTTCCTCGCTTCAAACCTGAAACTAATTCTAAATGTGATTTGAGGTTCATTAGGTCTTCAGTCTTCTTGAATTTTTTACAATCTATAACTCAATCATGTTATAATTTATTTAGTTCCTGAGAGCCCCTAATGATGTCCACGAGGAGAGAAAACATTTTGAAAGAATATCTGAAATATGGTCCTCGGTACTACCAAATAATAAGTAGTACAGAGCAATCTTAATTGTGATTTGATAAAGAAAATAGGATTTGAAAACATCTTGAAAGAACAATGCAATTAATTCATCACTATTATTGATAGGTATTTGCCTTGTAACTTGTGTCTAACCACCTCTCCTCTTTTCCTGTAACATTCTCTGGGAAGTTTTTTCCTGTGTTTGAATCTTTGATATTATTAAATTCCCTCTTTTTGTGCAATTTAAGCTTGTTCTTTATTGCCTTGTCATAATTGGTCCATAGTCTGTCTATGTTCTTACCCATTTGTCATAAAAAAAAGTAAAAGCCAAAGTCCCACATAGCTCTTCAGAGCAGTGGAACAAGAGTTACAGATTTGGAAACTTCCCGTTTTGATTTCTTCCTTCATTTTTTTCCCCTCAAATTTTCTGATGCTTATCACAGAATAGATGCAACTCTAGTGGACAAGGCTATGTGGGGCAGCTCTAAGTTGTCCCTGCTTTGAAGAAAGGACTGAAATTTATGCCCTTCAGAGGCCCTATCCAGTCTAAAACATTGTGGGTTTTTTTGTTTTGTTTTATTTAGTTTTTGTTGTTTTTTTGGTTTCTTTTTTGTGGATTTTTGTTTTGTTTTGTTTTGTTTTTAGAGGAACAACACATCCCTGGCATATATAGCAGCCACAAGCCAAATTCAAAGATCCTGCTATGAAACACACAGGGGTACTGCGTTTCAGAGTCAGTCCCTTAAGTATTTCGGCCTTTGTGCTGTGGATGAGTTCTGCATTATTCTCAGTAGCTTAGGTTGAAAGAAGTGGTTGTCTAACGTTGCTATGGTGTTCTGGTTTGAGTTAGGACAGAACTAATTCTGTTTAGTGGTTTTAGTTTTCACCTCAGTCTCTTCTAAGTAACTGCACTTTCTGAAGTTAATGGCATATTTTTGCAGACAGTGTCTGCTTCTAGCAGTGGTAATGCTTGATGTTTGTAGTTACTTACCAGGAACTGATGTGCAGAAAGGCTCTTACTCATACTTGCTCCTGTGCAGACCAAGGTCACTGCTAGATCTCGTGTACCATACTAAGGGGTGCAGAAAGTGAAAGGTCACACTTGTGGGGAGGAGTGGCCAGGACACGTGACCCTAAACTGACCAACGAGGGATGTTATCCCATAGACATCATTTTTAGTGTAAAGCTGAGGGATCATGAAGGCCAAGCTCTCTTCTTCAATGGCTGGCATCTGAAGAGGACTCTCTCCATTCTGACTGCCATCCTGATCTATGTGTTCCTGAATCCAGTTCCAGAACCCAGCTCCTGAATCTGGTTCTCATCTGCCACTGAGTCCAGTCTGGGACTTCCCCAGTGCCTGCTGTAGAGCATCAGTGGTGATGGCGATGTAATTGCCATCAGGGGGTGTTGAGTTTAATATTGATTTTGTATATATTTCATGTTATTGTTATTACTATTTATTAAAGCCATTTTAGTTTTCCAGTCCATAAGTGTCTGTCCCTTATTTCCTTTCTGTTCCACTTTGGACAGGGAGAATATTTAGAGAGCATCAGTCATTTGTCTAGTGGCTGGCCCAGCCCCTAACTCTTGACAGATGGTTGAATGTCACAGTATCATACCTATGCATGCTGTGGCATCAGTGATAAGCAAGGTATATTTTTATTGCCCTGGATGTTCTATATGACAATAATATATTTATTAAGCTAGAAGAGAGTTCTGCGATGCCTTGGAGTGCAAAACCTAGCTTGGCCAGGTTTCCCATCCAGCCCAGAGGAGGTGCCCAACAATCACATTTGACCAAATTAATTGCAGTTAGCTTATGACTTGTAGGATGTTGTACTATTAATATCCTAAGAGTTATATTTAAAATAAATGCCAAGAACATCTCAGTCATTTTTATTTGGGGAGCTGGACTGTGATTATAATCAGCCTAGTAAGAAACATGACCTTCATATGAGGTGGTTTGTTACCTTGCAGTAGTGCACCGATCGATGATTGGTTTTGGCGAAATACAAATCCTGAGCCAAAATCCAGATTTTGGTAAATTAACTGTGATTTCTTAGGAAAACCAGGCATACCCATGTGGGCCAAGACCAGCGCACCATTCTGTAGTACACTCAGATATTCTGTAACTGATAGGTTGCAGATATAGTCACATGAATTACATGGGTTTTAAGGACCTGTAGAACACCACCATGTGTTCTATAACTTTTTCTACAGCCTTTCCGTAGTTAAACTTTATGTTTTCCTTCCATCAGTCCTGGATCTATAATGCACAAAAGCAGGAAACTGAAAATATTCTTTTATATATCCTAGGGCCATTGAACCACAAAGCCATGAATGGCATCTTTATAATGAAGAAATTTTATCCTTACAGGCTTTAAAAGGCTTTGATCCCTTGCTGTGGTAAGCTGACATTTGTTTCTTAATGTTAGTTGAGCTAGGTTAATACCACTTAGCTAGGGATTTGGTTATTAGTATTCATGTGTGGAATAAAAGTTTTATCCCATACCTTAGGCATCCACATCAAAGAGCTAGTCCAATGTCTGTTCTCATAATCTGTAATTCTTGTAATTTTTTCCTCTTGCTGAAGATGATTGTGGTGAAACCACTGTGAAAATGACATGAGAAGTTCCCTGTCTATAAAATCAAGCTCCCGGGGCAATACCGTAAGGTCCTGAATTGCAGGAGTCACTTGAGTTTGTTGTATTGACGTAATGATTCAGTGTACATCTGGATTCTAAGGGTCAGTGCCCCAACTTCTTGAGATACTGAGTGCTTTTAATGGCATTAGATGCAAAGTATCAAAACAGATTTCCATTCAGTTAAAACAGCTTCTTATGTCAAATTAACTTGACATCTTTTGGAGTAATGTGTTTTGAAGGTAATGTGTAATGAAGGGCAATCTTGTTAAACAGCAGAAGTGGCATATTTGAGAAAGACGTATAGTACTAGTCATGAGAGGGTGGATTAAAATATCAAGAAAGGGAAGATCAATGAAAGTTTTGCTTCTTGTTCAGCATGTGAGAGGTGCATGTGTTTCCATTTTTAGGCCTGGTAGCACAGGAATGTTGATATAGATACCTTCTTCTGAATGCGTTATTATTCCTTCAGAAAACAACTTGGACATCGTTGTGCTTATACATTTGGCATTGAAAGGCTTAGAGTTCTTAGAAAATGATGGCATGTGTAAAGAAATAATATTCTAGAACTCCATTTTGTATGTTCATGCTCTAATTCAACCTAGAGTCTGGTGGGAAGCTGTGATGTGAGTCACGCCGACTGAAACCGAGGATCAGCTTGGTTACTTTTAAATCCAAGTGGATTAGGGACGATCTGTAAAAGGCAGAGGCCATGAACACCTCCTCTGCATGTTTCAGTATTCTCATCTCTGCTTGACTTCTGAATCAGATTTCTAGTTCCCACATGTCTGATTAAGCTTCTGGTTACATTGCTGGCTATGACATTGTCCTGCGAGAGCTGGGTATTTGGCTATAGATGTTTCCAGTGCAGCCAAAAGCAGATGCTGATATTTGACTTGGAGATGTGACCACATTTAACAGCTGGTAATGTCAACATGCAGTCATGTGACACAGCTCATTTGTCATGCAAATCAAGGGTGGCTAAATGCCCCTCGTTTGCTTATGTGAGTTGACTACTAGGAAGATGTGGGGATTATTTTAGCACAGGTTCTTTAGCCTTAATCAGGAGACATTTTAGACATTTATCAGAAAAACCTGCATCCAAGGTTCCTGCCCAGCTTTCATTGTTACTTTTTTGCTAGTGTAAAACAGGAAGCCTATAGCTCATCTTGAATTCATTAACAATAACAACAAAAAATTCTGTTGGCAGAGATAAAGCGTTAAAGGATACGCTAACTCCTTTCAAACTACTAACAGTATGAACAATACATTTTATATTTGGAAGCACATACTTACTACATACACGTACCTTTAACATACGGTAAGTATATGTAAGGTTGCTGCACATAATTGCAAAAAAACCCTGCCAGACTTCTCAGTACAAGCCATAAGGATTTTAAGCAGGAATGTTTCTTGCTGCGTTTCCTTTACAAATGCACAGAGTCAGCAATTAGTATTTTATGCCTCTGATATTTAGCCTTCCTCTGTCACATGCTTCTTGATTCACACAGTAAAACCTGCCATTTCAAGATCTATGAGCTCCATTTGGGACCAGAATGCTGGATAATGATATTTGTTTCTAGTGTTTGTCACTGTTTGTGAGCCAGCTTGAGCAATTTCTATGGGACCACAAGTTATATTGTTTGTGCAATTTACTAGAGCATCCTGTATATGGTAATGAGATGCAAAATCAGTTAGTAGAATCACAAACCAAAGATTTACATGACCAATGTTATATGGCTCCTGGTTGTGCAACACATTCTCTTCATCAGGGCACTGGCCATTCTGTGTGTACCAATCACAAAATGCATTTTTGCCTTTCTGTATGTAATATAAAACACATAATTTTATTCACAACAAAAAAATTAGCATTTTCTTTCAGAGAAGCTTTGCCAAAATCAGATACAAATACATAATTACACAGAAGGCAATATATGAATACATTATCGACTATCTGGTGTGAGGAGAATGTTTTGCTCGATGAGGAGAACCAGTACCTAAAACCAAAGCACTTAGAGAAAAATGTAAATGTTGCAGATTGGGCAATTTCAGTAACACTACATTTTGGTAATGGCATATTCATTCTAATAATGAGTGTATGCGGTAACAAGCCAAGGATGGTGATTCCATCTTCTTCCATCCTTTTCTTACCTTCTCATGCCACGCCACCTTCTCATTATGTTGGGTAGGAATATTTTTTGTGAATTTAAAACTTGCTGCTGAGTGAATCACCCTGAGAGGGTTACAAAAAGATAGCAGGCTTCCTAAGGCATATGTCTATACAACAGTCAATCCCATGACAAGATACTGAAACTACAGTAAATTATGATTTTCTTCCATTAAAAAAAAATCATTGAATCCTGTACGCCTGTTCACAAGAACATGTGCTGACTGTTTAGCTTGGCTTTGTTTTTCAAGTCCAGATTATTGGTATTTTATGTCGTTGGTTTAGACAATTGGCAGAGGTTAATTTTAAATTTACGTGATATAATCTCTGCAGTTAATAGTGGTAATCAAAGCTCTTTCATCCCCACCTTTGACTGTGACATTCATTTGCATATTTTTCTAGTTTACTTAGTTGTTCTAGCTATTAACAAGCAGATAGTGTATGCCCTCATTCCATTAGCAGCTTTCTCCTGGCACAGTGTGCTGTGCCCATGTTTTATTCCACCTGGAAAAGGAAACTGCAGGAATCGAGGGACTGGTGACAAAAATTCGTAGTGACAGAAAATACATCTGCATGAGGAAAGTGAAAGGTTTGGCATTACTTCTTACAAAGAAAGTAAATGTGTATAGAAAGCAGCAAATGAAAAAGTAGATAGGTATTTTCCAAGGAGAAATGCCTTTCTTTACCAGCTTAGCCCAACACACTGCTTAGTCAGACTCCAGAGAAGTGATTACACCCAATGTTTCTACGAATAAGAATATTCAATTCTATAGATTTCCAGGATAATTTCCATAGAAACTGCTTGGTTTTATCCCTGTTCAATTCCAGGCTGCATCACTGTATGGCATACGTATAGCTAAGCAGCGTGATAAAAACGCTTTGCATGAGCAACTTTATACTTCTGTACCTCCTGTACTGTCATCAGCTGAACTTGGCATAAAAATTTGAAACTCAGAGATAATCAGGCAGAGGAACCTTGCTTTCTGTGTTGTTCCCTGCTATTCTTTGTGTAGTGAAAGAATAGTCCAAGATCAGCCTCTTGGACTGCACTGACCATTCTCCCCTGCCTGGCTAGTGTGTTTTCCCAGTGGAGGATACAGTGCCTTGGCCACTGGTGGTTGACGAAAGGGAGACTTAGCTGTGGTCATATCTGGGTGGTGCGTCACATTCCTGCCGGTCAGGTGGCTCTGGGGTTGCAAATCTCCATCCAAGAATGAATTATATTTGATGTTTTGCAACAGCACAAAACAAGTGGGTGGCAAGGAAGCTCATGACATTTATAATTTCAGGTGGAATACGTTTGAAGGTAATGTCTTGATTATAAATTACGTATTACATATGACATATTATTATTTACTATCTATTAATACAGTGAATATATAAAATATATATATTCAATTAGCAAAATTGAGAATTTTTCAAGTCTTTTCCTGTCTTGAATTTTCAGCTGAATTTTTAGTAGGAATTAATTTGTTTAAGTGTGTTATTCAATATGTTAAATTCTTATTAAATAGAAAGTGATCACATTTTCCTGTAAGACATTTCTGCTGTCCTTGTAAATCCAACTTATCTGGCCCCAGAGATCTGAAAGTTCTTGCTAGGTTATTCTCTTCTCTACTTACGACCTAGTACCTAAACCAAAAATTTGCCTGGTGCCTGAATGACCTAACATTATGATACCTGTACAGCTTCTGGAAGCGCCCACCTAAGGAGGATGTCAGGGAAGCACAAGAGGCTGCCAAGAGATCAGGGAGACCTGGCCAGCATTCAGCTGTCCTTATCATCTCTCTGCAGAACCAACCACTGTGTAGGCCAGCGCCTGGGCTGTGTGCATGTCTGCAATTCACCCCCCAAAAGTAACAAGATGATAAAGACATACCCTTCAGTGCTCACATTTCACTGTTTTCAGCCTGTAAATAAAACATTTCTTATTCATAGTGGAGGAAAAAAAACAGGAAGAGTCCATCATGCCTATTTTAAGATGAAAAACATGTAATAACTAGTTTGGAAGCAAAAGCATAGAGTTTAGTGTAAAGTTGGCGTTTTGTTTTTCTTTTCTGATGAGATGCTAATAACTATTTCTTCCCTTTGTTCCTTCCTCTTTTAGAATCTCCTGCTTTTGCCTCATTTCCTTCTTCTGCTCTTCATTTTTTACTGCCTCCTTTTCTCTTCTTTATATGAATCTTTCACCTGATTAGTGTCAGTCTTTTCTGTCTGTGAGGCATTGCTTTTATAGTTCTGCTACAGGTATGAAGGCTACAGCTGTTCCTGAGTCCTTCCTTTCCCTTTTTAACATGATGTTTGTTACCTCAGGCACAGCTGTGCTCATCTTCAGCCTCAGACTTAAAACATACATCAAGAAAGTAAAAACTTCTAAAAGAAACAAACTTTCAAAAGACAAACCCAAACAAATTTGCATTAGTAGCAAACAACCTCTGCCTCAGAATAAGAAAACAACAAACCAAGAAAGGAAATACTAATAACAGTCAAGTTAAGCAAACAGAACAAGAAAGGGAAAAATACCTTGAAATAATATCAGGTTTTGAACAGCTTTGATCCCTCTGTCTCTGTCTGTAGATTGCAAGATAAACAGCCTTCATGTTTAAAAACACGATGTATCAAAGGCAAAACTCTCACCTAGATGTATTGACTTGCTTTGTTAATGGTCCAAAATGCCAAGAGGTTCTCTCCTCCACATCTGTCACAACATCTGTAGATCTCATATGGCTTTTGAAAATTCTTTTACAATTTCTGACGTCTGGGTGGTTTCTTTTAAAAAGCTGCACCTTGGGAGTAAGGCAGCTGTAAGACTTTTTTTTATATTTGTTTTGGAATTTACTGGACTGTATTAAAAAAACCTAAGTAAAAAGCTTAAAACCTGTTTTTAATCATAGATATTACAAGAAAATCCATTCAACGGTTTTGAAACATTTACATTACTGAATACTGTATTATTAATAACAAACTCATGCCTTACAGAGAAAGAAACATGAGAAAAAAAAGTTCATCAAATAACTTTCTGAAAATAAACTGAAACCAAGGAATCTATCATTAGGAATCTCAAATGTAATGTAATAACAGAACTGATAGTAATGAATTCATAACATATATTTAAACATAAGTTTTACGTAAGTAGCCATTTATTTCATGTCCTTACCAGTCTGGGACATTAATAAGCGTGAAGGAATCTGCATATTAAATTTTAAAGCTATCTGTGCTTTATTGCATCAGTAGCCTAAAAATTATCTTTGACCGTCTCTTAACACAGCAAGCTCTGATCTTCCGGTGGAAACATAGACTGAGTGAACAGGATTATAAGATTTGGGTTGAGCCTGGAAGTTTTAGGATCTGGAGCTTTAGTTCTGTTTGTGATGAGGACTGTAGATAAACCAGCCTCTTTCTCTCTCATGAGGAAAGGCTAAGACACCAAGTGCTGTTTAGCCCAAAGACTGAGAGGGGACCTTACCAGTGTTTATCAATATCTAAAGGGCAGGTGTCAAGAAGATGGGGCCAGTCTCATTTCGGTGGTGGTAGGACAAGAGGCCAAGGACACAAAATGGAACACAAAGTTCCACCTAAATGTGAGAAAAAACTTCTCTACTGTGAGGGTGACAGCTCACTGGAACAGGTTGCCCAGAGTGGTTGTGGAGTCTCCTTCTCCAGAGAGATTCAAAACTTGCCTAGATGCATTTCTATGCAATCTGCTCTAGGTGAATCTGCTTTGGTAGGGTGATTGGACTCGATGATCTCCAGAGGTCCATTCCAGCCCTTACGATTCTGTGAAACCAGTCCTTATCAGCTCAGCTCTCTCCAGAACCTGCCAAGTAGCAGGATAGCCACATCTGAGCTTCTGTTTGGAACAATTTTAAGTTAGTTTAAAGTCTAAAAGAAGAATTAAATTTATTCATATCACGATACTTTTAAAATTCATGCAACCAGTTTATAATCGGTAAATCTGGTTTAAAAGAAAGACCAGTACCCTGTTGTCTTAGGCATTTAGTTTAAATGCTGTCAGGAGCTTGCAAGCTAAATAAACAGAACAGAACAAGGGAAGCTGAAAGGATTCAAGTATCCTGAGTTTTATTGTTGGAAAGTGTACAGAGATTGAAGTATTTATTTGCCTAAGAGCATATTAGGAGAGGATGATGGTTAGTTTAATGAATCTCCTTTTGACAGTAAAAGTAAGATAAGATCCTGTGTACCTCAGTCTCTTAATATGTCAGTCTGCTTTGATCAGTGGGTATCAATGTTACTTTGTAAGACATTTGAAAATAACTCAGACAGGAGATTGTCTGAGAACATCAGGCAGGTCTGATGGAGGAATATTAGCTTGGAGTGTGTCATGGTTCGAAGGTGACAGTGCTAAAAATAACTTCTTCAGCTTTGTTCCTTTAACCTTGAAGGATGGTAGTCATTAGTGTGATGCCTCGGAAGAGAACTGGATTTAGCACTTAGGTATTTGTCTTCCAGTCCGTGTAAACATTAATGCACGCTTAACAGGTATTTCATACACAATTTTGTTTTCAGAGAAGAACTGAGAAACGGTCCTCATGTATGTCTTTCGTACTGCTTGATAGCCATAAAAGCACATGGCAGGGAAATGAAAAGCCAGTAGTAAGGCAGAGGTGGGTTCTTTGTAGGGTGGCTGCCATTGCTTCTTGTGATGTGGACACTCCAGGAGGGGATGCACTGACTATCCCAGAAGGAAGTTCATGCTCTTATCCTTCTCTCTTGGAATCTGTGCCTGCCTCTGACTGTCCTCACAGCTGTCCCTTGCTGCCTGTGAAGTGCAATGTCTTTCTCTTTTAGAGACTCTACTAAAACTGGTCTTTTTTTCTTCCTACCACCTCTTCTCCATCACTCCAACACCTGAAAAGTGGCTGCAGTGTACAGTGCTATAATAAGCCTTAAAAGAGATGATTTATGAAGGGAAGGAACAAATGGGCCTAATTTTGAAATAACCAATTGCTCACACATGGCAAGTGTTCAGGGATTGAGATGCTGAGCATGTGCAGCTGTGATCCGTTGCTTAGTGAGAAATGCACAAATTTCATTTGCAAATGTGTGACAAGATACCAAACAATCTGTTGACTGTCAGCTACAGATGACTTATCCTCACTTTACAAAATTATGGATGGAAAGTTGTGATCTTATGATTTGACGAGACTACAATGGCCAGACATTTCAGCTGCTGAGAGATAGTAAGTAGTGATTTGAAGAGTGTTAGACTTACGGATGAGGCAAATGCAGGCAGTCATATCGTATCCAGGAGCCTAGTTGACTTGGTAGCCTCCTGTACTACCTGGCAGTGTGTAGTACATGACTCCTCAAAGAAGATAACTTTTCCTTGGAATATGGTATTTCCTGACAGAAAAGGAGAAAAAGCAAACCTGAGTGTCCATCAGTGACCTCAAGAATTTTGTTGTAGCTGATGTAGAATGTGCTGCCATGTACTCCTGAACCTGTGTGAGTAGAAAAGAATAGTGATTGACTAAGGCTGTTAAAAGATCCTCATCTTCTTTGCACATTTCACAGGGAGATATATCTGCTGAAGAAAATCATTGCAGGTATTTGCTTTGTCTTAGTTTTTTGGAGGCAAGATTGCAGTGAAGGGGCTTTATGTTTCCAGTGGGTATCAAGACACCAATAAATTAGAAAATTTGGGCTTGGACCTAAATTGATTTTGTTTCATCTGAGCTATTTTTTGGGCTATAATCAGCTTTTTCCACATGGATAGTAGTTCTACAAACCTGAAATTATTTTTCTAGCCCACCATAGAGGCTATCTAAAGAGGTTACATCTGTCACCTGGAAATACTCAGCTATTAGTAGATTATGTGAGTATCCCCTTGTTTTGCACTAGAGATAGCTACTTCCGCAAATGCCTCGCTAACAGGGCTTGTGAACAGTTTGGCTATATTGATACTGATTTCTGGGTTCAAACATGCAGGCAAAGGATTTCCAAGGAGCAGTCCAAACCATAAAAATTCAGTTCCATGTTAAGAGCAAAACTGTAACCGTGACTGTAGAAGCAGAAATATCTCAAAAAGATTTACCACACCTATAACAGCTCCAGGCAGTTCAACTCCATCAGCCTGTGAAGTTCTCTTATTGGTCAGTGACAAATGATGGCATTCCTCCTCTAGATCTACTGTCAGCAGGCTGACATCTTAACTTCATGACAGAAATAAATATAAAAGTAAACAAAAAAACCCAAACTGTTCTCACTTCTTCTTGTAGATGTTACAGACCCAAAGGTTGCAGAACTGATCGAAGTTCAAATGAAGCAAATGACTAAAAATGCCCCGGTGTTCAATCAAATGGTATAGGTAGTCCATAAGAAAACAAGTGGAAAGCATTATTTTAAAGGAGCGGTTTATGTGACTTTACCTATGTAGGAAAAATCTACAGTGAATAGGACAGATGTAAGTAATTTTATGCAATTCAGTTTCCTATGCAAATGTGGGTTTTTTACTAAGAATCTTGTTAAGAAAGCAGAGCAGGGGCTGAGCTGCATTTGGACATAGTTGACAAACAGAAATACCAGAAATGGGGAACAATTATTTAGACTGACAAAAGTGATATAGCTAAGCACAATACGTTGAATTTGATAGGTAAAAAATGAAAAGTGGCTTAAAAGTCTAGCGGTCAGTGGGGTAGGGCTGTGAAGGAGAATGACTTTTTTAAGGAACCGAAGGTATGACTTAGGACATCAGAGAGCCATTTCTGACTCTTCAGCAAGTTTCCTTGGAGAAGGGATGCACTTATCCCAGGAAATGGTTTCCTCTCTGTCTTGGGTTATGGTATGGATCTCTTCACCACAAAAACAATCTCTTTACAAAGCATGGACCTAAAGAGCCCATAAACCTCCTTTTCTTTATCCTGCTGGTTTTATTTATCTTGAAACATGAACTATTAGATGTATTGTGCACACTTTAGTTTTGAGGGAAGTCCTGGTAAGTGTCATTGTTTGGTGTGTGAAAATCGTAACAGTCATGGCAGAGTAAGAAATAATTACCTCCTGTTGTCTTTTATGTCTTTTCCTGTAGTTTTAGACTAACAATTCTCAGACTTTCTCTTTTGAATTGTAGCAGGACGATGTTTGTTGTCTGTCATTGCTATTACTTAAATAATTTCACTGTTTTGAACAGAGGAGACTGATATAGAGCAAGTAGTTTGTTGGTTGGTTGTTTTTTTAATCTAAATATTCTTTATATTTAATCAAAAGAGCTTAAAAAAAACCTGAGAGCAATCCTTTCAGTTACAAAAGGAATTAATTTTTCCTCTTACCATTTTTTTAAACTCTTCTGTCAATATATTTTGAAACTAAGGCTTTCATACATATAAAGAAACCATCAGTTGGTTAAGAGAACTACACAAAATCAAAATAATTGAACAAAATGTTTGCTGAAAGTATTTCAACATTCTTTGGAGGAAAAGCAGAAGCCAAAACTAGGAATTTTAGTCAAAGCTAACAGATGGATAACCTGTTACAGAAATTTCAGAGACTGTTTTTAATACTTTGCAGATTCCTTCCAGTTGCTCTTTGGGATTGCAGCAGTTTTCCTTTGGGGTACTACCTGATGCTTATTAGATCCATAAAATATTTTCATGCTCAGGATTTTACATCTCACTAAAATGTTTGATTTTTCCAAAAGTTTCCCATTCTGAAACTGAGACCTCCTAACAACCAAACATGTTCATTTAGTTGGGAAAAAGGTTATATTTTGGCAACTTCATAGTACAAAGTCTGCCCTGTTTTCCTCATACTGATTACTTTGACTAGAAGAGTACTAGGGGAGAAACACCTGTTCTCTCTGTTGCTGAACAATAATTCTGTCCTGGAGTTTGTGTCACCTGTATGATGAAAGACTTGTCAAAACTGACACGAGTCTGTGAAAAATTTTTGGTTTCTGACAGTTCCTTTCCTGATAAAAAGATTATTTTGTTAGACATTCCCAACTTTCCCTAGATACAGCTTTCTACAGTGTACTGACAGTTGTGCACACCCTATTTAAGACAGAACAAGAAGTTACTTGCCCATTAAATATGATTTCTTCCTTTGTCCTATTACTTTCCTCTAATCAGCAAAGTCAAAGTTTACTGTTTGAATTTCAAGGACACCTGGGAACAACAGGTACATACTGGTTTAGTATCTGTGAATACAGGACAGAAATATGAAGCATTTTTGGGGCGGTTTTATGTTTGCTTCTTTTTTCTCCTTTCACCACAACCAGCTCCTTTCCATCTGATTCTTGGATTTAGTTATTCACTGAATGGGGCTTGAAATGTGAACTGATACAAACTCACACACACAGATACAGGTGAATCCTGACACTGGGGAGCAGTTTGTATTCCCACACTTTCAGGAGAGAAAAGGCGTTCTTCCTAGTGCTTATTTAATTTGATGCTCCCATACTTTGATGCATCAGAATATCTGATACCAGTAGTAACAAGCCAGACCAGTATTTTTCTTCTTTAGAAGATACTTTCTGGACAGATAGTCTGGTGATACTCTCCTTACACACCTGAAAAGACCTGAAATCGATGCAGAGGTTTAAGAATTAGAATAAATTCAAACCCCTCCACTGCACTGCCATTCCTTCACTAGTGCCCACAAATGACTTGCTGGAAATCCATGCCTTCAAAGAAGAAGGTTGCTTTCCTCTTTGGATGCCTGCCAGACAGTGTCAACCAACAGGAATGCTGCCATAAATACACTGCTCATACAGATAACCACTATCAGCTTATAGATCCTCTGCCTTCACAATCACTGCACTCACCAACCATTCTCCACCTGCAGGGTGGTACCTGGTGCAAAAAAAAACAACCTCCTCTCTTCTATTTTAAATTGACAAAGAACACACTTGCTCGGTAAGGGCCAATATTACCATAAATTTCTCTTTCGTGGAACAATTGTTTGTTGATACTACTCACATGAGCAGCTTGTTTAGTTAAGGAGGAGATTCATAGCAGCTTTTAAAATGCCTTTTAAAGTGATCAAGAAATTATAAAAAATTGGGCTTACTTGTTTATAAAACTTTAACACTGAGTAAAGTACACCTGTAGTCATCATAAATCGAATGAAACTGAACAAAATTTTTATTTTCTTCAAACTGAGACGACAACATAGAGGCGTATTGCAATCTAATACATATATGAACATCGTCAAATAATACAGTGTAGGGATTTGTTGAAAGTTTACCAAGCCTAAATCTTTACTCAATCACAGTATCTTGTTTTGGGATGTGAAGGGAAAAATGACTGATACCAGTGGTACTGATTCTATTCTCATTTACAATTGTTAAATCTATTTAAAATACCCTGAATATACCAAATCTAGGCTACCAAAAAAACTAGCAGAAGTGAAACAAGAGCTAGCCCCAGCTGATGCTCAGTATCTCTTAGCATTAGGATTTTACTTCAAAAGTGCATTTATGACTTCCATATTATCCTTTCTCTACAATAAGGAGATTCTAAATCATCTGAAGTTTCACTATTAGTAATTTACTCCTCTCCCCTACATTTAAAGGTAGCCAGGGATGGAAAAAAAAAACTCAGAGGGGCATGAGAAGTATTACTTTTTATTAGCATTATCTTATTACTCCCATTACTTTTCACTATCATTGCATTACACCGTGTCTCAACTCACAGATTTTGGGGATGATTAAATGTTATAAAATATGGAAACATATGTTAGTGTCTACATCCAAATAGTGCTGCAGGAAGGAGGAGGAATGTGTGAGGACAGATTCCTTATTAGTGGGAATGATTCGTAATTTCTTTTATACATGTGTAGTAAGTGCCCAGATTCCTAAAAAAGAGCCTGCTCTGAAGGCTGCCACTTGTCTCGTAGTCCTGGCTAGCTTTTTATCCCCATCCCCTCAACAGGAGACTAAGAAAGCTTACTCAGTTTCCACCAACAGACTCTACTGTTAAGTAGTAGACTCTTGAGAGCATGCTACTTCTCAGGACTGAATTGACATCACATAGTATAAAACCATATTGAGGGGAGGAGGAACCAACATTAGAAATTTCTCTTGTACCTTATTTGGCAGTATCCATGGTACACTTACCATCCTCTTCCATTCTGATATCTACCATCAGCACTAAAGGTACCTGTTCTAAAAATCTCATGGCCAGAGTCTGGTCTTAGCATAATATTAGCAGCAGTGCTGTTACTATGAATTCTTGCAACTAGAAGAACTAAGAATAAAACCAAGCCTTTATATATTCTAAATGTTTCTTCTTAAATTTGTCACATCGTTGTAAAACAGCGATGGCTTTTAAAAACAAACCTTAAATACTAATATTATGTGAAGTTGTGACATTAACTGTCTCTTTACATAAACCTTAAAATAGACTTCCATTAGCAGACTCTGAAACTTGGTCACAGAAGGAGTGAATGATCAGTCTCCTTAATTTATAAATAAAAGAAAGCAATTCATTTTTAAATTTAATAGGCATCATTATGGAAGATATGGAAGAAAAGGCTTTAAAATTAACAAAATGTAAACGAGCGATTTTGTATAAATATGTAAATGACACATTAATATTGTTAAAGGAAGACATGAATAAATCTAACAAATTCACAAGGGAGATGTGAAGGGATGACATGTTACCATTTCTTAGTGTAATGATCATTAAGAAAGATGATTGTCTTTCACAGTTCAGAGAAAGGATACCAATTCAGATGCCAATTTAAATTATAAATCAAATCTCCATCCTACAGTTCCAATGTAAAGCAGTCAAAACACTCGTTGATTAAGTACTTAAGAGTTGTGAAGCAGAATTCTGAAAAAAGGGGAACTTAATCATATTAGAACTACATTGCCAAACAACAGTTTTCATTTACAACCCATTAACAACAACAACAACAAAATAATAATAAAAAAATGTTCAACCTGAAACCATGAAGGAAAAGAAGTCTCCACATGAAAAGAAACCAATGCCTAGTACACAATACACAACCGGAGATGTTCAGAAATGTTCAGCTTACCTAAGCCTGCCACCACGGAAGGGTATGGGTAGTTTCCAGTTTGGGAGAAGTTCTGACTCATTTTGTGGAGATTTTGTTCCTTTTGGAAGGCATAAGACAGTTATATTTAAAAATGGAGAATGAGTTTTAAGCCAAAATAAATATTGACTGTTTTGTGTGGAAAGACTGAACCTAAAAGATAGTTAGCACATATCAAGATCCTACCAGAAAGACAGGCAGTCATCTGCAAGTCCAAGATTTTTTTTTTATTATTTTTTTTTTTTATTACTTTCTGCAGTTACTTTCAAAAATTTATGTGTTTCTTTGTCTCCTTCTTGTAGGCTTTCCATGGGACTACACTGATAGGGAAAGGCAGAAGGGAGAGGCAACTATCTAGTGTCCTAGCATAAAAGCTGGAAAGAAGCATACCAACCACAGTCAGTATCTTTTGGAAGCCTTGAAACTCTACCTTTCATTTCGTTAGGACTTCTCGATGTGTTTGTATTGGGGGATTTAAATGAAACTTTACTTTTCAAAGTAAAAATCTCCAACTGAGATGATATAATCCTATGACTATTGGGGCAATATTTCAGACAAGGGTACTTCATCAGCATCAGAGACAGGAATGACATTTTAGATTTTTTTTTCCTTGTCTTTTGCCTGTTATATGACAGAGGTCAAGGGCCAGAACAGTGCTTCTCTGAACGTCCATAAATGTTCCCCACTAATATGGAGCATTATCACAAATGGCAGATGGAAACATGTCCCTGTTTTCTCATTCAGGATTTTCTGGTTTATTCTAAGGAACTGATCAACCTTAGCATGACATCAGAGTACTGAGGAGACAGCTAGGTTTTCATTAACAGAGCTAGAGGATTCTCAGATGACAACAGCAGTTGGTTAAATACTCTTGAGCAAGATAGCACCATCATTCACATTATTTGGCAAAATCAGTGTTAGGTTACCTGTCTCTAGAGCAAACCACAGTTGCAAGACAAAAGTGCATTGTTTGTTGAATTTTGCTAGTCTGAAATCTTACCAAAGTTTGAGATTAAGGCTAGAATTTCTGGGCCAATATTTCTGTCTTCTATAACATACTGGTATTTTTTTTTTCCCTAAGTGAATTGCATGCATTCTCCGGTGTCCTAAGCAACAGATGTCTCATTAGCACCTGAGCTATGCCAGCTTCTGCGGAAGGCCGCAGACTGATTAAACACATGCTCCATTTTTATCTCTTTATGAGTCATTACTTAAAGGTTTTATCACCAGATTGCCACACTTAATTACATGTAGCTATAATTAAAAATTAATATCTGCAGACCTGGCTTTTTATTTTTCCTACAGCTTCAATTTTTTTTTTTCTGCTTGCTAATGGAATGCTATAGGACAGGAGAGAAATAAAGAGGGAAAGGAGAATCCAACAAGAATTAGCAAATATATGTAAAATACCTATCAAATATCCTTATGAACTCTATAGAAAAGGCAGTTTTTCTCTAAACAAAGATGGCATTGTATGATAAAGGTATAAGGCAGAAAGCAATGTTTTGATATTTAAAGTTGTCATCTGTTACTCACCATGCAGATGTAAGCGTGCAGAAGTCACTCCAGTCCTCAGGAAGCTCACAAAGTGAGTCCTTTTGGAACATGCATTTGGGCACAAGAAGAAGAGTTTGGGAACTGTCAGCTTCTATTTATCAAGACTAAACAATGCCTAAGAAATTTCTTCATCTTTGATGATATAATGATATGGTTGGTGGATGGGTAGAGAGCAATAGGTGTCATTTCGCTTGACTTCTTCAAGGCTTTTGGTGCTGTCTCCTTCAACAGTCTTGAATCCATATTGGGATGCTATGGTTTGGCTGGTAACTACCCGAGTTAAGTGTTTGAATGGTTGGCCTTAGGGTGTTAATTGGTTGTACTCTACATGAATGCAGACAACAAGTGGAGTACCTGTGCCAAGGGGATGTCTTGGAACCTGTCCCATTCAACATCTTTATCAGTTACGTGGGGGCAGTAATGGAGCATTTTTTTCTTAAAGTTTTCAAACAACACCCAATTGGGGGCAGTCTATACACTAAAGGATAGAGCTGCCATCCAGAGAGACCTAGGTGGATTGGATGGATAAGGTTGACAGGAACCTTATGAAATTCAACAAGGACGTGCACAAAGTCATGCTCAAGAGAAGGAGGAAATCCTTGCAGCCCTATAAGGTGGAAAGCAGCTTTCCTGGAAAGGCTCTTGGAGTAAGGGTTTGGAGTGAGCTGAATGTGAGCTGCCAGTCTGCCTTGGCAGCAAAGAAAGATCCTGGGCATCATTAACAGGATCATAGCAGTAGATCAAGAGAAGTGATTATCCCCCTCTGCTCAGCACTTGTCAAAATGCTTGTAGATACTGTGTACAGTTTATACGCTCCTGAAACATAATAAGCTAGATCATGTTGACCAGAGAGCCACAAGTATGACCATGGGCTGGAGCACTTGCCCCATGAGGAGGTGGAAGCAGAACTCATTCATCCAGAAAATGAGATAAATTCAAGAGGACCTAGCCGCAGCCCCCCTGACAGTACCTTGAAGAAGGTTACTATGAAGGGGGAGCCATGCTGCTCATCATGGTAGGTGGAGGGAGGACAAGAGAAAACAGGCATGAGGAGAAATGAAAGACTTTCAGACTGTGTATAAGGAGAACTGTTTTCACCATGAATACAGCCAAACAAGTAGCATAGGCTGCCCAGGGAGTTCGTGCACTCTCCATCCTTGGAGGTTTTCGAGACCGGACTGGGTAAAACCCTGAACAACCTGTTCTGATCTTGTAGATGGTTCTGCTTGAAGCAACAGACCTCCCGAGGTTCCTTCCAACCTGAATATGACCCTAATCATTGCCCATTTAGAAACATGCCAGGATCTGTACTGATGCGCGATTTTGTTCACGGAAAGCTATGGGACTAGACTTTTTGTAGTCTTAAAAATGCTGTTCACAAAGAATCGTGAATTTTTAAAGATCTTCAGGTTAGACTCTGGGATATGACAAGTTATGCAGTTCTGATGACCTTAACTTTGGTACATTATGGACACATAATCATTGTTAAGTATACCCAAAAAAACTATTCCTTTAAAAGATTGTGGAAAAAGAAAGACACATACAGACAATTTCAATTTTCAGAAATTTGACAGGTAGATGTTGTACCTAAAAGAAATATTCTTTAATTGTCAAGGTAAAAGCACATTATTTCATTGAGGTTATTTCCCCAAGAACATTGGTGGGGAAGAGCTATGCTAATGTTTTTTGAATGCTTATAGACTCAGAAGGCATAACCTGAGCTGTGTGTGTTTCACAGTTCATTAAATGTGCCCTGTTGTCTTTTCTAGCTGACCTGACTGTTGAATAGTTTCCAAACACGCTGATAACATTGCTTTTTTTTTTTTTTTTTTTCCTCAGGCTCCGTCTCTAGCCAATAATATCTCTTTTGGTAATACAATATGACTATTGTGCATCATTTGTTGAGTATGCTGTTATTTCTTATTCTTTATGTAGGTTGAGATCTGAGAAACTTTTTCTCTGAGTTTTAGACCAGCTTCTGTTCTGTAAAGCTGAATTAAGTTTATAGATAAAAGAGCTTCTGCTTTTTCAAATTCTGCTCCTGGCCCATGAAAGCCATTAGTCTAATCACAATGCATTCCCTTTCCCGTCTCCTCTTCTTATGTGGGTTAAAATAAAGTATCAGTCTCAGAATTGTGTATTAGCTTTGAATTGCCTATTATAGCAACACCAAAATGCGCTATTTAAAAAGAAAAAGAGAAAAATAAACCCTGGAAAACTTTCTATCGCTGTTCAGTAATGATTTAGACAGCCCTTTAATCTAAAGCCTCTAGACAGATTCTAAACTACAGTAGAGTTTTGCAATGAGTGGAATAATAGTATAACGCACGATGAGATGTCGTATTGTAAAAAAGTCTGGAATTTGGGGGGAACTAGACAGAAAATTAAAGTTGTATTAAGTCTGTCTCTGTGGAAAACAATGAGAATTTTGTCCCTGAGATTTCATCCCTTGTGGGCTAATTTTTCTTAGTGGTCTAGTTAGTGCTTTTGAGTTGATGTTTTGAGTGAAGTAGTGTCTCCAGGTCCCCATAGGCTGGAAGGCTTCATTAGAAGTCAGGCTGCAACTTGGTGCAGCCCTGGAATAGGAGTGTCGTGTAAACTGGACCACGTCAGGAGAGGGGTGCAGACTGACTCACTGAGTTCACGCCCACACTAAGGCAAGGAAATGTTTGCTGCTGCTGGTCTGTATTAGCAACAGAGATGCTTACTTGTGGGGTTTGGATGTAGGAAACTTGCCCTGGTACAGAGAAATTGATGAAACCACTGCTAGTAATCTCCTTTTTTTTCTATTTTAAGGAAAAGACCAAAATAGCCTTTTTATTACTTCACAGGAGATCTGACACCTAAAGTTGATTAATGTGTTAATTGTCTGGAAGATAATAAGGATTGTATATATGCTAGAGACTCAGAAATTATATAATTAAAAGATATGATTGTGCAGTATGTAGATGAAGATACTGAAAAATGCAAAATGGTTTAATTTAGTTTCATTTGAAAATTCTAGCAAGAACAAAGAATAGAATTTTTCTTAGTGTAATAATTTTCACGATATACTTTCTTCACACAACAGCTTTGAGTTCACAAATACAGAAGGGCATCTTTGAATTGGTAGTGATAATTAATGTGAGTGGATTCTTACGTAAAATGGTGTTTGCTAAGGAGCTCTTGAATATGTATCTTTGACATTTTTACAAGCTCTTTAAACTTTCCCTGGAAAACGTCAATGTTTCAGATGACATTGATACAGGCTGTTAAAGACAGTCTGGGTATAATTGAAGACACCTGCCAGCATTTCCTCATTTAAGGGTTTGAAGTTGGGGAGGAAAGAGCTGATTCAAAACATCTGGGAAAATGGAAGAGAAAAGAGAAACAAGAAAGTGAAAAGCCACATCATACTGTTACTCTTTGTGGAGACCGGCTGCTTGAATGGTAGGACATCCTCCCGTGGTGCCTGGGAGCTGCTGGCTTCCCACACTCCCTGGGGGGCGCTTGGGTTTCAGAAGGTGAGGGGAGTTGTGTTTCCTGGATCTTTGCCTTTTGGAGTCTATGAAACATTTTTCTCCTCCAAACCACAGAATCAGCAATGATGTCTTCAAAAGGAAGGCTAAGAGGTTTTTTCCTGTTTTTATTACATTGGGACTTCTTGGCACAGTGCGTTGATTTTATTTAACGCTTTTACAGGCACAGATAGTGGTTTTATGCTGAAGCTCATGGAGTTTCATAGCTCTGCCTCAGTGCCTAACTAACTTCTATTGGCACTAACACCATGGCAGTTATTCAAGTGAGATGAGGAGAGAATAAACTCTATAATGGAACTAATGAATAAAAGGTTGATAATATTTTTAAACATCTATAAACTGCAATACTTGACGACGTGGATGTCTAAGTGCTAAATGTTTTCCAGATACAACTTCTGAGAGTGCTTTCTCACCTCTGTGGGCTAGAAGAGATTCTGAACGCTGCAGTCCAAATGTCAGAGAGAAAAGTCCTGCAGCTTAGAAAATGTGTGGGTATCTTCTTGGGTTAAATTACAATATCCATTAGGTCTCAGGGGAACCGTGTATCCAGAATTATACAGGACGTAAAAGAAACAACTTTAGGAGGTTTGAGAAAATAAAGACTCTACTGACACACCTAGGACCGATCCAAGACCTTTCAGAGAAATTTTTTTTGTGGATGAGGTCATATAAATAGATGTTTCAGACTTGTGCAACCATATCCTTGGTGACTTTAGTCACAAACTTCATATGATCACAGAGAATTACTCATGTGGACTCAACAGGATAAATTAACCTGGCAGAATCCCCAGATTTCCTTAGCCAGATCACTTCCAGTAGCTGTGGTAGATCAAGCCTGGATACAGCAACTTTGTATGATGGTTTTCAGCCTCTTTGCTATTAAAATTAGATAAGATTATACCACAGTTTTGAGATTATGATTGTATTAGTTGATTATGTGACTGTGGAATATGGAGATAGACCTCCCACAAATCTTTAGATATTCTGAAATATGGTGTCCATGTATGGGAAAGAACACAGAAAAAAACCAACAGGCAACAATAAGGAAAATATGAGTGAATGAAGTACAAAAAATAGAAAAGTATATGTGTCCAGGAGATCAAAGTCATTTTCCCTTTAGCACTATGAAACCTAAGCTAGTAAAGTGGCACTTTCCTGTGAAAATAAAGCATTTCTGCTTTTTAAAATCCATTCATGTGAACGTACTTTACAGATATTTTTGTAAATTAGTGCTTGCATTGTAGACAAATCACCTTCTAATGGCTGAGAAAATCTAATGATCTCCTGTAGTTCAAACAATTCCTCTTCCGGTGATGTCATCAATATTAGCAGCTTCAGAAAAGTGCCCAGCACTTAAAAAGCTATTTTCTGTGATGGGATCATTGATTTACAAATATGCAATAAATACAGATTGCAATAATACTATAAGAGCAGATTTAAAAAATCCTTTTAAAAAAGGATGCATTACTTTTAATGCTGTGCCACCAATTTGAGGGCAATTCTTCCTTTATTTCTGTATGTTTCATAAAATATCAGTGTTCAGAGTGGTCTGGTTTTAGGGAAAAAGTTTTATTCTCTTCTTCTCTTTGCTCTTGTCCCACAGTTTGCCCACCAGATCATTTTGAAGCAGTCTTTCACAGAACAGTCAGGTATGCTGAAAAGAAAGGAAAAAAGCTAGCCGTGCTCATCCCTTCTTCCTCACATAAATATTAAAAGCATTGAGTTTGCCCCAGTGCAGCACAAAGAGCACCTGTAACGGTGACATTTAGAAAGCAGATAGTTCAAGGGTCAGCTGAGATGAGCTGTTACAGAGTTGTACAGAGGAAGGGAAAGTGCAAACCGTCAGTTTTAACCAGGAGCAGAGCTATGCTGAGATTGCATTCCCACATTCAGGGATCATGCCTCTTTTTTTCTGCTCCTTCCTCTGTCGTTTTGAGATTAATTTTCATGAAAATTCAGTGTTGTAGAGAAGAAATAAAAGTGATATTACTCCCTTATCGGTCAGAGAGTCCTGGGGATTTTACTCCTGTGACTTGACACCGTTTGCAATCATCGAAGCGAAAAGGCGGAGCTCTGCTCTTTGCTGGCACAGCACACTGTACACTGCATCACAGGCTCTTTTTTCCCCTGATGATACTGGGGAAAAGTTCCTTTCCTTCACTTAGTGTCAGTTCTGCCATTGGGAGGCTCCTCCTTTATAGGGAGCCATCAAAATGCAGCTACCTAAGGTTGCTCTTTTAGTTCATGAATTATGAGGGATGAACAAGCAGATGACAAATGAGCCCTCCACTGAAGGCAGGGTCAGCTGCTGAAATACACTGGTTTGTATTGTGAGGGAGACAGAAACAACATAATGAAGTGCTAGTTTATCAATCAAGTTTATTTAGTTAAGTTATACATTAAGAATTGAATGAGTGATGATTTTAAGTCTGAGATTAAAAGCCTGTAAGTCCACAACCGGAATGTACAGAGAAATCATTTGGTCACATAGTGAAAGAAAGACCAGGTGCTGGTACAGAAGGAAAAACCCCAACTGATCTATTAACCTATTAGTGTTAAATCAAGCTAAAAAAGCTCTTAACAGAATCAATTCTGATCTTGATTGTGGGTGACCTTGTCTCCACTGGTACGAATACCTGGTGTAGTTCTTCTGTTCCATAAATTTTAAATTCAGGAGAATAGATAAATCTGAACTGGCCTCTGTGCTAGTACGGGAAGATGTGAAGCAATCGCAAGAGAAGCTGATGATTGACTAAACACAATCAGAACACAGTGTGGTGTCAGTGCATAACCTGACTTTTATGATTCACTCACATGCTTAAACCTCACATTCAGTTTATATGAGAGAATTAGCGCGGGCCCTAATAGCAGAAATTAAATATGCAACTCCATATTTTCTCACCTTTGCAATCTAGTCACTTGACTCTTCCTACTCTTCAACTGACTATTTAATTAATTAATTACTCTAACATGATTTAATGAAAGTTAATTTAGGAAGAAGTTCTTTATTACAAGAGTGTTGGAACACTGGAATGAGTTGCCCAGGGAGGTGGTGGAGGCCCCATCCCTGGAGACATTCAAGGTCGGGCTTGATGAGGCTCTGAGCAGCCTGATCTAATTGAAGATGTCCCTGCTCACTGCAGGGGAGTGGGCTAGATGACCTTTGGAGGTCCCTTCCAACTTGGGGCATTCTGTGTTTCTATCAAAAAAGGATGGAAGTCATAATTAGCAAACTAGAGGACCAAGTGATAGGTTAAATGTCTCTGAGTCAGAAGAGAAAGGTATAAGATAGAAGTCTAACATCCAATAGCTACTCATTGTGCAGACAAAGGGAAAAAATTACAGGAATATTTCCTGCTCTTCATCTCCTCCTGTGGCTGATTTCTTCAAGGGAAAGACAATTCTGCACTTGCAATACTGCATTTCTGCACACAATTATTGCATAACTGTAGGAGACCCCCAAAAAAGCCACTCTGGCATACATTGTTCAGTTTGGTAGGAAACATCCACAGAGGTTGCTGCAAAAGAAGAAACCGAATCATCAGGACAACGAATGGGAGAAGGAGCTCTACTTTTTTTGAGCAAGTTTTGTAAACATTGAGCATCTTGGTTTCCAAAGCTATTAAATGGAATTGATAACACTTTTGCCCTTTGTGAATACTGTGAGATGTAGCGATGAAAAGATTGCATTAGGCTAATAGTAAAGGTATCAGTAGTACGATTTCTGAAACATATATATTTTCAGATATGATGGTGATGAGTGCTAAATTGGCAAATGCACTAGTAATTGTTCTAGAAGTAGTTCCTTTTCATCAATTGTTCATAAACTGTCCCAGGTGATTAACTGATCATTCACAATCAAACACTTGCATTCAATCTGTACATAAAACAAATAACATGAAGATGTTTGTCATGCCGAGTCAAATAACAAGCACATTCAAGAATGTTTTGATGTGCCGCTGGCTCTTTGGCAACAGAGTACAGGATTAAACAGATTAAATGAATTATTCAAGGAGAATTTTTGTTCATCTCTAAAGGAAATTTATTGGAAAAGTTACAGCTGTGTAAACTTGAAGCACAAATTATATTGAAATATGTAGGAAAAAATGCTGAGAATGCATTATTTGTTTATGAGGCAGAAAGGAACAATACACTTTAACTAGCCTTCAAAATAGGACTAAGATTGAGACACTTACCTACCCAAATGTAGGGCACAGAAGCAAAACTTTTGCGAAGGAAGACTTCTTACTGCATCACAGTTCACATTACAAAGGAAACAAATGTTTTCCAAATAATAACAATGGTGCCAATTTACTGCTACACTTTGTTCAATCAAGGCTTTTTGATTGGAAGAAAAGGAAAGAGAATGAATTTTGAATATGGATTCCTGCTTTTCATTAACATTTTTTTTGTTGTCCTTATTTAACATCAGTGAAGCACAAAAAAAAAAGAAAAAAGAAACAAGATAATAAATGTATTAGAACACCTAAAATGAATGTTTTGAAATAAAAGTATTTTGGAACTGGTAAGATCAGGAGCAAGACATAATTGGGTTTTGAGTCCTATAAAATTCATCAAATGCCATTATTGTATCAGAAGTCTCATAAAAATCGCTGCCTTTTCTTAAAAATCACAGTGATCTATGTACTGATTGTGTAAGGAGGCTGTCTTTCTTGTTTTGACATTGTATTTACAAGATATAGATCTTAATGCATAAACATATGTATATGACTAAGCATTCCAAACAACACCCAAGCATATCTACGTTTTAAAAACAGTGTTGTGATCTTTCCAAAAACCTGACTATTTCACGAGAAGTCTTTGAATTAGCAACATTCATTTCAGTCCTACCTGAAAATTAACTATTTCTGTTTTGTAAACAAGTTTATTTTATGTGGCCAAAGGATGCACAGAGTTTGTCAGTGAATTGCATTATCTGAATCCAAACAGTGCGTGGTAAAATGCAATGGAATAAATGAAATTATTTCTTTAAAATTGAGTATGTTAAATGATGTCCTGTTACAAAGTGTCATTTGTCCACGAAATATCATACATCTTTGCATAAAATCGATGAAGTTAATTTGACTTGAAACAAGGATTCTTTAATACAATGACTCCAGGGAAATAGATGCAGTAAAACAAAGTCCTGCTCAGAGGAGTCTTTTACAACCTCCACATTTGCATGGCTACAGAAGGAGAATTTCGTAGCTTACAAGGACTTAAATTTTGATACAGATGATCCTATAGTGTGCAGCATTCACATCAACACCTTGAATTTTGTCTGGTTTTCTGCCCTGGGCATGTGGAAAAACAGACTGAGATTTCCTCAAATGTAATCATTATCTCAAAGAGTTGGACTTTTTTACTGCAAGAAGACATTAAAGTTCATCAATAGTGCTCTGCTGGATTCCTGTCAGAAGTGTGATTTTCTGTTATTAACTAAGTCATACCATACAGCACCTGTTCCTTGATTTGAATGGATACCTGTGTGCTTGCCAATGAATGTACATAGAATAAGTAAATTAGATATATGCTCTTTGAATCTGAGTGCACTAAAACTCCATCTCTTGGATGTGGAAAAAGATAGATTTATAAATTTGTGGATTTCATAGGAAAACCAGAACAAACCAAAACAACCTCCGCTAACTTTTGTTTAACTTTGTTTCTGGTTTTGTACCCATATGTCTGGGTGTGGTATTTTTTTAGTATTCTTAGCAGAGAAGCAGATACAAAGCAGATCCAGAATGGGATAGTACATGACACATGATTCATCAAGAGTAAACAGTGGCAGATGGAAGCTTGCAGATAAACTCCCATTGCCTAAAATAAGCTGCCTGGACACTCAGGGATCCATAGGGAGTCACAGAGGAAGGTTAAAGGGAGGTGAAAGTCCAAAAGATGGATGTGTCCATCTTTTGGACACGTGATTGAGGTTCTGCTTTGGTCAGGTCTAAGAACTGGTGTTTTCTCTAGGAGTGCCCTGTCAATCTCATGTGCTTTTGACATATTTGTAATATTCCAGCTCCATAAATACTGTGATTTTTACATTATGACTTATTTAAGATATTACTTAAGTGAACCAAAAATACTTCCTAGGAAAAAAAACATTTTTTTTTTCAATTTCAGTAAATGTCAGACTGATCTCATAATTTTTTCAGGTTCGACATGTTTTTTGAATACTTGATGTCAGCAGCGCTGGGAAGGGGAAGATGGGACTAACATTGTTATCGTAACAGGATTCCTCCCTTTCTGAGGTGGTTATTCTTATCCTGAGGTTGTGTGGGTTAAAGGAAAACACTCCTTAGTGTTGTGGTATTGCCTTAAACTGTGCTATGGTGAAGGTTCTTGCTGTGCTAACTATGGTCCCTCTCTTCATTGCTTTGCGTGCCTCTGATGTTTCGGGTACTTAGCAGGTGAGCTCAGCTGCAGCCTCCGATGGAGCTGCTTGGCTCTAAGAGCAGCTGTGCATGATAAACCACTGCCTCTCTCTCCAAAGGCTCATTTTAAATTCCTTTCTAGCCAAAAGGAATTCCCTTCTGGATCAGGTCTGACATCCAGATTCTGCAGTTCCCATTCAGGCTAACGCTCTACATGGAATGATGCACCTGCGTCTCTCTGTGGAGTAAAAGTAGTAGGGTCAGGACCTCAGACAGTGAAGTTTAAACCGTGCAAAAACCTACCCTCACGAAACAGTGACTAGAAACCTCCAAATAACGAAACCAGATGCTACAGCTTGTCTTTGGATTTGTTTATTACCCTGCATTTTTGTAGGAGGATTCGGATTCATCCTTTTTTAATGTCATCTAGCAGTGATTATATTTAGCCAGTAAATTTAGGCATAATCTACGCTTTTATGACAAGTTGAGATCCAATCTTCTAAGTTATAAAAAATTCATTACATTTAAATATTCATTGTTAGAAGAAGCTAGATTTCTATTTGTGATAACACAAATCAGTATGAACAAGCAGACTAAATGTATTGGGAAGATAATTCAAAAGAAAAAGGAAAACAATGTAAAGTTTTTACAGGTGTCTTGATTTACTAAAAAATGCCTAAGGACAAGGATATGAATCTAGCTTTGAGAAAATGTATTAGATCACTGCAGAAATCAGACATACCCACTTAGAAACACATCCCTTTTTTTAAGCACAAAGGTCACTGGCTTATAAATGAATCCTTGGTGGTGTTTCCTCAAGGAGTGAGCATCTGTCAGTTGTTATCTCTGCAGTGCCCCCTCAAAGACTCCAGCAGCATTCCATATTCCTGGTTCCTCACTGCTGGAGCATGGCATAGCTCCCTCCTTTCCAGACACTCGAGTTTCTTTTCATGGGAAATCAGGGCAAAAGCAGGGGTTGGGAACATGCGTATTTCTTCCCATTGTGCAGTTGGGACACAGTTTAAGAGGCACATCTGGTTACCAGAACCACAGAGGAAACGCAGCCCACGGTATTGATACAGCTGTGATTGTTGTTGATGTAGGAAGTAACATAAACACATTCTAGGATCTTAAGAAGTCTGATTTAGATGCCTGGAGACAAGGTTATAAACATATAATTTATCTCATAAAAGAAGACTGGAAGTCCAGAGGCTCAGGATATGAGAATGAGACGTAAAGGCTTTTAGCATTCTGTGCTCTCAGATCTATTCTTACTGATAAAGTGAAATATCTTACCAAGTGATGGTTGTGGGATGACCCCAGCAGAAGCACAAGAACATCCTCTAGCCTCCTCACAGTTCAGAACCCAAGGGAGTCTCAAAAGAGAGAGTTCAAAGATGGAGAAAAGTAAGATGTGTTTCTAATGATGTGCCTCCAAAGCAATGCTGAGTATTTGAAGGGCAATATGAGGAAACATTTGCAGCTACAGCTTCTATATTTTGTAGATCAAAGCACAGGACTAGCTGGCATTTTTCAGCTGTGCTAGAATCACACTGTTTATTACAATTAACATTAAAATCCCCATACGGTTTCCTAATTTATTTGCCAAATAGATGAAAAACGATCTCTGCAATTTATTAATAACATTTCTACATGCTACCTCAATTAAAAAAAGTCATTCTAGTTTAAGTTGTTGTCATCAACAGTGATTGGTGTCATTTATTGATTGATCACTTACTAAGAATCCATCTCTAATGAATTCTAAACTCTCTATAAACAGACTCAGAAAATCAATAACAAGACAGAAAATGTCATGAAAGAAGATGCTCTGTCTGCTTTCTTATACATATTTTAAGCAAACAGACAGAAGCATCTGTCCTGTAGACTTCTAACTGTTGACCTAATATTACATTTCCCAGAAAGTAGATGGATGAAGAGGAGATAATAAGAAGACACTGATGGAGCAGATCGTTCTGAGTACCATCATGCAGTATATGCAGGACAACCAGATGATCAGACCCATTCAGCATGGGTTTATGAAGAGCAGGTCCTGCTTGACTAACCTGATCTCCTTCTAAAACATGCTCACCTGCTTAGTGGATGAGGGAAAGGCTGTGGATGTTGTATTTCTGCACTTTAGTAAAGCCTTTGACACCGTTTTCTACAGCATTCTGCTGGAGAGACTGTCTGCTCATGGCCTGGATGAGCTGGATAAAAAACTGACTGGATGGCTGGGCCCAAAGTGTGGTCGTGCATGGAGTTAAATCCAGTTGGTAGCTGGTCATGAGTGGTGTTCTCCAGGCCTCAATACCGGGACCAGTTTTAACATCTTTATCAATGATCTGAATGAGAGGATCGAGTGCACCCTTAGTAAGTTAACACCAGGCTGGGAAGAAGTGCTGATCTGCTTGAAGGCAGGAAGGCTCTGCAGAGGGATCCAGACAGACTAGATCGATGGGCCAAGACCTATTGTTTGACTTTCAGTAAGGCCAAATGCCGCGTTCCGCACTTTGGCCACAACAACCCCCTGCAGTGCTATAGGCTTGGGGAGGAGTGGCTGGAAAGCTGCTCAGCAGAGAGGGACCTGGGGGTGTTGATCGGTAGCCAACTGAGCAGGAGCCAGCCGTGTGGCCAGGTGGCCAAGACCAATGGCATTCTGTCCTGGATCAGGAACAGTGTAACCAGTAGGACCAGTAAGGTGATTTAACCCCCATACTTGGCACCAGTGAGGCTGCATCTTGAGTAATGTGCTCGGTTTTGGGCCTCTCACTACAAGAAGTACATTGACATACTAGAGGGTATCCAAAGGACGGCAGCAAAGTTGGTGAAAGGCCTAGAGCACATGTCTTATGAGGAGCAGCTGAGAGAATTGTGGTTGTACAGCCTGGAGAAAAGGAGGCTCATGGGAATCCTTATTGCACTCTACAATTACCTAAAATGAAGCTGTTGGGGGGTGGGAGTCGGTCTGTTCAATCAAGTAACAAGTGATAGGACAAGAGGAAGTGGCCTCAAGTTGGGCCAAGGGAAGCTCAGATTGGATGTTGGGAAGAGTTTCTTTTACTGAAAGGGTTATTGAGCATTGGAATGACTTGCCCAGGGAAGTGGTGGCGTCCTTGTCCCTGGAGGCATTTAAGAGTAATTTGGACGTAGTGCTTAGCAAAGGACTTGTCAGTGTTAGTTTAATGATAAAACTCATGATCTTAAAGGTCTTTTCCAATCTAGGCACTTTTGTGATTCTGTGAAAATTAAAGCCTTTGTAAAATGGGAATAAGCAGATGAAATTTTATTGTACTCTAATAATGCACAGCACATGCTGCAGAAATGACTGTAGGAAGACAGGACCTGACCCAGACAAGAATCTTTAGCAATTCTATTCATCAGAGAAACAGGCAGTTCATCTCATGCTTGAGATCACCACCATATCTCATGATCCTGGTCTCTCAAGAGTCATATATTAAACAAAGGAATCTCTGACAACACATCAGGCATCTCCCAGCAATCCATCCAGTGCAATATGAAAAAAACCCCTGAATTTCTGCCTTTCCTCCCTCTCTCTTCCAGATCTGCCAGTATTGCATCCAACAGCTCGTAGAGGGCTTAGGAATGCAAATAGACAAAGTGAAAGAAAACCATCCAGTCAAATTACTTTTTGTCTTGTATACCCTCACTTATTTCTCTTGCAACTTAACATTTAGGCTTTTTACCCCCGTTTTTATGGCCTGTCAGGACTCTACTGAGATAGTAGAGTCCAATCTGTTATTCCCTTCACAGTATACGGAGGACATTTGTGTTCTAAACCCCTCTTTCAGTAAATACGTTTATCTTCTTTCTTACTTCATCTCACAATCATTCTTCCACCTGTGACCTAATTTAAGCTTCACCGCTGCTTTTCATTGGACCATCACAAGGACATGGATTTACACATGATTACAGAACATATGGGACAAGTCACTGTACGCCTCCTGAGCCTTAGTCCATGAGCACACCACTAGTATGGACTAATTAAGCTTAGTGGAGTCCCCTTTCACTGCAAGCTAAGCTTGTCTTAGTCACAGCTACGTTTTGGATTTAAAATCACTGTGATTGTTCAGACATCATTGCCTACAAAGCAGCATACAGTATAAGGATTAAGTTTAGTGTAATAGCTGCATTTTATTTTCAGAGTTATAAGGGAACTTCGCCATTTATAACCCAGCCACGGTGAATTTTGTATTTTAATTAACACTTTTGATGTACAATGGGTGCTATTTCAGAATACGGTCTAAGTTAAACCAAAATATGACAGGACTGGTGAATGTCTCTCAAATATTTCTTGAAATGCAAAGGAAACAAGGAAATACTTGTATGTACTCTCCTTAGAGGAATTCACACCCAAGTGGTGAGGCATCATTATCTTGCACCCTAGATGATTAACTGACAGAAAATGGAGGAAAAAACTGTAGTTACAATGGTAGGAGGGACACAAAGTTACCTACTGTATTGCAGCTGTAATGGAAAATGCCAGTAATCAATGGCGACACACGAAAGAATTTTCTCTGCCAAGAAAATGCAACTATATTCTCTATCCTGACTAATATTCATCATTCATTTATCTTTTAATGAAATGAATTCCTAGACAGGACATTAAGAAGGAGATTGATGGAACATCCTTTTTCCTCCAGAAAAGAGAAAGAAAAAATTGCCAACTGAAATATAGGCAAATGTTTGTGGCTTTTAGTTTGTTGGGGTGTTGGTTGGTTGGAGTTTTTTTGCTGTTCTTGATGAGGTGCATTTTCCTTTGAATGTCTGAATAACTGAAACATTTATTTTACTTATTAGTAATATGAAAGAAATCTAGCATCTTGATACTGAAAAAGCAGTCAAAAGGCCTGTGTGTCAAGGTAAGAAGGAGTCTGTAACTTTAAACAGTACGTGGGTTAGAGATATCCAAAGAAGGGCTGAGCGTCTAGGCAAATAACGGAGACAAATGTCCACAGGTTAATTCACTAGAATTATTATCTTTGAGCAAATCTCTGCAGCTGGAGTTGAGAGACATTCTGTTGTTTGTTTTATGGGTTGGTTATGTTTGCTTATTTGTTTGTTTTTCCCATTTTTCTTTTAATTCAATCTTTAAATGGATTCGTCATTTATGGACGTTTTCCTTCTGGTTTTCTTTTTTTGTTGTTGTTGCTGGTGGTGGTTTTGGGGTTTTTGTTTTGTTTTACCCCAGGAAGCAGGAGTATCATTCTTTTCTTTGTGGAATGAAAGCAGGCTGAACATCAACCATATGTTCAGAAACCCATGCTAAAGAGTATAGTTTCTGATGCAACACAGCAAAACCACCCCCGAGCCTGTGTATTGAACCCGAGGCCCTGCCACAGAGCCCAGCTGCTCTCAAGGTCACATATGGCAAAACCAGAGATGATAGCTCTAAAGTTTTTTATGCATGCAGGTTATCATCACTGATATGACCAATACCTGCTTTCTAAGGCAGCTGCTGCATGAATAATCAATGAGGGAGCTACGAATAAGCAGCTGGATTGGAGCTGATGAGTTCCCTCTGGTCAGGCATAACACAGTTAGCAGTTATGCGTAACAAGTTTCATATAATACAAGAATCCCACACTATAGGCATATCACTTAAAGAAGTGGGTAATGCCAAGGGCAGTGCAGCTTGGGTTAGCACATCACCAAAGCAGAGGAACTCAGAAATATCAAATCTAGCTTTGAGTTTGTTTAAGTGTGTGATTTTGTATGCATAGACAAAAAGACTATTGAAAGAAATAGTGCACCATTTATAGAAGAGGGGAAAAATCCCCTCCTGAGTAAAGGAACCTGAGAATACATTGTATTAAGTGCTGGAAATGTGTAAAGGAACTGGCAAATACCAGTTTTCTGCAAGGATTGCAGGCATTAATTTGGCTGATACATATTTGTTTGAAATGTTTTTTCAAATGAAAAGATCTAGTGAAAAAAAACGTGATGACTCGTTTCATTCATTTTATCTTCCTCAGTGAATATGTGTTCTGTGCCATTCATGGAAACAAATACAAATACTTCCTTCACATACTTGTAAGGGCCATGTGAAGAAATAGGCCTTGCAGCTAAAGCAGGACTTACACATTTGTCATCATTTTTATAGTCTTCCTTTGTGACCTTTGACAAGTCATTTAATTTGGGATCTCATTATAGACATCAAAAGCCAGGCTGATGTGATGTTTCAGCTCCTTCTGTTAGATATTAGACACTGATAACCACTTGCAGAGAGTGATTCACCCTATGGATTTTAAGGTATTTAGATTATTATTTTAGGGAATGTCTTTTTTAGGTCCCACTGTTGTGCCACATGTTCTCAGGATATTTCGACAGGAGTGGCATTGTATATTTATTTAAGGACCTCTAAAAAAAAAAAAATTAAGGCCCAGGATGGCCCTAGTCATTTTAGTAAAATAGCTACTTAGTTATTTTTAAAAATTATATCATCACGAGAAATACATAAGTAGAAAGGCACTTTGATTTCAGGATCTAAAAGTTCATTAGAATTTACTCACATGTTCTGCTGAAATCACTGGAGAATATATCAGACTAAGTGAAACTGGCTGCTGAAGAACAGCCATGTCTTGTGAGAAAGACAGAAATGGTTTAAGGACATATATTATTCATTATTTTAGGAACAAAATGTGAAGAAAAATTTACATAAGTTGAAAAAAGAAAGAAATTCTACGTAGACAATAATGATATAAAGTGAACTTTGGACAGGATACTGTGATAACACCAAGTTTTGAAGGAAAGCACTATACAATTTTTAATGATTAGAACTGATTAAGAGGTGAAGTTTAAAAATGAGGGTACATGGAGTACCTCTTGAGAGAACAGCGTAACTGGATGCAGAGAGCTGATGAAGAGCTAGTTTTTCTAGTTATAGGCAATTTCATATCAAAAATGCTGTAAGAAAAAATTATGAAGTACATCCACTAGTGAACAATATTTTCTGTGACATGATTTTATTCATTATATTTCTCTCAAGACAGGAGTGACCTGACACACGGATGTGTCCAGCCTTCTTGGATGTGGTTCTTTCATCTTCCTTTCTGATTCTCTTAATCTGTTTTTGGAGAGTTAGGCAAATACAGGTTTTAGGAAAACCCTGTAGATGAAAGTGGTGAGGTACTGTATATCATCTTCATTACTGAAAGAAAAAATAGAAGGAAATGTAAATCTATTTTTTGTTGTCCAGATGAGTGGGAAATTATCTAGGTCAGAAGCTGTTGTGAGCATAAGAGACCATGATAATTTTAAAACAAAGAACTTCAGCAAGGAAATTACAGCTGAGGCTAACAGAAGGAAAGAAGAAACATGAAGAGCAGAACCACAAAAGTAAATGCCCATAAATGGATCCTTTGAACAAATTAATAATTAATCTGACTTTCATCTTTAAGCAGACTGTTCTTTTATTTATTGGAGGAAATGCTACCTGGGAGATAATGTGATGATAAGAATAATCCAAACGTTTCCAGCAGCTGCTTTAAATACTATCTGACATGTCCCTGACTGCTAGAAATCGATACAAAGTGCTGCAGTCATTCTTTTCATTTTCAAGTTATTGCTTTGCTGTCCCTCCTCCCTCCTTGCCCCATTTTCTTATACATTTTGAATAGTTTATAAATACAAGAACACCATTGAGGTCTCTATGGAAAATGAAATTGCTGCTTAATGGCCTCAGTGCTTCTATCAGTGAGGTACATACCCAGACACAGAAACACACACACGTGTTTTCACACGTACACACGTGAAGCTTGGACTTCAACAGACGTCATCTTTGCACTTTTTTTCTGCAAGTTTTTTCTTACTTTTTTGTCAAAATGACGTTCTCTGCCCACAAAGCTGATTTAGTATTACTAAATTGCTTTAACAAATGCAGCAAAGACTCTTTGGGGCTGGCTTCAGAGACCTTCCCCAAACTCTGCATATTTTAACAGCCTTTAATTAGAGGTCACCTACTTAAACTGGAATATAGTTATGAGCCAGCTACAATCCTGAGTGAAAGCTTTTACCCACCTTACATGCAGAATAAACCATTGTTCTCTGTGTTGCATTAAAAGGCTGGCGTTTTTTCGTAGACAAAGCTAATTGTGTATGTAAAAGGGAAAACTGAACTGTTTAATTGTCAGTGCTTTGTTTTTTAGCTTCTCCTTTCTGATACTTGGAGTTGTGGTAACTGATGACTCATTTCACCAAGGGTTTGCATACGATTTGTATGGGTTTTATATAGGAAATTCAGTCCTTAAAATGTGAAGTTCACTCCTTCAAGTCATAGCTCTGTTACAGCAACAGACTCTCTACTGGACCCTTGTAAGATATGGTGAGAATCTAACGTTTTCATCATGTTAGACATGGAAAACACACGACTGGCAACTTTCAGTTTTGAACATGAGTTTAAAATACACCTTGATTTAGAATTAATTATCAGTTGCCATATATATTAAGTATTCCAAATGACGAGCCTTCCTCTTGATGCACCTAAGGCACACGGCTGAGTCTTGCAAACAGCTGATCACAACAAGGGTGTCTTCTAGAGCCAGTACTTTCATTTGCATTGGTAATGTTGCTTTTGCCATAGCGAAGCCTAACATCTGGATTTAGAATCATGTCTCCCCTAAACATTGCTGACATGATACAGAATGGTATATGAGACAGTTCTTTCCCACAGTTAAGCCCATGGCTCAGGGAGCCTTGACACAGGTACGCTGCCACCATTACACACAGTGGGGACATCTGGGTTTGTACCTCTGCTGTGACAGACCTTGTCACCCCCCCCAAGTGCTGGGGAGGTCACCATCATCTGTGGAAAACCCCACGGTGACGTGCTTTCCTCAGCCCAGCACCGCTGCAAAGGAGGGGTGCTGCATCTGCAACAGCTGAGGCAAACACAGCCCTAAATGCTGATGGTGGAGAGTTGGAATTAGCCTTTTACTCTCAGGGGTTTAAAAATGTGAATATTTGGTTAAGTTGTATAAAGCTACCTTCTACAGGATTTATAGAGCAGAGGCAAAGTAAACAGACTATCTGTTACAGGCTAAGCTGTTCCTGTGTCTGCAGCAGATGTGTTAATCTCTCAGCTCTGAGGGAGTAATGCATGACCATTAAACCGTCCCTGCACAAGTTCTGCTCACCACCTGTCATTGCTTTGTGCAGCTATTAATGGGAGTGACATTACAGTTTATGAGAAATCAAATTACAAGACAGGCAGGAAATTAATGCTTCAGCACTTCATTAAAGGAGCAAAGGGTAACAACCTCTGCTTTCTTTTCATTAGTTATTCACCTGGATCTATTTCATCTCTCAAGCCAGTGTGTGATGTTGATGATAACTTTACTTGCAGCTATTCACAGCACAGGAATGTCCTGAAATCCATGAAAAAAAATTTGCTAAACACCACTAGAAATGTTTATTAGCTGACTTTAAGAAGTAGAAATCCTCAAAACGTTTAGATAACGTATACGGAGTTGGATTTACTAGATGTCTAACAGAGAAGTATATTCACTGCCTGAGCAGAAGAGATCATTAAGACATTATAAATGCCTTCATTGGAAGTTAGGGAGGGACAGATAAATGCGGCAAGATTCATGTGGAGGAGATAAAGCAGCAGTCAAATGTAGATGAGAAAGATCACCTTTGGTGTGCTAAGACGTTTGGTACCTCTTGGAAGATGAGGCTTCCTGGCACCCAGGACAGAAGGGCAGAGTGCACGTTGTAGTTTTAAATTAGCTACCACCAGCTGTTTAGTCTGAGTGAGGGGGCAGGTTTGGAGAAGGCTTTGGGGTGGTTTGGTGCATTTAAAATTGTATCTGAGCAATATTGAGGCCTGGAAGTAATGGGAACACTGCCTGAATACCATGTTACATTCCTTATAACAGAACAAAAATTATAGTGTAATCAGAAGAGATATAATCAGAGAACATGCAGAATGAGTTTGATTGAGGTCCTTTTCCCAAGAAGAAAATGTATGAATGTGTCCTGGTTTGAGTTTAGAACAGAATTAACTCTGCTCAGCTAAGTTACTCTTCTAAGTAACTGCATGTTCTAAGTTAACAGCGTATTTCTGCAGACAGTGTCTACTTCTAGAAATGATAACACTCGATCCTTATAGTTACTGCCAAGGATTGGGGTGCAGAAAGGCTCTTGCTTGTTCTTACTCCTGTGCAGACCAAGGTCACTGCTAAATCTCGTGTGCCACCTTGGGGGTGCAGTACGTAAGAGGTCACACCTGCAGGGAGAAGTGGACGGGACGAGTGATCCTAAACTGACCCAAAAGGGATTCTATATGCCCTGGATTCAGCTGAGATAGGATTAATTTTCACCAGAAGCTGGGAGGGGGCCACAGCGAGGATAGACAACTGAACCAGACAATGGGTTGTTTGGTACCATCCTGATGCCATCTCAGCTCTATGAGGGGAGGGGGTGGGCAGACAAGGTATGTTTCTGGTAGAGGTGTGGTTGGTGCAGGTTTAGGTGGTTTGGTGGGGTTTATATTGCTCTCTTTATACATTCTTTCATTACTACTGTGGTTACTACCGTTGTTTTCTTCTCTCACATTGTTTATCAAATTCTCCTTATCTTAGCCCATGAGGGTTTGCCTTTTTCTCCCTGTTCTCCTTCATATTCTGGAGCAGGGTAGGGGTGTGTGAGCGAGCGGCCATGTGATGCTCTTCTCCTGGCTGGGTCTAAACCACACCACCACGACATAGGCAATATAATGCCAAGGGACTGCAAGGGTCAAGCTCTCTTTTTTTCAATGACCAGTATCCAAGGAGAACTCTGTCTGTTTTGCCTTCAGTCCTCATCCATCATCTGTGTGTTCCTAAATCCAGTTCCAGAATTCAGCTCCTGAATCTGGTTCCCATCTGCTGTTGAGTCCAGTCTGGGACCTTCCCAGTGCCTGCTCCAGAGCATCAGTGGTGATGGTGATGCAATTGCCATCAGGGGCACTGGGTTTGACGTTGATTTTGTAAATATTTGTATATATATAATTCTATTGTTACAGTTTTCCTTAAAGCTTCCTTAAAATTTTTATTAATTTTTTTTTCAACCCAGAAGTCTCTCTCCCTTATTCTTTCTCTTCCCTTTGGGAAGGGAGAGGAGTTAATAGAGAGTATCTATCTGTCATTTGTCTAGTGGCTGGCCCAGTTCTAACACTTGACATGGTGGCTAAGAATAATCTTTTCATACAAAACTGGACATTTACTTTTGAATGCAGCTTAAGACAGGTCACTGAGCTGTTTCATTCAAAGAGAACAGTGTGCCATGGCCTGTGCCATTTAAATATGTAAGGCGAGAGATTTGAATTGGATGTGGCTTAATACTACTATTTAGGGAAGATTACAGAATGTACAAGGAAGTTAGATTGCATCAGGTTCCTGCAACTCCACTTTGCAGCTAATGACTTTCTTCATTGTGGCCATCGGGATATATACTGATATCACATCATTTAGTCATGGTCAGCTTCTCTTAGTATGGACATGACCAGAAGTTGTGCAAGTGTCAATTTGTGGCATTTTTCTTCCATCCTAAAAGGTCATATGTTTTTTATAGATATCAGATTGTTTCTAATGCGTGTTTTTGACTGAATTTTGCAGTTAGAAGTTGATGTTCATATAACAAAAGATGTTTATACAAGCCCTATCTTCATCACTGGCACCATGATGATAATTTCTTGCCATCAAATCAGCTAAGGAACATCCATGATCAGGTGTGGAAAATCACCTCCCTCCTCTGCACCACAAGTATTTGAAAAGAAAGTAACTTATTTAAAGATAACTCTGAAAATTTATCTCCAGGGGGTGATATGTGACATGTGACATGTATTGAAGAGAATATAAAAACAAAACTGCAACAAAACATCTACTGTGTGATTCTGGAAGCCTTCCAAGGGAATTCTTGGAGGGATTTTTGTTATAGTTGCTGTTGTCAGGTAAATATTTCATTTATTCTTACAGAGAGTATCAGTTAGCAAATTGTCAAAAAAATATATATATCAGCTGAATCTTTCACATTTACAAGCAGGTGGATAAGGGCTTCATAGATTCTTTTCATGTTGCTTTAGGTTTTTATTTCACTTGAAAACATTTTGAATCTTGATGCTCCAAAATCCATCTTCATATTCCTCTTTTTTTTTTGTTTTTGATTTGTTTGGTGTTTTTTTACTTAATATGTGTACTGCCGTAGCACTGTACAATCATGTGATGTGCTAAAGCACACATCCATCTCTGCAAGGCTTTCTGCTTATGGTATGAGACAGAATCTTTCCACTGGTAGGAGTCATTCTTAGGCGACTCTGTGGGGCTCCAGATGAGAAATGTGGTCCTTTCAACAGACAAAACATTTATTCCTGTGCCACAGTATTTAAAATAATAAACCAGAAGAACAGGCATGTTTCAGATGGAAAAAAAGCACTGTTATCTACAGATGGAGATGCGAACCATACAACCTGAATTGCCTGATGTAACGCTACTTAAAGTAAACGGGAAGAACCCTGTCATTTTTCAGAACCTGTTGCCCGAAATCATATAGAAAGTAGATCTAAGGAAAGACCTTGGATTTCCTGCCTTTTTTTTTTGCAAGCTGCTTTGTCTTGAGTCTACTTTTCAATTATAATAGTCAGGAGTCCCTGTTGTTATCCCACTTAGATGTTCGTTTCAGTGAGTAGGATAAAGAGGTCCAATATGTGTCATCCAGTTGTGTCATTATGTGTAAAGTTTATCATTTTAACTTAGCATGGAGTGATTGTTAATTTCTCCAGATGCTTTTTTATGAGTGTTTTAGGAAAATCTCAAAGCCACTTCTGAAATTGTACGTTGGAGATATTATATACAACAGTGTGTGCAGTAATTAGACAAAGGTTATGTAGTTCTTTTGTTCTTTCCAAGCATTTTTTTTGTTGTTTTCTGCTCCGTGTTCTTTAAATATTTTTCCCATTTAGAGAGCTTTGGGAACACAGTCCCTTCCTTGCAGTGCTAATTAAGTTCACTCATTCATTGTAACAACAGCAGCAAGCAAATACGAAAAAGCTGAAATAAATTGTCCCCTGGCATAGAAACTAAAATGTTGCTAAGCTTTAAAATCCCTGTTCTCCCCATCTCCCCCAATTCGTTCTTATTTTAAGAACTTAAATCTACTTTCTGAAAGAAATACAATTCTATCGATGCTATAATCTAGACAGCGTGTAGACCATTAACAGCATTGTGCAGTATATGCTAATGTTAAATTCAGATTCACAAAACCTTCTCCTTGAGCTAATAATTAGATCAAAATTATGCCAGCAAAGCCCCTCTTTTTACCTATTAATATATGAAATTTAATTTTTCTGCTTGAAATCCATCAGTTCCAGGACATAGCCCTTATACACCTTTTGACAGTAAAATTAAAGACATGGAAAATTGCTGCAACTTTACTTCTTAGTACTTGAAAGACTTCTATAATTCATGAAACAGGCAGGTTTGGATTCCATTTATGGTGAGCTACATGGCTAATGGGTTATTGTTTCAGGGACTAGGGATGGATAGAAAAAATACTACTCCCTGATCTCCATTTTATGTGCCAATGGAAACAGGAGAAGAGTTTCTTCTGAAATAACAAACTTCCTTTTCTTCCTATTTCCATATAAACTACTTGGTTTAATACTGGAAAATAAGCATGCTGGGGGAAAAAAAAAAATCTTATTACTTGCAAACTGTTACTCCCTTAAGACCACATCTTCTACCAGAGACAGTCTGGGATTTTATTTTTTTCTCCTGCTTACGAAACAGTACGAGGCTAATAGCTTTGAGATCGCCCAGCAGATGACAGGTACTGTACATGTCTACCATCACTCTCCAGATTATTCTGTAACATCTCTGAAGGCTCTGATCTGGTATTTTAAAGTCAGATTTTTCTTTCAGCAGTTCTGTTAATACAAATCAATTATTCATTTTCTTTCCCGCAGATATTTTACAAATCTTATAGCACATATGCAGATATTCAACGGGATTCTACTCCTTTGCTCACCCAGCACTCTTCTGGGTTCTGTGCTCTTCTAGATGATAGGTGATCCATGCCAAAGCTGGGTTTCATTTTTCCATGGAGATTGCTTTGTAGCTTCCCTAAACAACTTTGTGCCACGATGAGCTCTGCGCTTAAATGCTTCTCTCCAATCTAAGTGGAAGCACCTTGAAAAAAATTACGTGCATTGATGTAAGCGTCCAAAGTTTTCAAATTTGATTTTCAAAACTATATAATGTTCTGTTTTACTGGTACCTGCACTTCTGTGATCATTGCAGCAGTAAGCGAAGAAACCTAGCTTGAGTGAAATCTGAGTGGATAACACTGATGAATCCCACAGGTACATAAAATACCCCAAGGGATACTCCAATACTGGTTTTCTTGTGATAGTCTCTCCACATGAGTCAAGTTCTGCAGTCAGAACGTTATCCTAGTCCTGAATAAACAGCCAAAGACTTTTAAATTACCTACTGGAGAGGTGAACAGTAAAAATGCTTTCTAAAACTGATTAGTTGAACTTCAGAAAAAAAAAAAAAAAAAAAAGAAAAAAAAAAGTTTTGTTTTTCTAAGGGGCAAAAAATACAATGATATGGTTTTCCTCAAGACTTTGACTTGTACTAGATGTCTTGGAGATAGTGACAGCCTACGGTGTATCTCCAGCTGAAAACATAATAGGGAAGAGTTAAGAGAAATGCTATATAATGGCATGTAAAAGAACATAACAATTAATTACAGAAACGTGAATTTTTACTAGGACAATATGACATGCAAATGCTGACACAGTCTAGAAATCTAGATATGGGTTTTATGTATCTTCTGAAAGACAGTGTCACTTATTCAATAGACCAACCCGTCTCTGATAGCTGATCGGTAATGACTCCAAAAGATCGTGGCCTTATGAGTTTTCAACACCCTTCTCTCCTGCCCCTTCTTCCCAGTCGTTTTCCTATCCCGGCCAATCGTGTACAGGCTGAGGCCTGGCCTGTTTAAGTTACAACACATAATTCACAGGGCTGACAAACATCTGGTGTAGCAAAGCTTTCTTCTCCAGAGTTTTGAACTTCCTTTGCTTAGATTTATCTCTGAAGTCTTTCCAAATATTTTTTGTTGTTTTCTATAACATTTTATTCTATTTTTATGCAGCGTATTATTTTTAGATTTCCTATATTTATAAAGCCAAAGCCTAAACTTGAATTGAACTGTTTAAAAATAGCAACAAACAAAAGGGACACAAAACTTCAGACAACTAAAGGCCTGAAAATCAGCCCTTTATGTCGTTTTGTATGTGTAGCAACAGTAGCACTGTATCTGACTGAGTGAATCTGAGTGAATAAACACACTGCGATTTGAGAACTGCAAAGCACTCCCCTTAGAATAAAAAATATACGACTGTTTAGGTTGCCAAAAGCCCTCCTTTTGAAGAGTTACAGTACAATTGCCACTCAGCTGTGGATTGTCATTCACTTACTCCACTTACTAATTTGCATTGTAAAGATGGCTCAAGGCAGTTCACATCAGAGTCATTCCTGTGGAGCAATGTTTGTCATAAACCTTAGCTAGAAATTTAGAGCTCCAAGTGCACGGGCAGCTTTCAGTCAGTGATGATGGATATCTAGGACAAGCAATGTTAGACTGATTTGCTATTGATGTCTGAACAAAAGCAGGTCAATGTCACAAAACATGTCCAGCTAGACGGTGTCCATTAGCTCTGTGTTCTGTTGTTCCAAGAGAGTCTTCAGAGGGCTCACTCAGAAAGAAAGAAAGAAGCAGGAAGATGAAGCACGTAGGCTAATATCAGATTTTGTAGCAAAACCAAAAAGATTGCTCCAGTCCCATAAGAAGCTCAGCATACAGAGATTTCTGCGCTTACGCAAACGTCTACTTAAGTGAGCGAGTTAGCCTGGGGAGCCTTCTTCCCAGGATCAGGGCCAGAATGAACTGCTGGTGAGAACAGGTGGTATAAATACAAGGAGGTAGAAGGCAGAAAATAGGGAAATCAATTATGCTGCTTTATCATACAGAAAATACTGGCAAATCTTTTGACTGCAATTAATGTTATCTGTGTGTCAGGAACAACATCTTTGCAGTTGCGTCCAGACTCGTTATTTAAAAAGGAGGGAAAAAAAAAAAAATCTTTGAGCTATGTCTGGTGACAGTATTGGAGAATTTATGAGCATGAGTCAGACCTGGGAGCAGGGGAGAATGTTACTTACATAGTGCAGGGAAGGATGCTCTTGAGGCTAGATGTATGCAGATTGGTTTGTGTGTTTTACTAACTTCTGCCAGATGCACAATGCATTTCAAGGATGGTTTTGCTGCATTTGGGAACCTTCTGTGTTACTGCTACCTGGTCTTTGTCATAGTAGAAAGTTGTTGGTTTGGCAAGGCCACAACACTCAGTCAAAGAAGTATGGTTATGTTGCGTGCTTCTCATCTATCCAGCTCTGAGAACAAGTGTTGCTTCTGCTTTTCTTTCAGTAGAATGAACCACTGCAGTCGTAACTCTTAATTGTGAATTTCACAGGTCTCCTGTGACACAGGCTGTGTTTCAGGTAGCAAGGTGACCACTGTCAGATACAGCTTCCAACAGTGCCACCCAACAATTAAGTCATGCCTCTTCCCCTGCCTCTTTGGGCCAAAATTGGGTACATTCCCTCGTTTCCAATGCTTCTCTTGTTTGTACTGCTTAAGGACAAACATCTGGGCAACGAAGCCCAGTGAAGTGGGATTCCAGCAGAGCTGTTGCTGCCCTCATGCCTACATCCCGTTCTCCGAGTGCTGACACATTTCTTCTCAACGTAGTATTTTATCACAGTGTCTAGACATATCTTGTTAACATCAAGCCCCCATGACAGGGGAATGAGACAAACGCTGGGACAAAGGCAGGAGTTAGAGCCTGCTGCAGCACTGTAGGCAAGCTCCTCATCTGTTGCTGAGAAAGAGCAAGACTAGAGGAGGCAGAGACACAACAAACTTGAAATGTTATCCTGAGTGGATTTGATCAACCTCTGAAAAATGCCTGAGGGGCTCTCTCTTGTTCGAGGCTGTGGCAATGTTTGCTTATACTGTCTACACTGCAGTAGGGTCTGGTTTGAATGCTCACTCCCAGCCCTCTGAGCAGCAAATTTCTAGCTCTGGCTACAGGGAAATGAGAGGGAGAGGAGGAAAGGCATGGGAGAAATTCATGGGTATTATCTCATTCGCTGTTCTAGCAGCAGATCGAAGGGTCAGTGGCAGATGAATACAATCGAGCTGCTTTCAGCATGGAGGATGGTGTTCAGATGAGGGAAATTTAAGCAGATCAGATCGTACTTTGTTCTCCAACTGCTGCTATGTGTGTGAATGTGAGACGGCTGAGTGAGGAGAATGAGTGGGATGGAGCTTTGCTGCTTTCCTGCTTTCCAGTTAGGGAAAAGAAAGAAAACCAGACAGGTAGAGTACAATACATCCTCATCTACAATGATTCCTTCATATATTGTTATTATAGCAGACATTTCTTCCCCTCTTACCATGATTGCTTGTTATTCTTTCTGTTTATGTGGCATAAATACACACTCTGAAAGCCCAAACAGTTACGGCTCCGTCCACGAACTGAGTTTTTTGTATAAGACAAGATTTTTCCTGCAAATAATAAAGGTTGTGAGCTGAAGGTGTGTTAGTCCTGCCTAGAGAAAGGGGAGGCAAGGGGGAGACAGAAAAGTTGAGGGTATGCTTTAGGAGTAGGTCTGAGCTTCTCCAATGCACAGGTTCAGAATTTCTCCTGGGCTTTTCAAATACCCTGAACTTTGCACATCTGGTGGCCAGCGGCAACCTCAAAGTAAGAGGTGGATGAAAAAGTGTATGAATTGAGAATGTCAGGAAAGTTAACTCAGGAACCTTAAAAGAATTTGGTGACGAAATGAGTAAACCCTAACATACCATCTGTTCCCTAATCCTCAAGAATTTTTTACTGGGAAATTTCACAAGGGTCTCTCATTGTGCGTCTAGCTGGCATTGTAATTTGTAATGGGATGTCACAGGACCTAAGTGACAATAAAGGTACTGCTATCTAATGACAATACCTCCACAGATAGATGATTTTGATTTTAAAGAAAAGCAGGGTGTATAGCCTTACAATCTTGCAAAGATTCCTTGCATGAGAAGACAAGAGAAAATGCCATTCAGACTTATCTGTTTGGTTTCTATTGTTTTTACAGAGAAACCCCTTCATTTAAACTTAAGACACTTCCATTCAAAGAACTAGTTAGTAAATACGCATGCATCAGGGCCCGAGTAATATTTGTGATTACAGAGTGCACAGCTCAAAGGTGTGGTATTTGCTGAAATTCCCAGGATACCGAGCTTATTTATTTTAAATGAAAGAGGGCAAGTAAATGTACAAGCAGAAAACCATAGTAAAAGGAATGGTGTCACATAAACCACTCTCAAGTACTTTTTTCTAGAAACACCAATCATTGCACTGGAGTCACAAGTTCTGGAACAGATTCTGTAGCTCAGTGGAGTAAAATTTCAAGATGCCTATGACTAGTGGGAGGACAACTTACAATAATTATTGCAGTACAGAAATTACATGAATTGTCAAAGACTGTGGGAAGTTCAGTGGCAGTTAGGAACAGTCTAAAGTTAAATCAGCAGTCTAGTATCGTGCCTCCCAGGATTTTGGTCCAAGTATGAGGCACTTCTTTTCCTCAGATGTAATTTCTGTTTACTTTCTCAGGGCATCTCTGCAACCAAAACAACCAGGACATTGGGTTCTTCCTTACAAATAAATAGTTTTCCAGAATACATGAGTTCTTACAAGGCCTTATCAATACTTTCTGAATCCAAAGTAAGCTCAGTATCAAAGTGAGTTCCCCAAACAGACTCTGGGTAGCACTTGCTTGGCAGTTCTTTATGTTAATTTTCGGGTGCTAGAAATAATTGATTACATATAAAGTCCACAACGTCCCATCTGAAAGACTTGGCTTCAAGACTTGTATGTAAGGTATTTTAAGGTTCTCTCACCTTTCATACATTCATTTGTAATAGAGGGGGAAAAGAAGTTAAAATTATTAATAAGTGAGTTTGGTTGTCATGGGAACCAATTGTCTCAGGTGCTCTGTTCCAATACAGCTATTAACCCTTAGTCCATATTTATTATTCAAGGGAAATAATTGACTCGAAAAAGGAAAATTGGTTGTCACAAAAAAGACAAGCTACTATGCTAAATCTGAGTCATTTGCATGCAATGAAAATGAATTAAGGAGGATGAATCTTCTTCAGCTCTAAAATGATTTACATTTGTGTTAGTGCTCTGTTTATCTCAGCTCTCAGTATTAAAGGATGTGAAAAAGAACTGGGATTAGCAGATCTGGAATGAAATATAGTACCCTACAGATACCTTGCTCTGACTTACGTATTTATCATGCTCTTAAAGAATTCCACACAATTTTTAAAACTTATTCCAGTAAATACCAGAAATACCAGGTGGCAAAACCCACAGGAAGAGCTCTCACATTATTAACAATTATTTTTTTTTTTGTGCCAGCCACTATTCACATTTGTAATTGTGAGGTTACTCGACTAAATGGAATGGTGGGGATTGCTCAGTGCACATTTTAAAAGAACTTGTGCAAAGGTGTTTCAGTGATGCAGCAGTATCTATTTCCAAGCAACCTACACATAAATCTTTATTCTTAAAACATTAGCAGTCCAAGACTGGAAAGCATTTTTTTTTTCAATCATTCCAATTAGTATTTATTAAAAATTGTCATATAATTGTCATGTAATTGTGCCCCTGTGTCCAAGAAGGCCAATGGTATCCTGGGATTCATTAAGTATGACCAGCAGGTTGAACGAGGTTTTCCTCCACCTTTATTCTGCCCTAGTGAGGCCACATCTGGATTACTGTGTCCAGTTCTGGGCTCCCCAGTTCAAGAGGGACAGGGAAACACTAGAGAGTCCAATGGAGGGCTATGGAGATGATGAAGGGACTGGAACATCTCTCTCTTGAGGAAAAGCTGAGACACCTGGGGCTGTTTAGCCTGGAGAAGAGAAGACTGAGAGGGGATCTTATTAATATTCATCAATATCTAAATGGCAGGTGTCAAGAGGATGGGGCCAGTCTCTTTTCAGTAGTACCCAATGATAGGATGAGAGGCAAGGGGTATAAACTGGAACGAACACAGGAAGCTCCACCTCAACATGAGGAAAAACTTCTTTAGCATGAGGGTGACAGAGCCCTGGACCAGGCTGCCCAGAGGTGGTGGAGTCTCCTTCTCTAGGGACTTTCAAAACCTGCTTGAAGACATTTCTGTGTGGCCTGCCCTGGATGATCTTGCTTTGACAGGGTGGTTGGACTCAATGATCTCCAGAGGTCCCTTCCAACCCCTGCCATTCTGTGATTCTGTGTTATGTTAGGGATGCAGTGTATGAATTCTTCTCCAAAAACTACCGGCCTTCATTTGTTTGGTCTGTTTTTCCCAGTACCTAGTTATGTTCTAACACGGAATCCCACATCTGCAGTCACCAATTTTGTTACAAGTTCCCTCACTGAATCCAAATCTCTTCAGCTTGGTATGAGATTTATGTTTTGGATGATGGCTGCTACTGTGCTAGACTAAAGGCAAGTATTATATGTGCCAGTTTCAGTGGTGTTTTACCAACCACAAAATAACCATAAAGTATGCTTTTACCTCGATTACCAGAAACTAGAATGAAATGATCTCCTGGTTGCTTGAAATAGAGGATTTTGGAGGATTAGCCAGAAGCTTCATTTTTTTTGGCTTTAATTTTTGCTAATGGAGTTCTTTAGAGGATCGAAAATAGGACGTGGTGATCTCATGTTTAGAAATACTGAAAACTCTGTGTATTGTGTTTATTTCTAAGAAATTCACAAACTTTTTCTGTATGTATCTAGACAGAAAATAGCTACAATACATAACAAATAACTAACAGAAACCTTAATTTATAGAAGTTCGGTGATGCACTTGAAGTCTTGGGATAAAGGGTGTTGGAAAAGGACCTGGGGGTGTTGATTGATAGTCAATTAAATGTGAGTCAGCAATGTGCCCAGTGGCCAAGAAGGCCAATGGCATCTTGGCTTGTATTAGAAATCCTGTGGCCAGCAGGAATGGAGAGGTGATTGTCCCCCTGTATTTGGCAATGGTGAGGCCACACCTTGAATATTGCGTTCAGTTCTGGGCCCCTCACTACAAGAAGGACATAGAAGTGCTGGAGCATGGCCAGAGAAGGACAATGAAGTTCATGAAGGGCTTGGAGCACAAGTCCTACGAGGAGCGGCTGAGGGAGCTGGGGTTGTTGAGTCTGGAGAAGAGGAGGCCAAGGGGAGACCCCACTCTCTACAACTATCTGACAGGAGGTTGGAGTGAGGAGGGGGACAGCCTCTCCTCCCTGGTGGGGTGTGACAGGACCAGAGGGAATGGATGCAGGCTGTGCCAGGGGAGGTTTAGACTGGACAGCAGGAAACATTTCTTCACTGAAAGGGCCATTAAACAGGGGAATAGATTGCCCAGGGCAGTGGTGGAGTCACCATCCCTGGAGGTATTTAAAAGGCGTGTGGACCTGGTGCTTAGGGACGTGGTTTAGTGGTGAGCTTGTGGTGTGTGGTCGAAGGTTGGACTGGATGATCTTGACGGTCTCTTCCAACCAAAGACGTTCTGTGATTCTGTGTGATAAGTAACAGTACTTACTAGACGGAGGTGAAAGAGAATCTGTCATTTACTCTTTGTTCCCACGTTTCCTGTTCTGCCTGGTCCTCTTTTGCTCTTTCCAGTTCATAATGTATAGATGTTGGATAATCCTTAACGTGAACTTGCTGTTTCTGAGAGAGCAAACAAAAAAAATCACGTCTCTAAAACATGACCTCCTCTCTTGTCCCTCTGCTTTTATTTACTCTTTGCCTACTGCACATTGTCACTGGTATTACTTAGTGGCACCTGCCATTGACATGATGTGCAGATTCATTTATCAGTCTGAGAATTGATAACACTTTGTACAGTATTCTCAGTAGTGTAAACAGCTACTAATCTTTTCTGCCACAGTAAGTCTCCGTAGTAGTAGTAGTGCTCTCCTTGCAATCTCCTAATCATACTTTGCATCTGCTTGCAAATATTGCGATTTATCTATAGGTGGCAGCAGACTTACACTGTAAGGCCAAAGCTCGACATCTCAATTATTTTCAATTACTTGGGCATAATCATTTCATCTCCACAAAGACAGTATATAGGACGAAAGGGGTGTGGAGACAAATGCATGGGTGGATTAGGCCATAATTTTAATGACTGAGGAAAAAAATAGGAAAAGAACAAGCGAGAAAAATATTTAAAAGTAGAGAGAATGTTCACCAAATAATAAAGTCTGCTTTGCAGATGATAATAATTTACTGTCTCCTTTTTACAAAGCTATAATTTGGGAATTAACCTACATATTTGAATACCATCTCTTTGCAGCTGGACTCCACAGAGTTTGAACAGAGATCTGCTGTTGAGATTCTGTATTGCTCTTCTTATTTAAGGCAAAACTTTTCTTAATCCTGCTTCTAGGAAACCACTTTGAGAATATTTATGATGAGATACCTTGTGCATACATCATAGAGCAAGTGGACATGCTTCAAGGGACCAGTTAGCCTCTGTATTAGGTTTCAGTGGCTGAAAATGATCATTGAATGGTCTATTGCCATGGTCTTATTATCTTCTGATCCTTCCTAAGAATCATAAAAGAGATTAAATTCAATTTATTGAAAGACAGGCCATTAAACCCTTGATATGTGCTGCATTGAATGCATCAGATTTCATAGTGGAAAATGGATTTCTTATGGGAGATAATGAAGGTAAAAACAATTATATAGAAACTAGGGTCCAGTGATTATTAGCACCATCAATATTTGCATATTAGGCCCTAAGGACTTATTCACAGGACATCTGGTTTATTACTGAACTTACATGAGCCAAAGAGAGTTTTACTCTGCATTTGTCATTGTTTTTAAAGACCTATATGAAACAAGGAATGTGCACCTTGAAATTTTTAGGCTTCTTGCACTTCAACAAAAATTGGTATCAAATGTCTTGCAGGGTGAAAATAGGCAATGTACCATAAAATTATCTGAGACCAGAACAGCAGATGGATAAAATATTTGCCTTTTCCTCCTCAGGTGATTTATTGACAGTGAATTGACACCAAAGAATTGGAAAGCCTCAATTTTCATTGGGCATGTGTGCACACATAAAGGAAAGGTCAGGGGCAGAATGAGTCTCATCTGTATTTTCAAATAATTTAAGCCCACTTTACTCTGGTAGAGTAAGACTCACCATTCAACATCTCATTCATCTCAGTACTCATCTCTCCAGGAAATTCTCATGTCTTTTCCTCATAGTTCATGTTGAGAGAGCCTAGTTTGCTGGCTTTGGGGTCAGTCAACGATCTTGACTTGCTCTATCATCAGTTCAGTATGTAGCTATTTGAAGCCAGAAGACAGGGAACGATGAGGTAACAGTGCTGAGGTGAGAACTACCCACTCATCTCATTCCTGAGACACCTCATACTCTCATGGGCATGTAGAAGTCAAATCTGAAGGTGCTGGGAGCCCTGAAACTCTCAGCCGAACACAATCCTACAGGCTACATGACGCCTGAGGGTCAGGACTCTGAGTTTAGGAAACTCAACTCCCACTTTAGAAGCCTAAGTCTTTTTATGATTGTGATCTTGAATTACCTGATTGACATTAGATTTGCTAGGACTGGGTCCTTTAGTTTGCTCTAAGTGGAAGAATTCTTTAATCGGGTTGAGATATTTGGTTTAGAAATCTTAGGTATCTATGTGATCCAAGTATAGAATTTTATATATCCTATTATATAAATTGTACTTTAACAATAACAAGGAGAGACTGTAGAGACTATGAAACTGCCATTAAAGCCAGACAGAGGTATTTTTATTCCTTTTTGAACAGGTTTTCCTCTTGGATGTCATAACCAGAGCAGAAGATGTAAGGTGATTCTGTGAGGCTGACACAAAGAACTGAAGGTTGAAAAAGGTAGCTCAGCTCAGCTAATATGCACAAGTCTTCATGGGCTGGTGTCTCAGCTCTTTACCTTCAATTGTCTTTCTGTGTTAAGTAAGTTTTTAACTTGCCAAAAAGGCAGGATGATCACCTTCCAATACCACTGCTTTCATAATTTGATATGACATTAATCTAATTTGAACTACAGTGATAGGACAGATATAATTTTCACATACTCCACTGAAAAGAAATTTTCCTTTTGAGAAATCTAACAAATGTCATGGTCTGCAGAAATAAAGTTTCTTGGAGTAATGCACTTTATTTCATTTTATGTCTGTTATGTAAAAAAAAAAAAAAAAAGAGTTAAGCTTTATCCAAGAGAATGAGATGAGTCAATTGAAAACTTCTGCTCTACCTTGAGAAGTATCTCAGTTCAGTGGCTGGAGACTTTGGAGAAAGTCAGTGAATAAATATTCATCATGGAGATGGTAATGAATTTTTTAGTAGTTTAATATTTAGAAACTCTCCACCTTTATGGCATAGGCATAAGTGCCTGTAGTAGTTAGAGGTGGTTCTGAGTAATCTTTAACACTGGGAAATGCTGTCTGTAGGACATCGCTTCCTTAGATGAAGTTCCGTGTTTACCATGTAACATATGTCTTAGCAAAACATATGTCTGCAAAATTGTGCCCATTCCCTCCTGATAGCTTTCTCTCTCGATTTCATTCCTCTCTGGAAATATACAGAAACTTTAGAGAAATTAAAAAATTAGAGATTAAAAGGTAGATAGAAGAAAGATACTAAGCTCTTAGAATTTAGTTGCTGGGGTACCTCATCTTTAGGTGTTTTGACCCAAAGGTGTTGTGTAGAAGAAAGACTCACCAGGCTGGTGTGCATTTTGTTTTCTGTATTTACATGCCTCAGACACAGAGGGATGCTGCTGAGGTCCCAGAAGACTGTTAGAGACAGGGAAAAATCAAGTTGAGTTCTTCTTGGGCTGAAAAGGTTCAGCTTATTATTCTCAATCCTAAATGAATGTCTTACCTATCATACCAGGTTTCCAGTTACCTTCTCCAAAAGCTGTTCATGAAGTCCTGGCAATGGTGGGAGTGATCCTTTAGTTAAAGGCATGGCCCTGTGCCAGCAGACAGAGATGACTTCTGCAGCCATGTAGGAGATGTTGACGAGGTCTACAGAAGTTCATTGCTTCTTGCCAGTTGGATGGCAGTTCAGCCAGTTTCAGTCAAAGCATCAATTCAAATGTGTAATCTGCCACAACTGAGTTTAAAAGAAGTGGGTCAGGTTGCGCTCACACAAAATTGCTTACAAGCTCTGTGGGGTGATAACCTGTGGAATACAGAAGACATAGGGTGACTGTAGTGTCATAAAGTTGTGCAGCTGTTTACTAAGTGAACATCTGGCTTAAGCCTTAGTCTTCCTCTACTAATAAGAGAGTCCATAAACAGATTCATCTTTCTTTCACTGCTGTGCTCCAATTAAACTGGAAAATGTCACCTGTCATCATCAAGGCAATCAGTTTCTTCTCACAAAATCTGATGGTTCTAATTGATTATTCTGCTAAACTCTCCTACTAGAACTAAATGATGGTGTCTAAAAAGAAACAGCTGAAAAAGAAATCACTCAGCCGGGGAAAAAACCCAACAATGCAATGAATAAAATGGAAGAGAATGCACAGTAATGCAACTGCTTGTAGGTGGAGTTTTATCAGGAGAGTGTTTTGGTAGATAAGCATTTGCAATTAGTACTATTCATGTGTTACAAAAAAAAAAAAAANAAAAAAAAAAAAAAAAAAAAAGAGTGTTTATTTTAGTGCTTTTATCAGTTTCCATAATACTAAAATGAAGAGTGCTTTAGGATGGTAATGCTTTAGCACATGAAATGACAATATGTTTTTCAGTCACCTCTCCCTGTGAAATTCACAGGCTATGTTTCTTACATGGCTGACTTTGCTGCTGCAGAGTAACTAGTAGCATATAAGGCAAAAAATCTTCAAAAAAAATTAAGGATATTCAATATTTTTGTTGATACTTTTGGCCTTCATAAAAATCCTTTGGTAATATTTTATTTCATGAGTAAAGCTGGCTGCTTTTTGGTGACCCTTCAGCTTCCAAGAAAATCAGAAGAAACCACAGGAGATTTAAAAAAAGATTAATTCCTCACTTCTTCTTCTGTCAGGTATTTGCTTCCGTTTCAATGCCATTTGGGAGAGAAGTGAGGTAAATAGTGCTGTAGTGAGGTAGGTAGTCTGGAGTCTTAGGAGAAAAAGAATTAGAAGAAGAGTTAATTTGCTCATGCAAAAAGATATTTCTTTCTTTCAATATCCAAGCAAGCTTTGGAGTGCTACTAGCAGGGATGAAAGGTAAAGGATGTGAAACATCAGGAATAAAGAGGGTGAAAAAAGGTAAGCATATGAAATTGGACAGTAATTTTTCATTTTAGCTGTGATAATTAGTTCCTTCTTTCTCCAAGAGGAGTAAAAAGAGATTGCAGTGAAAAAGAGAAGCTACATTTCACGCAGACCAGCTTGCATAAGCAATTCAGAGATTTCAGGCCCGACTCTAATCATCACAGCCTCTCCTGTCTGATGAGGCTGTCCCATCAGCTGTCAGCGTATTGCTTTGGGTTTATCTCCACAATTTAACAGAGTGCTCTTTTTGTCTTTCACCGCACACTGATGAAAAATAACTTGTAAAAGCAGGGAGCAGCGGGATTATAAATGCTCCCTTTTATTAAAGAGCGTGTGTTGGAGTAAATGCAATGGCTTTGGTGGAAAGAGTGAGAAAGTGAAAAAGGAGTGCTCTGAATAACAAACATCATCCTATGGCCCACTATATACTTCTGTAATGCGCACAGAATACTGTAAATATCTTTATCAGGAGCAATGCAGAAATTTGGGGCCCAGGCTGCAAAGAAGGTGAAAGGATAAAGCCCTGGAGAAAAGAGGGGCCCAAGAAAGCTGGTTCATATTGAAAGATCATCTCCTCCCACCTCAGGAGTGATGTATCCCAACAAAATAGATACTGCTTTACCCTGAGTCACAGTCTTGACCTGTAGAACATAAACCTCTACATTTACAAAGGAAAGCAATTTGCAGTTCTAATTCATTAAGGAAATGCCTTTCTATTGTTTGATATATCTGGAATGATCTATTTTAGTGAGATAATTTTAAAATAGTGGATATGAATCCCCTACCTCACTGCTAGTCAAAAATCATGAATCATACCCCTAAACCAAAAACTACAAGGTTGCTTAAGCCAATTATAGTCCCCTTTAATAAAGACTGAGAAAGTCTAGCTCTTGTAAAAAGACCAGAGTTGTTCTTTGAGACACTTGTTTGAAGATGCAGTGTTTTATTTTTCCCTTGAAAAATAAAGTGCTCTCTAAAACGAGCCATAGATAACTGGAAATTGGACTAGCTCTAAATTGTACTCCTATTAGAGAAAGACAGGAAAGTCCAAACAATAATAGGTTGTAGCCTCCTCCTTTTTATTGAAAAACTAAGTGAAAATGGAAAGTGTGTAAGAATGGCCATATAGTCTGGATCAGCCAAAAAAAACCCAAAACAAACAAAGGCCAGCCAAAACAAACAAAACCAAAAAAAAACCCTGAACCACCAGAAAAAACAGCCATCATTTCCCTAAGAATGGACAAAAGTAGATGCCTAAAGAGTATAAAAATGCAACAGTCACAGGTGATACACCCATTTAATGTTTTCTAGACTACATTTTTAGTTTTGGGCTTCTCTGAGCTCTAAGCGTGACTATTATGCTCAAAATCCCTTAACAAAGCAGATGTGCTTGCCATGGGTTACAAAAGTAGAACTTCAGCTCCTGCCACATTTTTTGGAAAGGAGCTAGACAATTTATTGACCATTTCCTTTGGAAATTGCCTCTCATTAGCTTCATCCAATGCTCCATTGTTCCTGTCTTGCAGGAGAGTACAAAAAGTTGCTCACTATCTATTATCTCATGTCTTTCATGATTTTGAAGACCTGTACCATATCCCCTTTAATTATTTCATTTAAAAAGGGAACCCTAGCTTACCTAGAAAGAATCAAGCCCCTCCCCCCCCCTTTTTTTTTGTTTTGTTTTCTTGACCGTTAGTATTATTCTGCTTTAAACTTTCTTCAATTCTACTATCTTCTTTATGAGATGGAGAACAGCCACAGAAAGTACTCAAGGTACTGTGAATTGGTACAGTAGTAAAGTAAAAGCACAAGCAAAGACTGTTGCAGAAGAAGAGATGTCAAAAGTTATGAGAAAGATTTATTGTCTTAGCACTGTATCTTCATCCCTTTCTCATTTGTGGGAATACCTCTTTGGTATCCTCAGGACCAAAATATTTGTATTAAGTTCACTTTCAGCCAAATAACTAAACCAAACCTTTAAACATTATTTTTTCAATTCATTAACAAAACTGATTTTTTTTTTTTGTTTTTCCCTCTGCCTTGGAGGTCATAAAAAATTACTTCCTCTGCATGTCATCTGTGAAGGTGGGATTTCTGGAGTAGTCACATATGTCACAAGCTGTACCTCCTTCCTACTGCCCATTTTCCTCATGCCACTTCCAGCTGCATAGACTCAGACTGCCTGCTGAGAGGTTACTTGGGTGTGCTCAGCTACATGAAGAACAGGTAAACAGAGCCAAGCTACTTCCTACTGCAGTGATTCTGGCAGTACTGTGCAAGGAAGCACGTATGATTTTAAACTGTGCCAAAAAGAAGCAGAGTGCCTTTACAACAGTCTGCACTGATGGTGCATATGCCTCGTAGCTAAAGGTTCACTGGATGTTTTCTGTTGCACTAAAGATAGTCCTGAAAGGTGGACTGAGCAAAGCTGAGCAAATCTGTTCTGTCTTCTGTTGTTTCTCCATAGGTGAAAACGTTAGCTCAGCCTCTCACCGTTGGCAGCTTTGCTGCTGTTGGTTTTGGCAGATATCCTCTTGTAGGCTTGATGAATAGAAATGTGTGAATACAGTGTCATATGGCCTAAAAGTGGAGTAACATCAGGCTGTAAACAACAGCAGAAAGTGCAGTTAAGTCTGCAATGTAAACACACGCAAGATGATAAAAAAAGCCAACAGATGATCTTTCATGGATTTGTACTTGAAGTGAACCAATCCTCCTTCAAAATCAGTCAATCATGGTTCTCTTTGGGGCTGTTTATAAGATTACTACGTTCTAGAGAAATACAGATAAAAGTCTGATTTATTTTTCAAGTTGCTATCACTTTAAAAATAAAACTGAAATACAGTCACTAATATGTATTTTCATAAACCGACTTCTAATGAGCTTTGAAAGCAAACTTGCCACCACCATAGATAATTTTATAGTGATTGTAGTACTATTCACAACGCTTCAAAAATAACACCAAAATATATTATAGAAGCTTGTAACTGAAACATTCATAACCAAGGTGAAGACATTTACATACAGATTGTGGTTGAAAATGGTGAGGGCTATATGAATGCTTTATAATGTTTACACAATATCGCCTGTTTAGCTCTTGTTATCTTGAATTATTTTAAGAGAGGAGCTATATTTTTAGTAATTGTCATTGTATTACTTGATTACAAGAATCACGTGTTTTTTATGAAAGAAAAAAAACACAGTATTCCTTAGAGAAAAACCTACGTGAAGGAAGATGAAATAAGCGATTGTGATTTTCTCTTCTGAAGGGAATTAGATTATTATGATTATTTGATGGAGAAACTAGACCATAACTGGCTAAACCAAGGAACTGTGCCTTATTAGTGTGATCTGATTTTCTAAAAACTTCCTGAAGCATAAATGTTCATGAATTTGCAGAAGTATAAATGGAACAATTTGTGCTGCAGTGAGTATAAATATGAACTGGCTGTTAAGCTAACTGGGGCAGAGAATTTAATCTAAAAATCCCTTATTAATATATCTTGATCTCAGAGTGAAGTATTTGTTTAAATTCAACATTTCAGTGGAAGTTTTTTGCCACTGCGTAGGATGGCAATCACATGTACATTTAACATAACTGTGTAGGACCTCCCGATATTCTGACAATGCTTCAACAAAGTGAGAAAGGAAAAACAGTGGGCTATTAAATACATTTTTATTTATCCACCCTTCTTAACTAGACTGGGGAAATATAAAAAAAAAATTAGAAGGACATGGGAACAGCAGATTTCCATACTTCATTAAAGAATATTGACTGGTAGAAGTCTGAGACCAACTTTGTCCCTGTAGAAGGCTGTGAGTCTTCAAATATTGTCACAGTAAAAAATGTCATTTGCTTTTGTCTTTCTATGTTCTTGGCAATTTTTTTTTTTATTAATGCAATCTCTGAACATACCATTAATATTGGCTTTGTTTAAAAACTCTGCCATATCTGCTTATAAATGAAAGCTTGGTGGGTGAACGTAGTAGCACTTGTTTTTCTCTTTTCTCTTTTCAGGAAGTTAGGTTTTTATTAAAACACAAAGGCTGACATTTTTTTTCATACTTTGTTTTAAGCTGACAAAAAAAAAAAAATCAATGCAATTTTACAATTCCTCCAGAGAGGATAAAAACTAGTTTGAAAAATAGTTTTCAGCATTGGATGTCAGCGTTCTTCTGCTGATTCACCTTCTTCCATGGGACAAGATCTGAATTAGCTCTTGGCCTTCTCATCCAATAAAAAGAACTTAGATTGCTTCTCTCAGCTGCTGCTAAGTGCTATGCTAATACAATACTTTTTCCTAATGCACAGATTATTTTTTTCAGACTTAAGAATGGCAGGATTTAATTTACCTTCTACTGAGCTCTCTTCTGCCAGCTGCTTTTTTTTGCTTTGTTTGTGGCTTTATATGCAAGTCCCAGCTCAGAATAGCAAGCAGTAGACAAACTCCTTTAGATGTACATATTTTCAGGTCAAGATATATTGTATATAACATTTACCTGACATTCCCTATTCATCTGTATTGTACAGGTATTGTCTGTAGTCAGTAGGGAGGAATACGTTTCTACCACGATTCAGATCCTAGGGGGACTAAACTGCCCTTTGTAGGTACCTGTCTGGTTCCATTAGTAAAGATGAAAGTGATGGCAACTACATTTCTGAATTTACACATCACCTGCTTTACAGGAGATTAGATGTTTTTTTTAGAAACTAACTACAGGCCCTGGGTGTCATCATGGGGATGAAGAAATTTAATCCTGATGTAAGTTAACTTTAAAGCACTTCAATATGTTATTGGATTTGCTCTCAGGTCAGCTATATGATGACTCCTAAGGTCCTCTGGCAAGTTGGTTTACTTTGTTGTTTTTTTTTTTAGCAAACACCTGTGATAAAGTCCAAGTATAAAATCTCATGTGGCAGTCAGTTCAATATCAGATGAATGGCAATCCACTCCATTTTTATCCTAGTCTCTGATATCTCCAAACAAGCACGCTTGCCTTTCATACCTCATGCATCCAACACCTGCCATTATTAATGCAAACACATTTCTCATAGCAGGAAATGCACACCTACCACAGTAACTATTACATTTTGTCGCTTTTCTTTTTCTCTTGTTTGGTTTTGTTTCGGTGTTGTTTTTGTTTTTTTTCTTGGAAAGCAATGCAGGTTCCTTATTCTCTGAGACTTTTATTAAGATCCTTAAAAGATGAGAGATGGGAGGCATCGGGATAAGTACTTGTAGACTTCATGGCCAGAAATGCAATGAGGCTCTTGAGAATATTTCAGGGCATTACTTTATTCATGAGCTGAAGACAGTGACTGCTGAGTGAACAGTGATCATAATAGTATACCCAATGGGTTTGAAGCCTCTTGCAAGAATATTCTAAAAGCTTTTAATATTCTCTCAGCTTGGAGCAAATCCCTTCATTATTTGGTGTGTTAAATGAATGCAAAGTGCACTCATCTAAAAAAACTGTCTGTCTAAAAATAATATTTTTTGGAAGAGCTACTTGGAGAATAGAAAAGAGGAAAAGAAAAACCCCTTACATACATAGTTATTTTATTTCACATGTATTAGCAAAACTGGAGTCAGCAAAGGGTTTTTCTTTCCTTTTAACATGAGGGAACAGTGTTGCAAGTTAGAAATGCTGTCAGAAAATTTGGTGGAAGAGAAACAGAAGAACAGTTATCATGATACAACAGCTCTGAAGGAAAGAAAACTACTGAGAATGATATATCATTTTGCAGTAACACTTGTCTAGTGTGGGTTACCAATGCAAAGTAGGTTACCATCTGGAAATGTATATGTTTTAAAATACTTCTGTGCAGTCAGTTTCTTCAGGCTGATCTCAGAGGACTTTACTACATAGCACTTCAATGCAGATAAAGTTAAACCTAAACTGAAGAGAGGAATACTTACTTAACTTTCAAAAGATCATTCAGTAACAATCAAGTTTATGGAGTCATGGTCCTTGGCCACCCTTCTCCTATGTGTACCATGAAGGACTGCTATTACCAGGAGGCATTTTTTCGTAACAAGTTGCGGCAAGACATGTTTAGATTTGGGTCACTGCGAACAGGGAGTTGCCACATCTAATGGCCTCTGGATGTAGTGATACCGATGCTTGTAGATAACGTGTCTCAGTCTAGCTGCTTTTTCATCTGGTAACACAAAAAGAATACACTTAGACTATCCTTTGCCTCAACAGATAAGCTCCATTTTGTCAAAAAGCCTGAAAAGGGTCTGTCTTGTATTGTTACATAATTTTGTTTCAGCTTTGAAAAAATTATATATGCACTTACGTCCTAAAGGAAAGAATATGTGGTGTCATTTTAATGTTTTTCACATCTATACTTATCTACTTAGATTTGACAGCATGATGGGATCTTTTTGCCTTTGGAATTGTTGGCATCCTTCAACTTAATCTGCAATCACGCACACTTTAGAAACACACAGAATTGCCAACACTTTATAGTTAGCAAGCACTGATTAACTACATAGTGCTCTCCGAGCTCCCGGCTACAGAAAGCAATACATGACCTTGCAGTAAAATAGGGACAAGTGGTTTACTTTTCAGTTCCCTAAAAATCTGCCAGCAGACCTTATCTTTAATTTACCTCCTCTGAATGCAAAGGACATTTGTTATGACTTCCCTGTGCAGTGGAGTTTGCAGAGTGTTATGATGCAGTTGCAGGTGACTTTGACGTTGCTGAGTCTGTAAAGCGGTAACAGTAAGAGGTGCCCATGGGTGTGAGGAGCGTCAATGCTGCCTCTCCGCAGCAGGCAGGGCACCTCTGGCAGAGCAGGGTGCAACCAGGCTCGAGCACTTAATCTCCTGTCTCTCCAGTAATGTGTATTGCCTGCTAAATATTCTAGTAGAGGTAGAATAACTTTCATGTATCCACATTGCTTCAAAACCAGCATGTAGGTATGAATTTAGATCCAAATGACTAATTCCCACCAAAATAAGTTACAGTTGGGCACCTCAGTGCCATGGTGAATTCCTACCCTTGATGTATCTTTATGGGTTCCAGTAAATACATCATTTGAATATTGATGTTCAGTTACATTCTTTTTTTTCCAGAATGGATCTTAGTACACCAGGTGATTAATAATGGCAACAATAGACATGCAACATAAGGGTTAATCGTCTATGGTAGCTTTGTCAGTCAGCAGTTACAAAGAATAAAAGTAGTGGATGCTACAAATTTCCAACCGACTATGTAACATATTAATACCAACTCAGCAACCTAAATCTCAAGAACACTGGAGACGGATGTGTATCCTTGCTTGAGGACACTGAGAAACACAATTTCTGTCTCTCAGGAAGTTCCATCATTTACAAAAATTTAGTAGGAACCCCAAAATAAAATCAAACCTTAACATTCTAGTAGCAGCAAAAAGTAATTGCTTCTGATTTGACACTACTGATATTTTTAGACCTTTTAAATGTGTCGTTCATAAATACTTTTTAAAATCAACCCATTCTCATCAAAAGGAATAATCTTTGTAATATTAATAAAAGGAAGGATTTTCAGACTGTATTATTGAAAATGAGGACAAATTTTCCTTTCACATAGGAGAAAACATGGACAGTGATTAAAATAGAAACATTGTTTTTCAGCACTAATATCATAATTTGGAACCCCACAGATTAAAATCTCTTTGACCAAAAGTGAGACATCTTCAATTAGTTACTGCTAAAAAAATACATTTTCAGTTAGTTAAGTCTCTATGCTTAAAGAACTAGGTCAGTTTCCAACATTACAGACTTATTTTTTTTAAATTACATTTGATTTTTTTTTAATTTTAAAATTATATTTAATTTAAAGGAAACCTTTAAAGATGGGAAGACCAAACTTTACAGTGGCTTATGCCCTTATCCACTTTTCTTCACATGAGTTTTCTGAGGTGAGAATTTGCTCTAGGAATGTCAGCTCATCTGCATTTATGTTAGACTACTACACACCATTAAAAATATGGATGTACCAATGTTAGAGAAGAGTTCCCGTTCTTTTCTCCCAGTCTTACGTTACAGATAGATAAAGTCTTTCTATATTATAACCAAGTTCTCAGGCAATTCATTTCCTTTTACATAAGGTATTTTGGAAATGTCTATTAAATTAACTAACCTGGTAAGAAGGAATGCGTTTGTTATTGACCAGAAAAGCTGGGCAATGAAATGCTGATTCAGCAGTGGCAAACAGAAACCCAGATGTTATTCACTTCATCGTCGTAGTGGAAGTCAGGGAACACAGGGAAATCAGTTTTATACAGGTGAAAAAGTCAAAGGTGCAGCTTTTAGGAAAACACTTGACTTTTCATCTTCTCTCATAATTTCATAGTGTACAACTAGGAAAAAACATCATCTTTTTCTAAAATTTCCAGAGGACATCCATATTTTATTGTAGCGGATTTGTCACCGGTTAAACAAACTTGCCTAAAGCAAGTCACTGTGTTCTTATCTTCTAATAATGAGGGAAGTATGAAATATTAAATGGACCCCGCTCATTCATCTGCACGTGAATGTGTATTTCCAAAAGATAATGTTCAAATCTACTATCTTTAAAAACATGCATTAATCAAACCATTATTAGCTTTTGTACTTTGAATGCATTCTTTACTTAATAAAATCATTCTTCAGTGTCAGTTGCTGTTATTAACATGTCTCTTAAATAAGAAATAACAGTAACTAGCTTGATAAACTTCAAGGACAGATTCCAAGAACAGAGTTCCCATTAACCTCCAATATTTATTTTAGTCTTTAGAGTGACCTATGTTGCTTAGGATATTGTATAAAGGAAAAGAAGAATAAGTGGTTTTTTTTATGTACTTAGTGAAAAGTAAAGGCAGCTCTCTTGGCATTATAGGCAAAAATACAAATCAAATAAATATTAAATGTTAAACAACAAATAAATGGCAATTAGTTTCATTTAGATCAGTTTGGATGGAAACTTGGTATTCACAAAAAATGAATATGGAGGTTTTAGAAGATTGATGGGATTTAAAGAAATTGTAAAAAACTTTATGCTGCAGAAGTCTTGGGAAACGTAAAGGCTTCTGTGCCCTGAGGAATGGAGGTTACCATGCAGTGCCATGGGGTTACCTGACACTTCAGGAGCATTCACATTTTGATACTTTTAGTGGTGCTCATGAGTCCACATGAAAACAGCACATCATCACCCATATTGTTCTCCCCCACCCCACCCCCCAAGAGAGTTTGGATCAGTTTTTCTGAAAATGGAAGACTTTACATGGAACTTCCATTGACTTGTCCACAGCACAAACTTTTTTTGGTTTATTTTGGAGTAGGTTCAGTTAAATTGAAGTTAGACTTCATGGATTTGTATTGGCAGTTGATAGATACACTCATAGAAGGGTATTTTATACTGACTTAAGCAGAAAATACAGCTTTTTGAATAGCTCAATAAACCAATGTTTTATTTTTCAGAAAGTCACAGTTTGATACCTCCTCTCTATAACCCTGAGTGTTGAACGTATATTAGTAATTTGTAAAGCAAAGTTTTCCCAGATGGAAATTCTTTGAAATTGGAATCACAGAATCATAGAATGGTTTGGGTTGGAAGTGACGTTTAATGGTCATCTAGTTCAACTCTCCTGCAGCAAACAGGGACATCTTCAACTATAACAGGTTCCTCAGAACCCCACCCAACTTGACCTGGACTTGACTGCTGGCCACACTGCTTCTAAAGCAATCCAGGATATGGTTGACTTTCAGGTCTAGCAGTGTACACTGTCATCTCATGTCCAGCTTTTTATCCACCAGCAACCCCAAGTAAAGTCTAATTGTGTATGCCTGTTGCTAGTCTTTCCATTTCAGAGATTCTAAAGGTATTTTATATGGTAATACAGCTATGAGGTTCCCATTTATAAAGGCCTCATGTCAGTCATGGAGAGTAATGTTTTATTCAAAAGAGCAAGGTACTAAAGGAAGAACTGTAATTTTCCAAGAAAAGAGAAGAAACCTATTTTGCTTACTTTGTCTTTTTTTGTGTTTTAATATTTTGTGCTTGAATTATATTGATGTGATTTGTTAAGTGTTTTCTTCTGACAAATATATTTGAAGGAGGAGGTTATACAATTGTAAGATCAGCATTGTCATGTTCCCTGCTTCAGTTCTAATACACAATATAAAGAAAATATTTCTTCTTAGTAACTTTCATGGAATAGATCTTATGATCCAAGAAAGAAGTTTGACAGAAAATGTCAAAATAGAAGTATATCATGCTGGGACTGTCCACAAGTTTGAGGTTTGGAGACCTTTGCATCTCCATGGGTGGCTCAGCACATCTGGCCTTTGTTAGTATCCTCTGTGGACTCCCAATTCTTTTCTCTCGGAGTCTTACATTACAGATAAAGTATTTCTACATTATAACCAAGTTCTCAGGCAATTAATTTTCTTTTGCATAAAGTGTTATTTTGGAAATGTCTATTAAATTAACTAACCTGGGAAGAAGGAAGCCTATACATACACTTATATGCTGGAAATTGAATTCAACATCAAATTAAGAGTTTGTGGCTAGCATCTCTCATACGGATGACTTCCTTGGGACTGCTAGGGAACTCAAGACATTAGTAAATGTCCAGTTTAAACAGAGTCATTTTACTGTGAACAACAATAACTCAACCTGTTGGAAGTGAGTTCTGTACGTAACAAAACTGCAGTATTACTAATGCAAGAAGCAGCACAGACAAACCTTGGAGGATTCATATTCAGATAGATGAGGTTCATCTCAACCAGAAGAAAGCTCATCATCTCTTTCGTCACCATCAAGAGCTGAACTCTTACTAGTAGAGAATTCCTCCAGTTATGTGTCTCACTTCTACATTAGTGGCTACTAAGAACAGAGTATCTACCTATTCTAGTTAAAGTATGGTTTTATAGGCAAGAGACTGAAACATAACACATACTTTGAGATCAGGTAGTTTTAATTTGAGACTGAGAAATGCCCATTTGGCTGGTAATAGTGAGAAAAATTCTTCCAGTTCAAGATTTGTAGAATCCTGCTAAACAAAGCCTATGGAAGCTCTTAGTACCAAACCCCATCTGTTCCTTATTTATTATCTTATTGCAACTGCAACATTTGCATTTTAAGGTTTTCATAGACATAGTTTCTTCCTATGTGGCTCAGAATTTACTTCCAAGCAAGCATTTCTTTGGAAATACACAACTGGCTCACAGTTAATTGTTTTAAATTGAGGGCTAATTTATTTTTTTCTGTCTTTATTCCTTTTTCTATAGTAATTAGTTTAAAAATACAGTACATGTTAACACAAATAAAAATAAAGCAAGGGAAAAGAGTACTAAGACATGATTTAGTTTTGAAGAATCATTGATTTTTTTAGTAACACTTCCATTTTTTCCTATTTACAGAACATTTTGTAACATATGCAGATTTCTGTCATCTGCAATCAGAGTTTTATTGGTACTTACACATAGAAATAGAGCTAGTGTCAAAATATAGCTCAGTGGGTCAAAATTCCACACTGAACATTGGAATATTGTGGAAAATATAGAGCTACCTCTGATTCTTAAGAAAGCTCCCACAGATATCTATGTTGACATATCAAAATTTGCACCTCAGGACTTCGTGTCAGGAGGAAAATTTTGGATAGGAAATCACCATTTCTAGAATACTATAATTATTGTATTATTACCCTCATGCTTCTCTTATTCTTATAAATTGGTATTTTTACCCTTCTCTGTCCTGAAAATTATCCTCACAGACTTGTTGACTGAGAGGTCATGGAAAATTCATTACACCACACTTCATGTGTATCCCAGAACAAATGGCAATGTAAAATAGCGCTTGTGCAGCTATGAGCTGAATTGAGGATTCCAGTTTACTAGAAAACATGAATTGCTGAATATCTGAATAATGTTGGAAAATTGCATCTCCAAAACTTTTACTGCCATCCTTGTGTTGAATAGTGTTGACTATTGCTTTTTTTTTTGACATGAAAGTCTCTTATGTTTCCTGCTTGTACATCAGAAATATTTCCTTGTACACTGTTGTTCAATGTTCAGAGGATCAGGCATCCAGGAAAAAAAAAATAGAGAAAAATGTGAAGGTGAGAAACTCTAGGTAGAGATCAATTAAAAGTATTTAGAATTCAGCCTAACTTAATTTAGGTCTGCAAAGCAAAGCAATTATGCTGAGAAGGTACTTCCATTAGAAGTACAAGATAAACCCCACCGTTTTTGTATACTCCCTCATTTCAGCAGACAGACACTTAAGAAAGATACTTCAGGCTCCCCCTAAGATCAGTGAGAATGTGTTCAGTGCAGTTAATCACATTTAAAGTTTCACTCATCCTTCAGTATCTGCCTGCTTCGGACAGATGATTCTGACTCCCTCTTAAATGGATCTGTGCTGGCTGTAATGGGACCCAGTGTATCTTGTTGAGATAGAGTATTACAGATGTCTGAAGTTAAATGGAATAAATCCCATTATATTGGAATAACTTGTGCTGTCTAGGGTGAAAATGAAGCATGGAAAGGGGAATATACTAAAGATCTAACAGAAGACTCCTGTCCAGGTTGGGTGTCCATAACCAGAAGAGATGAAAAATCTCATCACCTTTACAAACAGCACACACTGTAGTGAGAGCAGAGAATAGGACTTTCCTGTCCTGTGTCATACTCCAGTAAACCTAAAGAAACTGGTTCAGAGTCAGAGTATGAATATTCATATAAGCATAAGTTAAAGCCTTCTCCCATACTTCTTCAAAACTTGCTATTACCAGTAAAAATAAAAATCCTGCAAGTAAATGCAGAGCAAGGATACATTAATAATGTGAATACAAGTGCTACAAAGTAACTAATGAATGTTAACCCTAGTTAATATTCATGGAAAAGGGTTTTTTAAAAATATATTTAATGGCTAATTTATGTGTGCATTAGCTGACCACCCTTATAATTTTCATCCTAATTGTTGCTTTTCATCCCTTATCAGTGCTGGTCAGATAACAAAAAATCCCCCATGAATATTTTAATGAATAAATAGAGTGAGTTGCTATGCTGTTATTCTGTGTACCTTATTGTATTTTATTTGACAGTATTCTGACAACTGGCACTTCATTTATGAAAATGAGTGCAAGTCCCACAAGTGCAAGCCAGTGTGATTGTTAATCCAAAAGTCCACACCAGTAATATTTTCTGTGCTTTCTCCACTTGTCAGTTGTTTAAAAACATTCACATATCCACTGGGCTCCACAAACAATGCTCTGAGGCTTAAGTAAAAGATTAAATATGATGAAGGAATACTCAAAGCTAACCGATTGTTCTTAAACATGGGAGGCTGCAATTCATTTAAATAATCTGATCAATGATTAAGTATTTACAGTATGAATAATTAAGGCTGCAATCAAAGCACAAAGAATCCTTGTAGTAAAGGAGAGAGCTTACACGGTTAAGCACATTTTTAAGCTCTTTGCTGGCTAGTAATAAAACCCACTTACAGACTGTGGTCCTGCTTGTCAGTGATGCTATAATTAATAAGCCAGAGAGACAGGACAAGAAGCAAGAAGACGACAACTGTTCTGTGCTGCTTTTATTTTATAGAGATGCCACCTCTACTGATTGTACTGGGGCAAGCTGGGAGTAAATTAAATTACAATTAATGTAACACCCACAGCAACAAAAGAAATCAGCAAATCCAAGTATCTGAACAAACAAAATAGAACAACCTGTGCTCTTATTTCACCAGGATAAAAGTACATGCAGAGAAGAAATAGCCTTTTGTTTTACCCACTGCTGATTTTGCCCTCACACTGAAATAGTGTCTCTGGCTTTTTCCTTTGACTCCTCTATGTCTAATAGTTTCCGTTCCAGCTGCCATCTCATTATTGTTAGATCTCATAGTTGAGATAGTTCCTCTCTTTAGATAAATATTTCAGGCTTATTACCCTTTGTGAAACGGGATTTTTCATATCCATAAACCGTCATTTTGTTCTCTAAATACTTAATTTTCAAGAGAACAGTCTCTTCAATGTCTATTTCTTAATCTTTAACTGTTAGGGTTGGCCTTGGATTTGATTTAATCTCTGTTAAACTTTATAAACCTTGCATGGATTGCTTTGATGTTCCCTTGCATTCATTGAGCATACATTCAGCTTTTTCAGTCTTTTTCATAGTACAAATCTTTGAAGCTTGATACCATTTTTGTTGCAGTAGGATGTAGTCAACCAGCAGCAATTACGCTGTTTCCAAGATACAGTACCTAGGCAGGGTGAACACACATCAAACTAACCCCAAACCCCAAGCCACATATTTAAAAAAAAAAATCTATACAAAAAAATGGAGTTGCCTATAATATTAAGCAAATTATTGTTATTTTTATTAGAGGTGAGCTAGGCTTTTTTATCGGAGATAGATCTTATAAATATATTTATGTCATGGAACAGCTCATCTTGAGAAGGGGTAAATTCAGTTGTACTTGCAATCTGTCTTTACATCTGTGTTTTATACTAAGTTTAGGCTTTCTCTTTATAACTGGATTCTTAGGAGCAAGTGACACATGGGCAAACTCAAAAGTTCCTGCAGGACCCTATTTCCTCTCCTCTGTTAAGGCTGCTGAGTGATCTCTCTACCTTATTTCCTACTAACTTCTCTTCATGCTTAATGTTAGCTTCTAGAAAGCTATCCAGGTATATGAAAGCTGAGTTATACACTGAATAAGTGACAAAACTATACCAATTTATACCGACTGAGGATTTTTATTGCATATTCCTTCTTCATGTCAGTCAGTCATGGCAGTACAAAGACAAACATATAAGAAAAATCTTTAACAGCTGCAGCTCATGCTGAACTATGGTGAATACCAACAGAATTTCACTCTATTGCAAGTATGGACTTTTTCATGAACATGAATATGCATTTGTCATGTTAAGAACCAGGACTGGCCCCATCAACTTCTACTCTAGGAGTCTCTGGAGCATTATGAGACACATGAAGAATTTAAATCTGATCATGGCCTTATTCTGTCTCTCTTCTAAACATCTCCTTCTAAGAGTTTACAGAGGAAAAAAACCAAAAAACTCAGCCAGTTTATATACTAGAACAAAGAGTCACCTTATCTCTTAACTTTGCCTTTATAAAAAGTTACAGAACAGCAGAATGAAAAATGGATCGTTAATTCCGTAAATTTTCAACACTTCTCCCAACTTGAGAAGAATTGCACAGTCTCATTTCTCCTGTGGTGATTCCAGGTGAGCAAATACATCTTCACTAGCCAAAAGAAACAGTGGAAAATAAAGAAAAAAATACCTCCTGTCTGAGTAAGAGGAAAATTAATAAGAAAGCACTCAAAATTATTTTCATTAAAATGAAACAAAAGAAACAAAATGAGCATGAATAAACCAGCAAAAAAATAACAACAGTAAAAAAAAATGCAGTAATTTTCCTAACAGTATTGATGGCAGAAGCAGAAGAGAAGATGATTCAGGAGAGAAAAAGTTGGGGTAGTTGTTACCTGGAGATTTTCTAATTAATTGAGGCTTTCTCTTAGTGCTCACAAATTTGGTGGGTAGCTACCAGACAAAGCTACAATTTCAAATCTCCTAGGTCCCCTGTTTGGTAAAAAATACACAGTAACTCCAGATTAAGCCCCAGTTTAGCAATTTCAAGAACTACTACTAGGTTTATTGAGCTTCTGCACCTGCCCATGTGTACCTCTGGCCTTAGGTGTTTAGTAAAAGCCTGTTGATGAACAAGCTTTGTTGAGTATGAACTCTGCACATTACAAACCCAATCTTCTTTTCTCTGTGCTGCTGGTCACTTTTTTTGCCTACATATCTGCTGTTTAAGTCAGTGACTACAAGCAGTTTATGCAAAGGAGTTTGATTGACTGTACAACTAAAGGAGTTCCTAGCAGTAGATGAATTGTTTGTTAGCTGCCTGCATGTGTTCTCACTTGAAATGCTTCACAAAGTGTTGATTTCATGCAAAAGTGGCAGGACGGGAGAACAGCTGCAGGACGTGAACTTTCTTTAGCAAAACCTTTGCAATCCACATTTGAAAGGCATTGCATTTAGCACAGTCTGATACAATAGCAACACACCTGCAAATAAGAGAACTATCCAGGGTAGACATTTGGACAATGCCCAAGTGACAAAAAAGCACTACAAGGAAAAGTATCTTTTCTTTCTCACTTTATACTCTTGTCCTTTCATTGGTAAGTTAAATGATCACGCCTTTTACCTAACAGAAGGTGATCTTAAGGACTTAATCCATATAAAAGGAGACTTAGGCAGCACTAAAGTGCCCCAATCTGAAATACATCTGAAGTCTCATGTTTATGTATTACCTGATTTTAGGAGCCCTAAGTGCCTTAGGTTTCTAGAATTTTTCTCTTCTATGTTTTAAGTGTGCTACATATCTAAAAATGTCCCTCTTGACAGGCCTGCTGTAGCCGATGCTTTTTCACACACAAAGCAGAAGCAGGCTAAGATAGATATGACTTATATTTCCTTAGCTTAAACTTAGAAGTACATTAAAAAATGCAACAGTATGTAAACTTTTTTTAATATGGTAGTGCTACCTATAGCGCCAGCAATAAACATGTTGTAACAAAGCTAAATATAAAAGTGACACATAACTGCAAACAGGCAAATGGAGCTTTGTAGTGTGTTTACTTCCAACGTGGTAATTTGTGCAAGCATCACAGTCTACAAGGTAAGAACAAAGGAAGTATAACAAGAGATGCCTGATAGAACTGGGATAGCTCTACAAAAGCAGGAAAAAATGCTTGGTTAAACCAGAACAAGTCCTGGTTGATTCCAAAAAAAAAAAAGAACTCTGTCAAGAGCAAATGAAATCACCCTTTTTCTTTTGCAGAAAACTCTGAGCAGAACCAATATGAGTAAGGAAAAAAACCCAACATCCATACCTGGGTCACAGTTTCCTTTGTCCAAGAGCTCTCCATCCTGGCCACCTCCACCTCAGTAACCAGGTACTTTAGCAATCAGCCTAAAAACACCAACCACTGGGTGAAGAGTAGAAGTGTTTCTCCCCACCCTCAACCTGACCTTTATTTCCTATGGCCTTGATTGGATGATGGCCTTCAGTAGCAGTCCTAATGGATGCATCTGGTCATGATGATCGCATCTGGCTTGGAAATGAATTTGGGGTAGACAGGTGGCAAAACAATCGCCAAGGGCTAGTTTGAGCAATGTGCTCACCTAAGGACAGCGTGTGTCAATGTCCAACTCAAGTCAAATTTGGAAGAAATTTACATCTGTAGTGGGAATATAAATAAGTCAGTTATCTTGCTCCATAAGTGACAGACAGCCCAGGGTCTGTTGAGCTCTCCTGCACAGCAGCAGGACAGGATCTTCACTTGAGTACAGATGCCTCTCAATGTCATTCCTGCTGCAGAGATCTCTTACTCCTTGAGGCTGAGAGATTCCTTGCTGCAACAGGTTCTTGACAAGTGCGTGCTAAAGAAGTGATACAAAACCCTTAACCAAGCTCACCAAGTGAGAAGTTTAGACCACAAGGGAGTCCTTTCTGAACTGCATGGCTCAAAAGGAGAGTCTCCCTTACAGTTTTCTCTGACTCTGTCCCCTGTGCAGTAAATAATCAAGTGTCCCTTGCCATCGAATCTTCTTAAACCACTGTTGCATTTACTATCAAACTTTGTTAAATCCCTCTTTTATATCAATAAAAATATTGCTACTTCTTTCTTACGAGCGAAGTGCATCACTCCACCCACAACACAGCCTTAACTTGCCCTAGCTGGAGGTGTGTGGCATTGTTCACCTTCAGCTGATTTAAGCTAAAATCGTTAAAGATTAACTGTTTGAAAATGTAGTGAGAATGATTCTATTGACCATGTGTACTGTCAATGAGTATCAGTCTAGTAAAGTGTTGAAGTTTGAAACTAGCCTGGTTTATCAGTATTTTAAGCACTTCTACCAGTATTCTCTAATATATGCAACGTACAAATACGTTCGATCTGCAGCACAGTTTTGGTCTTACCAGTTTACTCTGTAACGGAAGAATTGTTATCTAATGTGTGTTCATAGTGTGCAAAAAGCTTTTCTCAGCTGATACTTTGCAGTGCTGCTGTAACACAATTAAATAAGAATTATTTATTATTGTATTTAGAGAATACTGGAATCTCACTTGTGCAATTATTTTGTAGATTTGAATTCTATTACAAGGACAAATAATTCCTGTTTAAATGCATCTACAAAGACCTAAATGCTTCATTGTAAAAAGTCTTCCAGATGGGGCTTATTTCCTTTTCAGTTTGTTTGGGTTTTTTTTTGGTTTGGGGTAGTTAATTTGTTTGTTTGTTTTTTATTTATTTGGGGGTTTTTTTGTGGGTTTTTTTTTTCAGTGATATTGTTTGTTGTGGTTTTTTTGTGTTGTTTTTGTTTTTTTTAAATTATATATTATGTTTCCACAACAGCACTACAGTACATGGATGTCTTTTAGCAGTGCTGCAGATATCGGCCAACGGGTATATCTGGATATGTGGCAAATGCAAAACCCCTTCACCACTCATTCTCAGAACATGTCAAAATTTACAAAGGCGTGAAGATACCCTCCCCCCCCTCAGAGAGCTTCATGTCTCCAGTGGCACACAGTAACAGGTCTTTAGCCAGCACGGTGCTTGTGTTTTGGTAATTAAATTCAGAAAGTTATGGACTGGAAATGGTGAATTATAAAGAGTGAAAAGCTGAAGATAATTTTAAATGTTTGGGGTTTTTTAATTGTGCGTAAGTTTTGGAATATATACATAAGGTGAAATCAGTGCTGAACCCTTTGAAACCTGTTGTGCCCGAGTGGGAGTGAGCTTCATCTACATTTTTCACCCAGGAAAGGACAGTCAGCTAGTGAGGTGTTGATGGAGGATGGGTGAGGAAGAGCCTTACATCTCTGTAGATGCATCTTCTAACACTACAGAACGCAGAGTGACAGAAGGACTCCTCCTTAGCCTTTACTTTCAAGTTCTGGCAGCACAGTGTTGCTGAAAGAGTTTTGGCTGAATACAGATGGTCTCTGAAAAGGCGATCGTACAGCCCCCTCTGATTTGAGTGGAAGCTGGATGATGTAGGCTGTAACTTCCAGAATTAGTCAAAGTACTGCTGTGACAGATTCTTGAACCAGTCTCTGATTGTATAATGTGATAGATCCTGGATGGAGATGCAGGCATTAAGCTATAGCTAGTCAAGTACACACCTAAAGGAAAATTCAAGGAAAGTGCGTAAGTGCAGCTTTAAATCAATCACAGAGTTGTGATCCATTAACATGTGGAACTCCTGAAGTCTCTGTCTAATATCAAACAAGTGCTTAAATATTTTGCCAAAGGTAGATAGATTACTTCATTGGAATGATGAAGAGTTTTGCTGCAAGAGCACTTTGTGGAAAGGAAAGACAAAGCCGTAACTTGCTGCATGGCTAAAGTGCCATGGTTTGCTTCTGAAAATATTTCAGTCTGCTTCCTAAAGAGAGGAAAAGGCTTCTTAGGTCTGCTGATAAATGAAACAGATATCTCTGTTCTAGTCAGTATTAGAGTGGATCTTTATGAAAGACCATAAGAATTGGGAAAATGCCTGATGAGCACATGCTTGACTAGGGATTTCTGTATGCTAAATTCAATTAGGCCCTGAATTTAATCTTCTATTTCCTCTGTCAGTTCTTGTCTTATTCTACGTCCTTTTCCTTCTACATCGTCATTCTTATCCACTTGAGCCCCCTTATTCTTCACTTTCCTGCCTTGGATTTGAGAGCTACTTTTTTCTTAATTTCTTTCCCTTAGTTTTCATGGCATGGCAATTTTTCTCTGAATCTGTGTCACATTACTCATATCTCTGTGTTGTATTTAATTTCTTTCCTTGCTAACCAATGCCTGCCCTACTTTTGCTCCAAAAATTCTGTCTGCCCATAATAATAAAAGGAAGAAAAGCATGACATGGGCCTAAACATTGATTCACGATCCTCATCACTGGTTAATAGCCACTAAGCTCCCATGCACAGTTTGGGTCTTCCCTGCCTTTACTTTTGTGGGCAGTACACAGGCATGATTCAGGCCATAGCAAATGCCAAGAATATTCCTGATAAGCAGCAAGTACAAGGTCAGACCAGTTTGATTCCCCTGTCCCACAGTTATTCAAGACTATATTACTTGGTTTTGATTCCTTAAACACCTTCGCATGCCCTCATGACACAGATCAGGGTATCCAACATGCACCCAGCCTTTTTTTAGCTGATGGGTTGCTGTGCAGTCCGTACAGTATTTCAGATATTCTGAACTGACCAAATATCTATTTAAATTTTACAGTGCCTTGGTGCTTCCACAGTACTACATGGGGCTCAGACAGGGCCCAGGGCAAAAACAGTCAAAAGCAGTCTTATTATTTTTGCTTCAGTAAGGACGACCTGAAAAAGCAGAATTGGTTGTAAAAGGGTGTTTACATTTTAAGAGACAAGCTATTTACCCTAATAAAAATACTCATTACTAGTAGCCAAACACAACCACGTAAAAAGTGGATTTTGATGTTTTCCCTTTCAGCCTCCACATTTCATCATTATGACTCTAACACATCCTTATTTTATCAGCTCGCTCATTATTTTTATGCATTTTCACAGGTGAGATGTAGCTGCTCACTTCTCATTTTTCTCCTTAAAGTTGCAATCACAAAATAAAATTCACCAATATAATTTGAATGAACATTCTTCTTACAGATTCAAGGCTCATTTATATTGTTCCCAAATGCCTATAGGTATAAGAAACACCAGTAGATGGCTCTGCAATTCCTGACTTACAAGAGGAACAAAACGAGGGAGGCTTTGATAGCTTTGACTTTTGAGAGCAGATTTGATTTGGTGACACCAATGACAGGAATAAACTTCATGCCGACGTGCTGAAATGGGACACTTCCACTTACTTGTTATGCCACGCTGTCTCAAAACGGCCAGTCCGTCCTCAACCCACAGCGACCTTGAGGACTTCCGACGGAGCAGTGGGAATGCTGCCGTTCCATACAGGCAACAGCTCCAAACAAATCCACAGCAGGATGACACCCAGCTTAAGGGAGAGGGCAGAATTACTGAGCATTGCCACGTCCTGCTCGCTGCAAAGTGATAAATATGAAGATGTGAAGGCTCCTACAGATGTCCAAGCCCAGCAGTACTGTACCCTGGGAAATGGGAATAAATCTGAGCGTAGGAGAACTGTACTGAACATATGCTTGCACTGAAATGAACTACCAAACACTAAAAAAAAAAAAAAAAAAAAAGAGATTATTTCTGTTTTGCTTTAAAAGTAAATCTGGCTGGGAAAGCGAAAGATAAAAGCAGGAAGGAAATGCATTGTAAAAAGCCTGCTTTTATTAATCAAGGCATTTAATCATTTGTTACAGGCAATATAGATGAAGTAGTAGGATTTCCTCTCAACACAGCCCCCACTCCAGAACACAGGGCCAGGCTGTGTTTGCAAAGGAGATTCTAAGCGTGCTTGAGTGCTTTCACTGAGGTCTGCTGGCCTCCCTCAGTGTATTCTTCCACAGGTTAAACTCCTTCAAAGATGTGTAAAAATTACGGTAGAAAGAGGAGATTTTGAAAATTTATGTGGGACTCCGCACCCAATACAAATGTTGGTCCTATCTAAATATGAACTAAGGCATCTAAGTTAAAAGTGGGAATCCTAGAGTTTGAAAAAGAACAGAGAACAGTTCAATTTCTAACAAAGCAAGATGTTTCTTCTGTACTAGCTGAGATGGGTATTTGTATGTTTTAAGCAAATCCAAAACCATACGATAAAATAAAGGAAATTTGAGCTAACTGTATTCTGTGACGTGACGTGGTATATGTGCTAAGTGGCACATGATGACTTAAAAAACCTAATTAAGTTAAATTTAACCTTGTAACTGCTATTTTTTTTTCCCTGAAGATCTCCTACATGACAAATACTTAATTTCATGCTTCATAACAAAAAATGCTATTGGTATACCCCCAGATTATCCTAACTGTACTTTCAAAGGAAATTTCTTTTATAGACATTTTCCAGCTAGTCCTTATGTGTTTCAATTACATATAAATACTATCTCTGCTGTTGTTTATCTGCTTTAAAAAACACTTACAAGCTGTTGTAAAAAGAAAGATCCATATATTTAATGCAAATAACAAAAATATGCAAGGATGTTGATATTTATATATTATGTGTTTATGTCCATAACTCACACATATGCAAAAAAATTAACTGCTATGCTTTTTTATAAAAACAGGGTATTCTATTGGCCCTTTATTAGCCTCTCTTGCCATTGGCAATGACTTTCAGAGTAAGGAAACTAAGATTACTATAGAGAAAATTCATAGAACACTATTCTTTATTTCACTGCCGAGAAGCTGCATATGAAGAGTTCGTGCCATTTATATAATGTAGCAAATTTCTGTGACCTTTCATTTACTTAGAAAAGGCTAAAGTATCTCACAGAATTCAGTATTCAGCACTGATACTATCTTGGGAAACAATGCTTTTTAAATAATCCGAGGCACAAGTATTAGTATGTTTTATAATGAAGAAATACAGTCATATTTAGCTGTGTAAAAGACAAACGAGTTAAAGGCAGTTCGTACCTTCTCTAAATTTTTATAGCTCGTTATATTTCAAATATGCCTTATTAACGACAATTAAATAAGTGTTGTTTCTATTGAGAATAATATTATCAGGATAAGAAAACTTGAATTACATTACATTCACTACCTAAATATGGGCAGTCCTAATGGAATAGCTGATGTTTGGCAAAATACTTCCTGGATAGCAGTATTCAACTTCTGCTCTATGGCACGTCTCAGGTAATTAGATTACAATGTGTGAATCCAACATGACTCTTGGATTCAAATACCTAAAGAATTGAGGGAGAGGGAGGAGAAATACTCCCAGGTTCCAGTAAATCCAGCCTACGCACCTGCTTAGCTGCACACAGTGGTGAGAGCCACTTATGTCAAATGTCCTATTATTTGGTAATACAAGTTTACTAGCAACATTTGACTTCTTCATCCTCACTTTGTCATGTGACAGATTGGTATCTGTCTGAAATGAAACTACTTCTGAATCTTCCCCCTTTAACCAGCGCCATAGAACCAACAGAGGCTGACGGAGAGAAGCTTCTTCGTTCCTTTCTGAATTCCAGAATTATCCTTATACTCATTCTTGTTCTGGATCAGGAGCATGTTTGAACACTGCAGTCACATTACATTTCAAAATTAGAATTCAGAGTTTTATGGGCTGTCAAACTCAGTCTCAGAAAGTTACAGGGAAAGAACAGATTAAATAACTGCCGCATATAGTAAAGAACCATCTTTTTAATATTAACACTATATTTACTAGCTCTATTTTTGATTTCTTTTTTTTTCCTTTTTTTTTTAATCTACATACTGTCAGGAAGTGCCTGCATATGTTTATTTTTTTATTCTAACATCACCATGATGTGAGTAATACAATACATATTAGTTAAGATAAATGTAATAATTTTACTAAAGAGTTGTGAGCAACCCCAACCTACTGAATTTCCAGAAATTTTAAGTTAAATGCTAGAAAATAACATTTGTTCTTCTCTGCAATATGTAATATTGACTAGATTTTTTCAAGGTTCTGAATAATTACACTTAATGACACTTATCCACATTGATACAATAACTGCTGGAGAGTTCAAAGCACAGATAATTTCCTTCTCTATATCTTATGGTATAACTTGTATAAAGTATGTATTTGATATAAAAACTGTTTAGGATATATCTGCATTCAAGCTAATACATAGTTTCCACTGTAGTTATAGTGGGAAGGGGGAGAAAAGAAAACGGAATTGAAGTCACAAGCAGAAACCTCTCAGTGGAGACTTTCCAAAAGCTTTGGACGTTTATGGATATGAAAAAAAGAAAAAGAACATTGACAAGCATCATTATCTTAGCAAAACCAAAACAAACCCCATGTGCATAGAGACACTTCTGCACACATTCACACACGAGCGAGCTGCTATACACAACGTGATTTTTTTTTTTTTGCCCTCATTGTTCTGAAGTTTTGGTGTGGGGGTTTTTTTTAACAGTAAAGGTTTGGGGGTTGATATTTTCCTACTTCCTAAACTGGCTATATCCTTATCTTCTATCAAATAAGACTGGAGAGAACTCAAAGCAGATGGTGTAAAGTAACCTGACTGAGAGATGAAGTAAATACTTCGGAAAGAATTCCGAGAAAGCTGTTCTATCTGCATCATGCCAGGACACTTCGCAACCCACATCCAAACTAAAATTAGATATCACACGAGATCCACGGCTAGTAATGCTTTCACATAGCAAACTCAGGATGATTTAGTACAAAATTTAGAAAATGTACAGATGGACATCTTCAATTTTTGGCACATTAGGGAGTCTTTATTTGAAAAATGTTTTGATATATATTTCTAAAATCTTTTAAATGTATACACATATAATAGGATAAAATCATAAATATCTAGGCATTTGCCTTAAAATGTATCTATTTTTCACTGCTGTGTACATATGCTCTGTTTTATATAAAAGCAAGTTCACACAGTATACATCTCTTAAGATCGTTCTTGACCGCAATATTGGGTGAGAAAGCAGCCTTTCCCATGAAAGGTCTCTGTAGATGCTCTTTAAGGAACACTCCTATTGTGTAAATGAAAAGTATGTTTCCCTAGGGGACTGATTGTACTATTGACCGAATGAAGAAAACCACAGACTCCACAAACCCTGCTAGAAACGAGCGGCTAATGACAATATATCCCTTTATAAGCCAGAAGGAATTATAGACCCTACCCAGACCTCTCCAACAAGGATTATTTTATTGATTTCAGGAAGCTGAGTGAATTGAATGACACAAATAAATACACTATTAACATGCAACAGCCTCAAAAAATAGAGGTTTAGGGCAGGTCTCCAATACTTGCTTCGTGGAAGGATGCACTGGCGCCTTACCAACAGCCCAGAGGTCACATATAATTTGCATGAAGTAGATCTGATTTCCTCCCCTTTCATCGGTTTAAAGATAGGATGAAATGCACAGATTCATTTGTTCTAGCAGCTGTTGGTGATTAGACAAATATATGCAAGGAAGTCTTTGGGTGATTGATAAAGGACTGTTCTTACAGGTCAAAATAATGTGACCTTGAAATACGGGGATTTTGCCTTTCCTCAGTTACAAACAGGTATCTAACAGTGACAGTGTATATTGCTTTCATTTTGTTTCCTGTTCATTATTGAAAAGGCTGCTATATTTCTTCCTATGAAAAGAAAGGATTAATGAATTTAGAACTTCTGAATTAACAGCAAAAAAACCCTAAATATTAATCAAATACCCCAGTTCTCCAATGTCCTTTACTAGAGACTCTCTACCTCTTGTCCACTTGAGTTTTGATGGAGAGACATGATTACGAAAGAGTATCAGCCCAGATGACTTGAGTAAGCATATTGACACAAACTTTAAAAATGCCACCAGTATGAATTAAGAAAACACAGGAAACCAGCAAAACCAAACCGCAACATTCAGAAATGAATACTTAACAGTACAAGCATAGTTCTCTAAAGCAAGAAGTGGAATTTTTAGATGAGGTTTTAATGAACACTAACTGTTTTGGAAGTTTAAATGCTAAAAACCTGACCATTCCCTATTAAAAGGAATCTGAAGAGAAGGCGCGTGTAGAAAGATGTTCTTTTTAAAGCTATGGGTTTGATCATTCCTGACTCCTTAATAAAACAACACAGTGGAAAAATACACGATTTAATATTTTTTTTTTAAACACTCAAACTGTAAGCAAGATAGATTGCATTCCCTGTACAAAGCTAAATGATTGAATTTTTGCTCTAAGCAAACTGCTGAATACAACCTTAATTATTAATTAGGCATCAGCTGAATCTAAGGTTAGCTATAGAAGAGATGCTGCTGCAGACCCATGATCAAGTGTCCGCTGCCGACTGACTGTGGCAATTTAGGGTGCTAAATTCTTTTGCATTCCTGAGCTGAATCGTTTGCAGATCTGTTCAGAAAATACTTCAGGAAGTGTCAGATGGCAGTTCTAGTAAGAACCTATTTTCGGTTACCAAGATTAACAAAGAGATGTAGCCTCAGATGGGTTCATACAACAGTAAGAGCATGTATCTTCACGACTCAAATAGCCCTTGAGTACTGCAATGCAATATATCCAGCTATGATGAAACACATAAGGAATGCTTCTGAGTAGCAGACAACAGTTATTTGAAGTAATTGCACGTCCAGAACAACTTCTATCCAAAACCACAGGAGCACTATGGGGTTCTTTTGTGTCGTAAGGTTTACCAAAGCAATGTCCAATGTCAGCCCACAATTCACTACAGGAGAATGCCAACCACTTGCAAAGCACAACAGGAGGAACTACTCACAGCCTTTGCTACTCTATCTTAAAAGCAGCAGACTCTGCACTTACTTAAAAATAAATACTGAGGCTGAAGAAATAAAATGATCCTACTCTACTGCCTGGTAAGCACTATACTATATAAAAGTGTGCTCAAAACCCCCATAGCTGGAGATCTTATTAAGATTTTCTTTCCTCGAATCTAATTTATCTTCCTTCTTGACTATATTTTTAATGGGGAGATGAAAAGCCAAATGTGGTAAAGCTCAAGGTAATTTTTTTAAAATGGAAAAATTAGAAAAAGAGGATTACGGCAGTCTCTGCTTAGGCAATTTGATATAAATGTCTGTGGAGGGGTTTTATCTAAAACTCACAAAATGCATCTCTGCATCTATTTTACCCTCAGGAGAACAGGGGAAATCCAGAACAGTTGAAAACCAAATGTAATTAAGCATCGTTTTCTTACTGTAGAATTGAAACTTTTTAAATTTTGGCTCTCACAGAGCCAGTTCGGAGCAAACCAGCAACAAGGAGCCAGACTTGGTCAGGGTATGGGTTTTCAGTGTACCTTTCAAGCAAGCAACAGTACTGAGTTGCAAGCTGCTACACAAGTGACAACCAAAATTAAGTAGTATGAGTATTGTAAAGCGACAGCAAATGCAATGCAGAAGGGATAGTATGTGGTTAAATTGGGTGAGAGATGATTAGACAAAATACCTTCAAAGATGGGACAACATCAGTTCTCAGCTCCTCCTTATATGTTTACAATATCCAGTGTTCTTTCCTTTCTCTCTTTGCAGAAATCTACAAATCTTAGTGCTTGCGTATTACAAACCAAGCCTTAAAATTCAAGGTAGGGTTTAATGCATTGATGATATACACATAAAACAACCTCAATTTTGGATTAAGTGATATAGGCCCCAACTCTGTGTGTGGCTGCTTCCTGTTAAAATCAGATCTGCTTTTAAGAGCAGATCAAAGCATTTCAACTACTTCTTTATTTTTCTCTTGGGAAGGAAGAACAATTTTTATGATTGGAGAACTAGGAAAGGAACTAGAGATGTGAATTCTATTCTAATTTCTGCACAGAGTGCTAACTCAGAATTGGAAAGCTTCATGAAAAAATATTCTCTGCATCACAGAATCCCTTTATAAGGTTATTTGTTTGCTTGTGATGGTAGCTACTATACACTACTTGATAAGATCATATCTTTTTCATGAGTTCACATCATGTACTATGGCTTAATTTCATCAGTACTAGGATTACTGTTGTATATCTAAATGAGAATTTCTTTTCTCAACTCTGTTGACTTAAAGATTTCTTCCTCAAAGGCCCTTCCAGCTCCCATCTGAGGAACCAAGTGAATAGAACCGAGGTCATGAATAGAGGAGCTAAAAGGCTTTCACAGCTCTGGGACCTAGATCCTCTGCTGCTGTGCAGTGTCGTATCTCTACGGGCAGCTTCTGCCTTGAATTCAGAGGAGTCAAGATTTCACTCATGAAGACCATTGACACACAGTTTCAATGTGGAAAATGATATTACTTGACATACTACAGTGCATTTTAGGATTTCGCTATGATTGTAATTCAGACTGCTAGCATAGTTTATCGGTTTAGATTCTTTGGTACAGCAAACATTTTGCTGTTAGGCAGTGCATTTGTCACTGCATTTATTTCTCTGTGTTTTATTTCCTTCTATTGTATCAATTAGTTCAAGAAGTATAAGACATATATCTTTGAAGAGAGAGTGTCTACGAAAATTTGCAGTAAACAGTGTGGATTTATACAAGATACTTGATCATTTCGGACTGTAAAATCAAATATAAGATTGGATGAAAAAGATTTGATCATTTTCAATTTTGAAACTGTCACTGCCTCCAAACATTCTGCTGACTTTTCTTTCACTAATTTAAATATTTCTGTCTAAGTTTGGCAAAGAAAATGCTGCCTTAAGATATACCTGTTTGAGATTTACTAATAGAACTAAAGTATAATTTCTGGGATTTCAAAGGAAGAAAGAAGGTAGTAATAATCATAATAATAATTCATAATAACAACAGTAACAGTAACAACAATGATAATAAAAATAAGCATAATAAAAGTATTTATGTGCATTTCAGTGGAACACGTTCCTTTCAATAAGAATTCATGATGTGCTGAATCAGACAGTATTAGAACATAACATGAAAATATTTGAACATACTAGGACAAGATTCAATTTTCACAAGTATCCAAAGTCAAGATCACTCAAAACCTGGACACATAGAATAGGGCTGAATGTAACAGGACTGAGATGGCATCTGAGGGTCAGATGCCTTCTGCTTGCTTGCTCTCTATAGCTGAATGACCCTAAGTTCCCTATGGCCACTAGGTTTTAACCAGGAGAGACCTATTTTCATTTCTTTTGCTTCCATATTCAGAAGCACTGAATCAGGTTTTATAGCTCATACTGCAACACAGAACATAGACAAGCATTTGCCTTCCTAGCAACTTGATCTCATAGGTATTTTCTGCACACATCTGGAAGGGTTAACCTAAAACTAGAGTTAGAAACTTTTCCTTTATATTGGTGCTGGTACCACGCATTACATCTTTCTGAGACGCAATTCCAGAAATTTGCATAGGCTCTGAGGTAATAGAATTCAGTTGTTCCATCAAGATTTGGAAGACTGAAAGTCGTATGTCTTCAGCTTCCACAACAGTCTTGTAAAATGACAACAACAAGAAAAAGACTGATTAGTTATCTTATTTTGGCATGAAGACACACAGTTGTTCTTCTGAAGCTACTCCAGCATACCCCCTCCTCCCTGCCCCCTGGAAACTGGACCTTGGAAATAAAGAGAGAAAAAAATGTTCCTGTTTCATTTCTAGGGCACACACCAAGGAGAGGGATAATCTGGATTCTGTTCTGCCTGCAGAGGGTGGTTTATGTGTTTTCAAAGAAAAGGTGTATTTGGCAAAAACGTGTATTGGCAAAATAAACGTCCTGAGTTGGGAGAGGAGTACAAGCCTCTGCTCCCAAGTATCACCATTAGCATAAAGATACATTGCTATGCATTTTCAGCTATCAAATCTTGGTTTAATTTCTTGACTGTGACAAACCTTTGACTGACATGGGGGATAACTTGATTACGCTCATCAAGCCAGTAATGAAAGCACACACATACTGGAGCTTTTTATAAGCCTTCCTAAGTGAGTACAAGCATCTGAATCTCTGGCTTCCAGATCCCTTTAAACCCTAGATGACTATGATAGGAATTGGGTTCCTGAATTATAGGTCTCTCAAAGAACTAAATAATATTCCTAATTTGGATACTTGCATTTAAGTACCTCATTTCCATGCAGTCTTAAAATTGCACTATGAAATATCATGTTTGGTTCCCCCTTGGTGCAATAACTTAGCAAAAGGAAACAAGAGACCAATGTGCTGAATTAATAAGGTAGGCATATAAAAAATTAGCAGGCATGGGATTGAAATTAAAGTGGAACATTAAAAATTAGTTACTTTATCAGAAACATTTTGTTTTATTTTTACTTTCAGTTTCAGATTCATTTGGCTGGAAAACCGAACATTCTGGATTCCCTCTGTAAGTGAATAGACCACTGCTGAGCTCTTGAGGAGCTGTGGCTTCTGGAAGGGTGTAAGCCTGGCTGACCAGCTGCCAGAAAGCAGTCTCAACAAGGGTGAGTTGGCAAATAATCAGAAAAATTTCGAGAACTTAATCAAAGTGACTTACCTCTGTGAAACTCCCTTAGTTTGATGAATAAGCAAAGTCCAGTGACCCCCCCTAAACCTTGTTTTGTCAACAGCACTATCACATACAAGTGACTCCATGACCAGAAGTTGAGAGCACTAAATAAAAGAGAAAATCAGCTCGTTCCTTGTACTTGCCAGGTATGTGAAAAAGCATGTTGTTCTACTGCACGGGGGATGCGAAAGAGAAATTCTCTCAGCCTCCTGGCCAGAACCAGGCTCTAACCACAGCTTTTATAACTAGGACCGCACACTTTCATTGCTTGGTGTGAATGTGTCAAGAAAAAAAGGAATGTTAAGTCTCTCAGACAGCCAGTACATCTGGCTTTTATCCTTCTTGCTGCCTCACTCAGGAAGAAGTTTGGTTATTTTTAAAACTAAGGTCCTTGTGCAGAGCCAAATAAACATAATTCTCCAACCGTTTCAAAGATGATAAGATTTTAAATGCTCTAAATTCTACAGGATTATTTATCGTCTGCTAAATCCTCTCCCCAAAAGAATTAAAGGCCTTATTTGTTCTTCAAACTCTCATTACATCTTTGTTTACTCTAAAGGAACCTCAATAAAAACCAACCCCAAAACATACAATTTTATGTACCAGAATACAAACAGCAAATTACAAATATTCTTCAAGACCAGGTTGTGAACACTTTATGGTCCCTAATATAATAATTAATTGGGACTTTTCAAGCAGTTCTAATATCCAAACAGTTGAATAGTGTTCCCATCATGATGCTGTAGCTAGATTATAGTCAGGAAGTGGGGATCAAAACTCCCAAATATTGCCATTGATTGGTTGCCCAGCTCTTCCTGTGACCATAATTTCTTTTGCTTTTCATCTCTTATACCAGTTATTTTGGGTGTGTTTCTTTTCTTTTTTTTTTTTTCTTTTGTTTTGTTTTGGGTTTTTTTTTGTGTTGTTGTTGGTTTTGTGTTTTTTTTAAGAAAAAAATAATCAGTAACAATCAAGTAATAACTCCTGATCCTACAGACACTACTTCTCCCCAAATCGACTGTGCATGACCGATTTCAGGTTACGTGATTCACTTGGATATAGGTTTATATACCTTTGCCAGTCTATATAGTGAATGACACTAAACAAACAAATGACATAGACAGTCTGCTTGTTTAAAAAACAGTCCAAACTTGTTTGAAAAAGAATTTTTTTTCTAAAAATATTTTGTACATTTGTGAAATAAGGCTTGGTTGATACTATAAATGACTGAAACATCCAAAATTTTGCCTTATAAGTTTAAGGACACTTCAAAGGATATTAGTATTTCAGTATAGAAAGCTGTAGGGATTGAATTATTCCTTCTTCTTTCTTGACCATTTTGGTTAGTGTTCTGGTTTGCATCCAGTCTCAACAATGTTATTAACCTTAGCAGGTATAAAAGAGAGACTTTGTAGTGTACTAAATAAAGATCTTCTTTAAATATCAGTTTAGCAAAGTAAACCCGGACAACTAGTAAACTCAGACAACTATCTTCATATTATTTAAATAGTTGTAACATTTAATACGTTGAACAATTCTTTCTGCATCTGCCCAGATTTTCCAATAAACAAGTGAAAGCAAAATGTAACATAAGAATTGAAAGTGCCTGGTAAAAACAAGAGTCCAAAGCTCAGAGCTCTATTTGTAACATCCCTGTAGGGAAATGATGGTTTTACTGACTTTGCCACTGTTTGAAAACACCAAATCAGAGATGGTTTCTTTTTTTTTTCATTTTTTATTTTTATTTTTTCCTATGAAATTGAAGAGTCAGGGGCATGTAAACGCTTTATGATCTGTTAATCTGAGACAGGATCTGTGGCAATTTGCCTGTTCAATGGTATACAGATTTACAGTATATATTGTAAATCCCATTAACTTGTCATTAAATAATTAGCTATATTTGCATCAGACATATCTGATGCTGGTTATCAAAATCTGTTCCTTATATTCAGCCTTTCCAAAATACTTCTATTCCCCTCTCCACTTTCTGCCCCTTTTTGACTTATGGATCATGTCTTTGTTAGATTATTCTTTTCATGTAAATCAGAAGATTAGGACTTGTATTTTCATGCTACATATTATTATTTCTGGTTTTCATCACTGGCCCCAGTTATTTAAGTGGAAACAGGTGAGATCTTATTGGGAAAGGAAAGAAAAAAACAGTGCGGCTTTGTTACTGCAGGCAAACAACTATGGGTTTTTTTTTTCTTTGTTTGAATATGCTACTCATTTTTGAGATCCTAGTGATCAGGTCTTCAGGCCCAAGTTAAACCCTTTCTGCTACTCTAATTGTGCACAGAGTACATGAATTCAAACTGAAGGAGCATGTGGAAGCTTTTTCTTCTTATCCAAATCCCTTTCCCATCTGGTATTAATCCTGGACTCCCACACTCCATCATACTGTAGGACTGTTTTGGCCCCAGGCCAGGATGAACCTTTTTGTCCACTTCCCTGCTGTGCCCCTTTATTCCCTCTCCTGTTGTGAGTACAGACCCTGCAGTACTGTACACTGGACTCTCAAAGCTCAGTACTGGAAGGGAAATCCTTGTCTCACTGAGAACACGTTGTTTTGTCCACACATTGGTTTCTCATGTAAAACTGTATATGGTATTTCTCCACAGAAGCAGTTACGATCACCTACCATGTTCTCACACTGTTACAAGAGAAGGGAATTCACTGAAAACATCTACATGAGCACCAAAAATAAGTAATAATAATAAATAAAAAAGCAGCAATGTGCAAAAGGATGAGTTCCTTTGGTTGCTGCTCATCCTGTGAATGCTGTATGGCAAGTCCAGAAAGGGTTCATACACAGAAATCTTTGGAGATTCTCGGCCCTAACTTTAAGTGTAGATGTAAAGATAAATGTATGAAGACTGTACTCTTCATAGATGAGGCACCTGCTTTAGTCAATGTGATTATTCTTCTGCATCACCAAAACAGTAATCAGTACATTAAAAAACTTTGCGTAAGTCCTGAGACAGTCTTAAGCAAAAGACACTTCTAAAAATAATAATAATTCATTATTATCAAACCCCGTGAATCTCATGGATAGCTGAACGCTCTCACTGCAAAGAAATCCTAAACTCTAGCCCAGAGGTAACTGGATTCTTCTACAGATTCCTGGCAGGAAAGAAGGAAATATTTCTATGGCAAGTCGATTTTTCAATGAAAATCTGCTTGATACTGCTCAGAGATTTGGAATGTGAAAGGAAGTGACGGAGGGAGAGGTTAGCTATCAGAATCTGCATGGAATGCTCAGAAAGGTGTAATGCAATTCATCACATGGATCGCTGTGACACATATAAGGCCTTTATTTATCCATGAGCATCTATCATATCAGATCTTTTCCAAATCTCTGTTGCAGATACAGATTTTACACAGATAATTCTTGTGCTCATTTCTCTCTCACAAAGCACAAATACCTTGCTCTTCTAAATACACATACCTCTTTTACAACTGTAGTCAGTACTACAGTCGAAATGACTGGGCAATGTCAAATGAGAAGCTGTATTCTGCAGATGAATTACTAGCAGTTTTTCCTACTGGCTTCCTCAAACACCTACTATTCTATGGTCAGTAGTAACTCAAAATAAAATTTTCATTTTTTTCCTGCTTGTTTAGCAGGTTTTAGGTAATATAATAAAAATGAGTACATATAGCAATATTTTCCTGTTACTGATGAAGGGTAGAATAGCAGCCCTAAGTCCCTGACAAGGTTCCCATTTGCTTTATGATAGGCCCAGATTTAACTAAGGAGGGCTCCAATCTGGGAGAATCTGAAAGTAAAGCCTGACCCTCATTCCTCTGCCCTCTGAGCAGGCTTCTCCATGCAGCAGCCTACACAGTGACCAAGAGTCTTTTGTCAAGCCAGTTGGCTCCGCCTGCAATCCCACTTGTGCTGCTAAGGGAAAGCTTGTCTCTGTGCCTCAAAGGGATGCCACTCTTTTCACTTCTAAACAGTTTTTTTTTCTTCTTCTCCTGGATTTAAGTATGTTTATGTTTCCTTGTCCAACTGCTGATTCCATACCCTTGCTGGTTTTCTCATCTCTGGCTCATAGATGCTGTTCATATTTATAGCTTGTGGAAAACAACATCATCAAGCCTCATACTCTGGACATTCCTTGGCAGAGCTTTTCTGACAGGTGACTTTTCCATTAGGGGATTTTTCTTCATTTTGGCTTCACTCCTAATCTCTCCACACAGTCTGTCTGGACGCTAGAAGCACACTTGAGACAGACTCCAACAAAATCTCTGGATTTGCACTCAGTGATATATTTGTAAACATAATAATGTTTTCTAATGTAAACTCACAGTAAACTTCACACATTTCTTTCGTGAGATTGAAGGGAAGTGAGATTTAATGAGAATGTATGTGTGAGAGATTTGAGAGGAACTAAAGCTTGCTGTGAAATTGTGCTTTTATCCCACAGGGAGACTGAAAAACTGGATTCTCATCGGTTCCAAAATTAGCACTCTATTTCTTTAAAAAAAGGCCAACATGTGACAAGACGAAAGATTTGGAGTTCTGCTACCTGCCTGAATTTGTGACTGATCTGAAAGTCTTTTTGATTCTTTTACTGCCTCAGACCATAAGGTTTTGTGCATTGTTTTACTGAGTCAAAATGCACTACTGAAATCAGTTTTGTCTTACAGTGAGAAACTAATCCTCAGGTAGCCAGCCTCACAAAATGCAATGTTCTAAGTACAATGTTCTGAAGTTTTTTAGTTTTCCACACAAATCAACTGAGCTGTAAATAGAATTCTTATGCCACTTGGGTACAAAACTGACATTTTTTTTTTTGTTCTTTTACTTCTGGAGGAAGACCAGAAAACTGCTTTAGAGGAGTTGTTAGGACACTGAGCTTGAGTGACATAAGAAATTTTTTCTCCCAGGGCTTAGGCATCTAGTTCTTATGTTTAATGTCCTTTTCCAAATCCCTGGGATAGCTGCCTACTTGGATGCCTGTCCAAGGGTAAGAAGCGATTGACTTTCTACTTTCCATCGAAAATTGTTCTCTAGATCAATGTTTTCCAGAAACTGATAGATGTGAGAAGCGCTTTCAGCACTTTCTGAGTGAAAAAAACACAATTTTTGTTGAAAATTACGACTACACAATCCTCCAAAAGCCAGTATTAATTATAAAATACTGAACGAATGTGGCACTCACAGAAGTTGTAAGATAGACAAAAAGGGTGGAAGACAGTATGAGCACAACGGCATGTTCATTGTATGATCTTATATGTAAATAATTCAGTTTCATTGATCTTACTCAGACTGAGTATGTCTGTTCCATGATAATTTATGTACACAGTGCATAAACCAGATATGGAGATATTTGTCTTATGAATATATTGGTGAAATTTAGTATGGGGTAAGCAGAATGTGAAGACAAGCCATTACTTTATGAAAGCTTTTGGGCTGCAATGAGATGGTGGCTGAGTTATTATCATGAAGGCTTTGTCGCTTGTCTTCAGCTACCTAAAAAGGTTCTTTCCCCATTCAGAATGAAGTAGCTGGGAACCAGTAGAGCTAAAGAGCTATAGCACTTACAAAAGAGGATACTTCACTGATATCTAAGCAGAAGGACAAAACCCAATTTTTCTGACATCAGAACTGCATGGTCTACATTTAAAGGAATGGTAGATTATAGCTTTACAGCTATGTGTGGAGTATTTCAGGTTTAAAATAAAATTAACTAAATTCTGTGTTCTTTAATGTGCAACAGAATTATAATTTAAGAAAGTTGTCTTGGCAATTAATTCACCTCTGGTCACAGATCACTCAAGGGAAGAGCTGACAAATAAAATTGCTTTTGTGGGTAAGCAATAATGATATACAAAGTACTGTGGCCAAGACTCTATTCTAAAAGTGAGAAAATCATGTCATTGTTCCCCAGGACAGGTTAAAACATTTTTGGATAAGGATGAGAGGAAAGGAAATGATACAATTATCCTTGTAATCCTGAGAGAAGTGTTACCTCATTTTTGGAAAAAAAACCACTGCTAGACAGAGCAATTTAAATCAAATAACCCCTGGTCCACTGAAAATCTGAAGCAAACTTCAGTTAAAATTCAAAATAACCCAGGTATTCTGTTTTCAGGACCTCCAGTCTGACCCAGATAAAATGGGGAAGGAGGTTAATGGTTTTTCTCCCATCCACCTCTGTAGAACCAAAAAGCTCCATTTGCGTCCTTACTGTTAATCAAATGGAAGCTGTATCACAACCATTGGAAAGCTTGTTCTAGCAGCTGAAAACATTTCACTCTTCTTCTACTTGTTAATTGAAGTGAAACATGCTGCATGTCCCACCTAGGAACAGAAAATTGCACCTTAGCACTCCTCATAGCTACTGCTAATTGTTGTGGTGTTGTTATCTGTTATGAACTGCGTTAGACAGATGGATTTTTCTACTCATACTGTACTGCTGCTTCATAAAAAGCAGAGCTCTTATTTTCAAAATCACTGGATGCTGCTTCTAATTCACTCAAGTACAACTGAAGTCACAATTTAGTTGTACTTACACTTGAAGTGGAATATGACATGGCAGATTAAAGTCCCTCATCTAAAAATTATTTATTTTCAGTAAACTGCTGCTCCTGCTCATAAGCTATTTGTTACTGTAATGATAGGAGTACCACAGGAATTCTCTGCCAAAGTTCATTTAATTTGCATTTTAATATACTAAATCTTCTTTCCATTAATAGTGCTGATACAAGAGTTTGACAGACAAAATAAAAATGTGGGTGTGTTTGTGGATACACTCCGAAATCCACTGTGGCATATAAAAGTAAATGAGAACCCTGTCTTTGGCACCATTATCTAAATACCTCTCCACTTCTTTTCTGTATGAGGTGAAGGCTGTACAGATGGTTTGATGTAATTCACTCAACAAAATGCTTCAGAGACAGGAAGATAAAGCCCATGTTACTTGAAACTTCATTCCTTTCATTTTGCAATGTACTGTAGGAATTTACTACCTGGAATACTTTATTTCTTAGAATTTTAACAACTTAGTCTAATAAGATGCCATATTTTTCCAGCAAGCATATTGCTTTGCTTCTTCAAAAAGGCCTCTTGGAGAACACTCTATAACACAGTGATTGTATCTGCATTTTGAAAGAGAGAGCTGCAATACAGGTCTTAAAATGTCATTGACAGCATTAGATTTGAAGCTTTTGTATGTGCCAGCTTTGTAGGAAAGGCATGTAATGAAAGCATGAAAGAAAGCTGAGTTACCAAAAGAAGGCAATAGCTGTCTGCATTAGAAGACATGTTTGAATTCTTTGTGAGAGATATAACTTCTAAGGAGCCATAATTGGAGATAAAAATCAATTTGTCACAAAGTCTCTTTTTTTCAGTCTTTAAGTCTTAAAGCTTTTGTCTGTCTTGACAGAATTTACCCAGCTGTTTGCTTGTGAGTCTTAGAAAAAATGACCATATTTTCAAACTGCAGCCAAACAGAACAATTTTCTGGTGGCATTTTTATAGGGTTACAGAAGAGCCTCACAAAGTGTATGACAGTGTGCTTTTAAAGCTTACCTCAAATTTGGTATTATCAGCTTATGATTCAGCAGTGACACATATATCTGTCATGGGAACTGAGGAACCGAGCAGTAGGGGATTTGTTTTCAGGAACTTGGGATTTTGAATAGGATTCTCACATTTTACAGAAAGCTGTGAGATCCACCCTGAGCAAAAGAGCAACTTTCATAATGAGTCTCTTTTCTTACTAGCCAAGGTTCTGCCACGTTTACTGCTTTGAAGTGTTTTACTCTGCAAGTAGTGCCATTAAAAGCAATGACAGAGACAACTGGAACCTTGAAAAGAGAAAGGAAAACTTACTGTATATTTTAGGAAACGAAGCTGAAGAGTTCAGACAAACAGAACAGTTGGTTTCGAATCTGCCATCAGTCTCATATGTAATGCATTATTCAGCTCAGCGCTTACAATTTTGTTTAGATCTAGCTATCTTTTTATATTCCCTGACCCCACCACGGTATCTCTCTGATTTTTAGTGTGTCATAAGGCATTGCTTCATAAAGTATTGCTTTAAACCCAGTTTACAAACAGAGAACTGAGGCACGGAGGAAGTGTCATGACCCAGAACAACTATAACTAATACAGCCATGTGCTCTAAGTAATCTTGTGTAACATTAGGTGGGTTGATTGGACTTTTTTTATTTCCTCACAGCTGATCTTTGGTATCCCACTTAACTACCGTTTGCCACCTTAGAGGGGTCTAGCGCTTCCATAGATCCTGTAACTGTCCTGTCCAGAAACTCCAAGAATACGCCATAGATGACCTTAGGTGATCTCAAGTGGCACTGGACACCAAGCTGTACACGACTGAATTGAGCCCTAGGAAGCTCTCAAGATCAAGTGATGGCTCACCTATCATCAGCAACATTTACAATTGCAATTCATCTCTTCTGAAATGTGCAAGTCTACAAAGCTACCTTAGGATGAGGTAAATGATAATATGAACTACACTGAATTCACTGACTCAGCCTTCACTGACTAAAGCGGAAGTCTGGATCACAGTGGAGTCATAGATAAGACAAATGCTGACCTGAAGACCCTGACTGTTGATCTTTGTCTTTTGGTTCATTTGCACTTAGTCATTTATTATTTTTATTGATGTCAGTACTCTTAATAAAAATATAGAAAGAGTGTGCTGTAATCAGTGGAATTTGATGTCATTTCCACTGGTATTAACTCAAAAGCTCTTGGTTTACTCATGTCCTTTCCAATGTGACAAAAAACCTAAGCCTGACTATTACAGGCAGACAGGTTATTAGTGAATCTAGTGCTACATGTGACAAAGAGTCTCATAGAGTCTTTTTTTTGGGGGTTTTATTATCACTGATACGTGCGGCTGTGCTTTCGTCAAGAGAAAGTATGGACCTGTGGGTAGCTCCCTTCTCACCTCTCTTGGCCAAACTGAAAACGGGAAAAATTATTCTAAATCAGTATTATGGAGTTGGGAAAAAAGTGAGACATAGAAAGGTATTTAAAAGGGTACATCTGTCTACAGTGAGTGACCAAGGAAAACCAGTAGATGTTTCTGTTAGTCTTCAGAAAGAGAATGAGGAGCCTGAAGGGCCAAGTCACTAAGATTTGGAAGACACATTTCTGTTTTGTTCCCTAATTCTCTTACATGACTTCTGTGAGTTTCCCCCAAATGACTCACTGATCCAATCAGGATCTGTACTTCATGATTCAAAGTCCCTCAAACTCTGCTATTTACTTCAGATGAACCTTTATACCGAGGAAATTCTTCGTGTTGTTCTTGTGAAAAATTGCCTCATAAATAGTTCTGGTATGGGAGGCAGCAGACATCTTAAGTGAAATGTATCATGACAAGTATGCAAATAATGTAATTGGGCTCAGCCAATATAGTGTCAGATTAGAACCTGATCCAGCATCTTTGCTGTCGCGTGTGATTCAATACTTCTGGACTTTGTCAGTAAAACATAAACCATGGATCCAAAAAACTTGATGCCATTTCTCAGTCACGGAAAGAATATATGTACAAAAGTGGCTTTGGATCTGATTTAGTAAGATCTCTTTTTGTCTCCTGAGGATGACTGCAACACATGCATTTTTAATTTTTTCCTCCTAAATGCTCATTTATGGAAGAGCATGTTTCAGCCCCTAAATGATTATTCTGTGCTTGTCAGTTTTAGGTTGCAGCACCAGTTATGTTAATGATTTCTAAGGTGATGTTGATGCCTCTGAGGCTGGCTGACAGAATTGCTAGCATAAAACTAATGAGTATCCCAGAACGACCCTGCACTGTTACGACATGAAAGGGAGGGGAGAAATAAATTAGAGACCTGGGTGTGTGGAAAGAATATCTGTAAAGGCACTTAATGGAGCCCAGAATAGAAAATTAATCACCCATAACAATTAGGGTTTGTGAGAATATTTGATTCAATTCCATTTATAAATATTTTCCACCCAATGATAGGTGAACTCAGGGATAGATAGTAAGCAAAATCTGAATCTGATATAAGCTTTAGAAGTGCACAGAGAAGCATTAGAACACAGCAGCTTTTATCTGCTGTTTTCATTCTACATCTAACAGGCATCACAATCTTTTGGTACAAAACAACGTGGCACCAGTGTGAAGTGACTGCTGGAACCTACATAACCTGAAAGCGCTTAATAAAATCAAAATGAAAATGGTAAATTAAACAGCATTAGTCTGAAGCAACCTATTATTAAACTATTAGGAAGCTAAAGACATTACAGTTTATTGTTTACAATTCCTCATGCTTTAAGAGCCTTATTTAGCATTTCACATTTTCCAGGTCAGCAATATGTTAATTTTTTTTGTTCTGAATACAGTCATTAACCCTTAGCTCTTCTTGTGAGGAGAATTTCCCATATTGTAACGCTATGGTAATGTTTGTCTTAAAAGTAACTATCAAGCAAACAAAGTGGAGGCAGTAAAGCTCTAGTCCTCTTTGGCTTGGAAGTGCACAGGCTAATGAAAAAATAATTTTTAGTTTTTGTCACAAATTTCAGTGCTTCTTTATTCAAACACTTCAATACTAATATATTAAGAAATGCATTAATATCTGGGTAGCATTTCAAGAGTCATCAGAGCCTGCCAAAACTAGTGTGGAAGAGGGCAGATACTTAAACAACACAGTGGTAAGGGAAGCAGTAGGACAGTGAATGGTTCTCAGTGGGATGGGAACTGGAATCAGTAGAAAGTTTGAAGATACTCAGGTGACATTTGGAGACAGTTAAAAAGTAAGATCCCGATTCACAGCTTGCAGATTTTATCTTTGATTTCAGTGCATGCAAGCTTTTGAAAGACTATTTAACAATCTAAGACTTCTGGAAGAGAAGATTCCTGTAAAGTCACCAGAATCATAGGGAAGCTACAGGAAAAGTTAGCGCCGGATCAAAAGAAATACAGGAAGAATCACTAGATCTAAATTTATCTTACTTATGCTTATCAGTAGAGAAGTTCAACATCTGCTACCAAGTAGCTGGTCGTTTGGCTTTCAATATAATCAATCGAGGTAACAGATAATTCAAAATAACAGTTCATTCCAAGGACCTGTACATGTGAGGTAATTCTCTTCGAAAATGCCTTTTGGAAAAGGGGCACACAAAAAATTTAGATGGCTTGCTGATGATACAGAACTAGGAGAAGTGACTGAAAAAAATACATTGTGCTAATATCCAGAACGTCCTCAACAGGTTGGAGAAATGGGCTGATGGAAAACTCATGAAGCTCAGCAAATAGAAGCGCCAAGGTCTACATCTGTGGAGGAGCAACCCCATGCACCAGTACACGCTGGGGGCTGACCGGCTGCAAAGCAGCTTGGCAAAAAAAGGACTTGGGGTCCTGGTGCACACCAAATTGAACATGAGGAAGCATTAGGAGGAATGTTTTCAAAAGTGAAAGTATCTTGAAAAATGTTGTCAGTTTTATCTCCAGTACCAAAAGTTCATGTTATATTCAGTGCTCCTGTTTCCATCAGCTATGAAAGAATTAATTACCAAGACACATACACTTGGAGAGTTGATGATTTACTTGTGATTTTTCACACTCTGCCAACGGATAACTTTACCTTGCAGTCCTTAACCAGTTCTGTCACAGCTGAATGCAGACATCTATAAGATTACGTGGAGGAAATAGAGTCTTAGCAGCATAAAGGAAAAGAGCTTAAAGATATTCCTACTTAAAAAGTGATTGAAAAAGTAAAGCTGGTAATGCTCTGAACAAATAATGGGAGCTTGCCCTGAATTACAGTTGCTTCATCTCTTCCTTATATAGTTATAAAATCACTGTTTATGCTTTGGGTGGATAGTTGAGTGAAAGTGTGTTAGATACAGCAACCACGTAAAAAGTTTTGTGCAGTAGAAAAAGTTTGTTGTCTTGCAAGCAGCAGGTTCCTTGGAAATACAATCCTGACAGGAAAACAAGTAAGAAATTCTATGCCATACATATTTGATCTTTGAATATCCCTTACGTGCAACTTCTTCTATTCAATAAAGCCAGTAAGATTCTACATGTATTTTTTATCACCATGTAGACCAGAAGCTTAAACTTATTTTTTTTAATTTATTTTTTAACTATATTGTTAAATTAAAATAGTGGGAATACAACTTTTCACTGATTGTCAAAAGGTACTTATAAAATCCTCTAGAAAATTATCAAAATAATAAAACTGCACTGTGAGAAGTTACTTTGCAGGACCTAATCTTAGTTTATTGTTTTTCAGATTTGTTTATTTGCTTATTAAGAATCACTAGGAATAATTTATTTTTTTTTTTTAAGTGAAGGAAAAACATGTATACTGCAACATAGAATCATTACTGAATTAGAAAGCATGATTGATGTGAATATTTGAAAGCATTAGTGAAGTTAGGTATCAAATAACATCAAGAACCAAGAATCTGTGCCAGATAAGTTATGTTAAAATTAATAAACATAACAAGGGAATTCCTGAGACCACTTTACACTGTATAAGTCATTCTGAAACAGTAGATGTATGTAAGTTTTTATGTGGTGAATTAGTTGCATACACTGAATCAACGTATTTATGATGGGGTATTACGGTTCTTTGTCATCTTCTTCTCTCCTCAGCGATCTGTCAAATATTAGTGGTCCTTACTGAAGCTTTTTGTATCTAGATATCTAAGATAATAGTGCTCACAGATAACTTCAGAAACAGATTTAATTACATAATGTTTACAGTTTATGTTATTAAATGTTACTTGCTCTAGGAGACTGTTCTGGTTTATTTAATGCACACACAAAAAAAATGCCCTGGCTGCTCTGTGTGTGTGTGTGTGTGTATAGATATATATACACATACACTCAGGAGACAACATTTCTGCTGTTACAAGACCACAATTTGAGTTGCTGTTGCATTTCCACTTGTATGTGAGTAATGGCACCGAATACAGCAGAATACCCACAGGAGCGAAAATTTGCAGAATACCCACAGGAGTGAAAATTTGCAGAATCTCACTCTAAAAAAGGGATACGGTTCTTGATCTACAGCCTAATTAGGCCAAAATAATTTTGTAGTAGGAATGAATTCCCAGTCTAGCAAAGAATGTAAATATATTGTTTTAAACATATGGAAAATTCATCAGTTTCTGTGAGAATATATATATACATTTCTTCTTTCACTTCCATCCTTTCTGGATTACAGTTTATTCAAGTGTGGGATTTGTTACTGTTAATTAAAGCTAAATTAATATTCTCTGATTAACTTTGATGTCTCTACAGCTACTCTGACATCTGTACATCTAAAGCAAGCAAGATCTACGTCAGCGTGAAAACATTCTCATGGGAAATGCTGGTTCCATCCTATTCCAGCAGTGTCATGCCCTAATTCCCTGGTCATTCCACCAAGCCATCAGAAAACCCTCAGTAAGTCATAGTTCCAAAGGCTGGTATCAGCTTGTTAGAAAACAGTCCTTTGAACTGTTGTTTAATACAGAAAGAGGGGTGCACAACTGTTCAGTATACCTGTAAAGCTACCGAAAAAGATGCATTACTATAAAACCAAAACTTTATGGTAGTTGGTTATTGCACGGAGCGGACCCAGGAGAAAATGTGTTACTAGTTAATGCAGAATTGGATGATAATGAAGTTTGAGCTGGGTCATATTTTTCTTTTCATTAACATAAGAGTGCAATGGAAGCCATTCTAAACTCATTTTATGAAAGATGTTTATTCGGTTCTTTTAAAATGTTTCCTAGCAAGGAGGTGGGCATAGGAATGCCTCTGTATTCATGCTGCCCTGCAGGCTCCTCAGCAAGACTCCAGGGATCTTTGAATTTGTCCTATAGTTTGTGAGCCACTAAGTTATTTTTATGGTGACAGGTTGCCTATACAATGGGATTTTGGAACTCAGATCTGAAGGGTAAAGTGATTTGAATTTCTCGCTTTTCACACAGACTGTTATCTAAATTAGCTGAGAATTAAGTCCTTTGGTTCCAAACAGCAATAACCGTGACAATTGAATGGCAGGAAATGTGAGAGAGGACCACAGAGGACATGAAGAATGGTGCAAAATATGTTATACAATGGCTTTCTCTTAATGCAAGAACAAGGAAAATGTAATTCAGTTGAAAGATTATAGCAAGAATAAACACACAATTGACTGGATAGATGAACAGTAAAATTTACTTTTGAAATATAATGAAGTCAAGAAGTCACTAAAACTTGAAAAAATAGGACAAATTTAAATTGCATATAATATCCAGCACTTCATAGGCTGAAAAATACAGCTGCAAATTCTTCTTTAACTGTCAGCAAAAGATTCCTTAAGAATCCTCTAAAGCATCTTTACTCAGCTGTCACCAGAAAATAAGAGAGTAAATGGACCATGTGGCCTGTTCTAAGTGCTTCATTGAAATTATAGTTTGTTATTTGGGATTTCTGGCTTTGGAAATTAGCTAGCATAATGTATTGCTTCTGTAGTTTTCTTCTCTTTCAAAAATCCATGTAAAAAGGTCATCAACTAAGCTTACTAAACTTAAAATAATGACAGTCCCCTTATATTGGGTGTTACAGAAAACACGATAATAAAACCGCACCAACTTACAGTGTCCCGCCTCAGATGATTTCAGTACATTTTGCTTGAAGAGCAATCTGATATGCTCACAGGTAACTTCGCTGACCTCCCTGAAGTACGTTTCCAGACTGGTACCTTTCAGGAAATAAGACAGAGCCATGCATTAACACTTCAGTTTCACTCTAAAGCCTGCTAGGATAACTGGAAATACATCTAACTCATACCATAAAAATTCAGATCAGCCCTCACATCTCAATTTCCTCCTAATCAAAGTGAAAAAAAAAATTCTCATTAATTTTGCAATATCTCTGAAAATACCTACTAGTAAGAAATAGTCTTTTGCATTCACTAGACCAAAATGTACCATCTTTAGACTTTAATTAGAAAGACAGTGGGGGGTGTGGGTGTGTGGTGTGTTAAAAAAATGGTTTAACTAGATAGATAATGAATATACAGATTGAGTAGTGCATTCTACAGCCATGGTAGCAAACTGGAACACAGGAAGTTCCACCTCAACATGAGGAGAAACTTCTTTGCTGGGAGGGTGACAGAGCCTGGAATAGGCTGCCCAGAGAGGTTGTGGAGTCTTCTTCCCTGAAGACTTTCAAATCCTCCCTGGATCTGTTCCTGTGTGGCCTGCCCTGGGTGATCCTGCTCTGGCAGGGGGGTTGGACTAGATGATCTTCAGAGGCGTTTTTCCAGTCCTCAGGCACCTTTCCCGTTCCCCATGATTTTTCAAAGATGATGGAGAGCGGCTCAGCCACAACATCAGCCAACTCTCTCAGCACACATGGATGCACCC
>VWZK01021847.1:130377-180849 GCA_013396935.1 Baryphthengus martii | reverse complement strand
ATCGCAATGAGATCATAGCTCTTCGACTGCACCCAGATTTCTAGTTTGCCCTGCTTATTCCCCATGCTTCTTGCATTGGTGTACAGACACTTTAGAGACTTCACTGAGGAGCAGCTGTTGCCATTGCTCATGCTGTACACGTTGGTGTGGATGCACTTGAGCTGGGCCATTGTTATCATCCCTAACCCTGGAATACTTTCCCCTGGCTCATCCGTAGTGAGCCTGGTTTTACCCCCTTCCCCCTTCGAATGTACTTTAAAGCCCTTTCAATCAGTCCCGCCAGCTCAAAAGCAAGAATTCCTTTCCCTCTTGGAGACAGCCCCACTCCATCTGTCTCTCTCATACCCGGTGCCACGTAAACTTCCCCGTGATCAAAAAACCCCAAATGTTTCTGGTGGCACCAGCCACTGAGCCATGTGTTAATTATATGTACTTTCCTGTCCCTTTCAGTATTCTTGCCTGCTACTGAAGGGATTGAAGAAACCACTACTTGTGCCCCCAATCCTTCAACCAGTTGCCCTAGTGTCTTAAAGTCCTTTTTAATCCTCTTTAGACTTCTTTGCTCTATCTTGTTCCATAGGGGCAATTGGGCAGGTGAGGGAGGCCCGGCAAGGATTCACCTGCTTCTCTGAGCAGGGACCTTTTCCCATTCCACCCCTATCTTTTAGGTCCCCTCCTTTGGCCTGATGGTCAGAGGGGAGAGGATTCCCCGCTTCTTGTGGAGCTTGCTGTCTATGGATCAGGGAGCGGCTCCGCCAATCTAGCTCCCTTTCACACTCCCTGATACTCCTTAACCTTTCCACCTCATCCTTCAACTCGGCCACCTGGCTGAGCAGATCATTCACCTGTTCACATCTGACAGAGGTGTTGTCTCCACTTTCCTCCACTGCAAGTGCCAGGCTCCGGCACTCTCTGCAGCCAGAGGCCTGGACACCCACATGTTTGCGTGGGGCCTCTCTCTGGGTACCCACGGTTTTTATAACAGCCGCCTTCGTCCAAGTAACAACCACGGCTGGATCTTTATAAGCAACTGACACCTTGCAACTTGAGGGCCAGTTGGGATGAGCGCCCTTAACCTCTGACCACTTAAGAGCAATTGAACTGACCTTGAAAACTGGCAGAGGTTCAGCACCCTGCCCTACGAGCTGCAGCCTCCTGTGTCGCTCACCAGCCACCCACAAGCACTGGTTGCTGGCTCGGTGCTCTGTGGGCTGTGTTGCTTGCTGCCCTTCTGGAAGCTTCTGTAGCCTGGGGGCCTGATCAATGGTGGGTGGTGCTGGCTCTGCCCAGGTTCTCTCAGCAGTCCGCCCACCAACTGACAGTGCCGGTACAAGCTGAGAGCTTGAGTGGCTCTGCACTGGACTCTCTCCAGTAGTTATACAATTTGATGAAATTTTCATTTCTGTGACTCAACGTTGTGATAAGAAGTAGAGCCAAAAGTCAGGTAAATTGGTGCACAAAAAGCTAAAGAGACCACCTCTAGCCCCCACAGAAGCAAAGCTTAAATGTCCTCTTGCAATGCAGTGATCAGACACGAGTCCTGAAATGTCATGGCCTGCGCTCTACCAGCTAGCAGAGCCAAACAGCCAGATTCCTTTTTCAAGAGGCAGCATTTGTAACACATATTCTACCCAATGTGACAGGGACACAAGAGAAACATAGTACTACAGAGACCAACTCAGGTAGTCGGTGAACAATTTATAGGAAACAGATTGTCACAAAAGTCTGTACTCTCATTCATCATCTGCTCGTCAGGGGCTAACATTGGAGTCTCAGTGAAAGAAATAATCAACAAGGATGATTAAAGGATTCAATTCTGTTTCTCAGTTCAGGCTTTGGCACAGTCAAAGTTGCTAATAGGCAGAAGATATGTTTTGAGAATCACATGTGTCTTTACTTTTCTGAGTGCCTTAAATTATTTTCTAAAATATAGAACCAAAGATGTTTGTGAGATACTATTTTGGGATTATTTTTGCCCTTCAGTTGAAATCAAATGTCTAACTAGAAAGTATATAAAGAATCTCAAATGTAATAATCCCTTTTACTGTTGCTGAAGTGAAACACATATATATTTTATAAATAATGGGAGAACAGAAAGAGTCAGACAAAAAATATTTGTCTTTAAGTATGTCTGATTATTACTGGGTTTTTCGGTCAGCTTTCAGTTCCATTTGAGGTATCCTTTATGTCTAGAATTTACCAGGAATATAGAATATGATTAGCTCATAAGAGACAGTATGTAGTATGGGAAAAATCATTAATACTGGAGATATCTGTTGTTGTATTAAGCACCTCCTTAAAAATCTTTCTGTCTCGGTTTTCCCTCTCTACCCCCAGAGCAAATCAATTTAAGAATACCTTTTTTTCCTTCACAGGCTCTAAAAACCAAAGCAAAGTGCAACAAACAGAAAGATCCTTTTTCATATGTTAAGCATGGAAAAATAGATACTAAAAACCAGAAAATATGTATGTTTGGGTTTACTTTCACAGAAAGATTCCCTTGTGAATTGCTTTCCTGTTGGAAGACTCTTGTTATTCTTACAGGCTGACACCTAATGTCATTGTGTCCCAAGTTAATCTGTCTTTATATAATGCCAAAAAATCAGCAATAAGAAAAAAGGTTTCATGTAGCACATGACAAAACCACAAATCAGAGAGCTACTGATGATTAACTTTTCCTTTAGTTTCCCAAAGGTGGTCTGTGAGAAAAGAGGAAAAAGATTCAAGCTCTCTCTACAATTCCTATAGAAAATACAGAAGTTATAAATACAAATAGGTAAATCTAGTTATTTCTTGGTTCATAAAATGCACTGTACTTTTCACTACTTCATTATTATTGATCAGTTAGATAATAGGGAAAGGGAAAGAGTTAATCAACTAAGGTGATTTCAAGCACAGCTCCTTTTCTCAATCTGACATTGCAGCTTCTGTCTGTCAAAGCGTCAGGCTTAGGAATTATGCATTAGCAATTTGGTCTTGAAAAATCTTAACATAAGGATTATATAAGAGAGCATTTTGTGCTCAGATAGGGTTCAGTTTCTTTTGAATCATGCCTGGAGTTATTAGCTGCCTGTGGCACTAAGCTCATAGATCACATCTAAAACCTTAATGTTATTCTCATAGAAATTGCTTTCTGAATGCTCTTTGGAACAAACTTCAACTTCTAATTGTCTAGGAAGACCTCTCAATCCAAGAATCCATTCATTCAGATATCCTAAATAATGAATATACTAATGAAGAATAAACAGGAAAACACTCTTGAAGTGAACAGAACCTGTCCTTAAGCAGATTTCATATTATCACCACAAGCCTGTGCACAGGTAGCATAATGCTGACATTCAAAATAAGCTTGCCTGTTTATTAAAATCTCGTTCCTTCCCTTTTACTATTTTAGCACTTCTTGGACTTGCTGGTTGCCTTGCCCCTGGATTTACCCAGACCACTTATTCATCAGTCATTTTCAACTTGGTTTCTACCAAGACTCCCAGGTCCAGCCAGTCAGGCACACTGGAGAGGGAGGAGATATAAATCTGTATTGCTACAATGAGGTGAGAATTAAACCTTTCTTTAAATATCTGGGCAAGTGTTCCTCTATGTTTTGGGGTGCCTGACCTAGTAGCATGCATTCAGTATACCTAAAGAAGAACAAGGATCCCAATTCCTTATAACAATTAGTCCTCTGTGTTTCTGATGCTACTGAAGGTAATGTTAAGCCTCCTCTGGTGTTGACTGACTGGATGAGTTGTGGTGTGATGAAAGATGCACTGTCGTTTTAATATTATCAAAGATGGCAGATCAAGACAAACAGTTATAAGTTCCTTTATCACAAAACAAACTAAATGCCTGAATTCACAATGTTTTGGTGGAGTTTGTCATGTAATCTGACCAAACCACCAGGAACTGGACTGCCTAGACACACAGGTCTTCTCCAGAAAATGTGCCCAGGGAATGAAAGTAGCTTTCTACACAAATTCTGATCTATTACCAAATGGATATATCAAATCAGCTCAGCCAGCACCTATCTCAGCTCAAAGTCCTTTTGGAGACCTCAGCCAGCTTGTCGTTTTGCAAGTCTTCCCCAAGACAAGACATGCAGCTCAGTAAATCAAAGAAAATTACTGGAGTGCTTGCATGGTTTCTCCTTCAAATAGCTGTAGAAATAGTTTACTTAGAGCTACTCATTTGAACTCTCCTGTGTACTCACATTACACAAATGAGAGGACTTACCAGTTTTCAACTAAAACCACTGAAACGAAAGGGCTCTACATGAAGAATGCTTACAAATTGCAGAAATCAGGAATCAAAAAAAAGAACACTAAGTCCTGGAGGGAGATGTGCTAATAGGAAACTTCAGAGGAAAACTGAAGATCTCTGCATAGCCTTATTTTGTGCTGCACAGAAATCTGAGAAGAAAAATGGTCTGCAGTGGCAGTGAAATCTTAATTTGAAGTCTCACTACAGTGTACAGCCACGTTTGATCTTGATAATGAAGTCAAAAAATTCTTTCAATGTATGAGGTGGTTATATTTTGAACCCGTCAAATTAACTATAATAGAGATTAGGCGAAATGAGTGATCATTTTTCTCGCAACTGCTCAGAAAAAAAATCTGAATGATTCTACTGTATTCCCTCATTTTTAGTCAAAAAAATGGACTTGAGACTATTAATAGATACATATTACTAAGTAAAAAGCATAAACTGATGAGGAGCTCAAACACTCAAACACTGTTAAAAAAACAACAGTAAATGAGCTGAGTTAGTAAATTTAGCAAATTATTTAAAGTATTATCAAGTAATCATGGATTCTTAATTAGTTTCAAAACTTGCTGTCACAAAATGGGCTTTTTCCCCCAAATTATCTTGTTGGTACAGAGTAAAATTTAACAGTACTAAAATGCTGAACTTCTTGAAAACCAATTGTTGTTTAACATTGAACTGCTTTCTGTACTGATTATAATTTAACACGAGTCATGGTTTCTTGTTAAAGGTCTCAGTCATCTGCAGAGGCAGAAGACTCAGAAGGTCACATGAAATGCTTGAATTATACATGGTCCTCTTCATTCCAGTTAGACTTGAAAATAATTTCTTCAGTAACAAAAATAGAGCCTTAGGATCATATTGAGTTCAATTTAAAAACCCATCCAGTCAGTCAGCGTGTAGACAGAGGAATGTTTGGAAATTTTATGTTGTCTTTGAGCACCTGCCTAAAACCTTGTTAAAACATCATTTAGACATAAAAATGTAAAGATACCAATAAAGCTATTTTGGCATGGTCTCTAAACTAAATAAATAATGAAATAGTGCTTATTTGACTACTAGCAGGAACATTTTAAAGCAGGGATAAAATCTGAAGATAAGTTTGCAGGAAATGGTATCTCTGCTGCTGCATTTCATGAGACTTTTCTTTCAGGCTGTATGTGTGAGAAAAGCTTTAAACTATTATTGCGTTTACCTTTTCAGCTTCAAGCTTTCTAATTTCACCTGATGTTATTCTTTTACCCTTTACAGTATAGCAGCAACATTCTTTTATTTTCAGTAGTGGCTTTCCTTAACAATTCCTCTCAATGAATTATGAAATAAATTGACCTGGAAGCAAATAACTCCCTAATCTATTATTCTGTTCCTTAAGAATTTCTGAACACTTTAATGGCATCTTTCTGCTTGCATCTAAGCAATGTTTTTTCTTTCTTCTTTTTACTGAGTGCAGATTTAGTCCTTGTCACTATTTCTTTCAAATTATTTTTTCAGCTGACTTGTATTTGAGTAAGTGAAAGATTTCTCATTGAGATTTTTTTTACAAATATTGCTCTTTGTAAAGAGAAAAGAAAACTAATCAAGATAAATTCTCTTGATAATGAAGAAATCTACCAATTAGCGCTCAAAAAATCTTTTCTCATCATAATTGTGTTTTTTTTGTGTAGAAGTCTTAGCTACTCAGAACTAGAAATAGGGATCAAAAAGAATTGGAGAACTGCAGAACAACTGAAAAAAAAAATGTGCAAGCAAATTCACATTTGCCAATATTCCACTGAATATTTTAGCTTTGATCACTAATCAGGAATGTGAGAATTCATTTATAGAAGAATCTGGGGGGAGAAATACCAAGTGAAAAAGTTGCCAAATCTGTTACTGATTTATTTTCTTAAAATCTCTTTGGATAATAAAAAGGTCTTTTTAACGTCACTGATGAAATTATGTTGTCCACAATGTAAACGTTGCAGTATTTTTTCCCCTCCTTTTAATATATGTCTCATTGAATGTGGTATCAGGCAACACAACTCTTGTAAGAGCTAAAACCTGTTGGTTATGCTTCTGATAAACTTTTTTTTTTTAAAAGGACTTTCGCTGTAGCATTTTAATGTCAAAGGCAATTGAATCGATACAGATCACCCAGCACAGTAAAATCTTTCTATTCCCATTCTAAACTTTGGGAGGGTGTCTACCTGAGGGTTGAGACTTGGAATGAAGATGTCTGAAACTGACTGTAATGTTTGGCAGTCGCTTGTTTGGAAAGAACAGGCAGTCACAAGTGACCCATAGCCTGGTTTATCTGCCTGTCAAAAAGGATTATTATTTACTTCTTCAAAGGCTCAGTAAGCCTTCATGAATACATATAACAAGCCTTAGGAGCTCCAGGTGAATATCCCTGTACAGAAGAGTAAAGTGCTGCTATGAGGCAAATGTTGAGAAATGTAAGAAAGCCCTGAGCCAGAGCAGGGCAGTTAGTTACATTGGCAACTGTCAAACAAGACTAGAAGCTGAAGTCAACTGTCACCAGGTTTTTTTATGCCTGTACTTCACTACCAGATAACAGATTCCATAGCTTTACCAGGATTACTGCTCTCTTCTCTCCCCAGATCTACATCTCCTCTATCTTCCAGGTGTCTCCCCCACCATGAATGCCAGCTGATGGGAGCTGATGACGTTCTCCCTCTGGCTAAAACCCTTACGGTAGCGTGTTAGGGAGAAAATACTCTCCCATGAAAAGTTTTCATCTGATTCCCATAAGAGAATTCCAGTGCTATTTTGTCTAATTCCTGTTGTGCCCAGATCATCCCAGTTGTGGACGACTCCTCTCATTGCACGGAATAAAACTTATTTGCCAAAGACCTACTGCAGATCCTGCCCTTTACAGGATATTTAAGCTTGTGCTGAGTTTGCAATACAAAGTGCTCTGTAGAAGCAGAAAGTATCATCTTTGAGGAAGGATGCAATATTTCTGCAGTTAATGAGAGAATTTCTGTGTAGGCATCTTGACATAAATTTCCTCTTAACTTCCAGACATTACCACTCAAAGAGATGCTTATTTCCAGCAAGTTAGCCTTCCATTGTTGTGCAGTTGTTTAATGTTGCTTTCCTTTGACAAATGGTACCTCTTCTACTAAATAAAACAAGTTTAAAATGACAACTGGGTGAGAAACTGATTAGCTAATAGCTACCTGAAAGCTTCAAAACTATGTGTAGAAATAAAGCTGAAGTAATGGAAACCAACTCAGGCAGGTTAAGTAAGCAAAGCTGGAATTCACAACCAGAGTTGTTTTGAACATGGCTGTATATCATTACAAAGATGCTGTATGTTTATAAGTGTATTTATTCAAATAGCTTCTGCTCTGGTATTCATTTGACACGAGAGCCAAATCGCTGAGAGAACAAAGGTCAAATTCTGTCTACAGCTAGGTACGTTCAATTCCTGCTGGTTTAATGAGAGCTGAACTTTGAGAGCAGTGCTGCTTCCCAAGTGTTGCCAATGAAGCTGAAGTCTTGAAGTAATAGAGTCTCAGGGGAAGCTTTGCTCTTCTGAAAATTTCACATAAACTTTAGCTGGAGTGATTCAGAAAATAAAATCAACCCTGGCACAAATATCCAAGCTTACTGTCATCTTTTTGATTATTGGTTTGAACAGTAAGACCATAAGGATATAGTCAATATTGTTATACTGTGTGACTATAATGAATCTTTTTAACACAAACAAGGCCTCAGCTCTTAAACCAGAAATAATTTCATTACAGTTGGTGATAAGCAAAGTAATGTTAAGATGTTATATTTTTCATCATAACACCCCTTCTTGTTTTGAGCTGATGAACTTAGGAGTGAAATTATCTCTGGCAAGACAAGAATCATTGTATTTGAGAGGGAGGAAAATACCTTTATGATCTTTGAGAAACTCTTGTGTTTACCACAGATAGTAGTGTCCAAAGTGTAGTTAGATGTGTCATACTGGTGGATTTCCTCTTGTATAAACTGTTTGACTGGAAGAAAGCTTTGAATGTGAAGTTAGCAAAGGTATAGTAGGAGGATACTAAAATCCCTCAGAGTTACTCTCTGCAGAGCCACCCTCACCAAGCACGCTCCAGCCTCATGCTCCTGAGTGACAACTTACCCACAGAGCTTTGTACTCTTCATCCTGAGGCTGTGAGCAGGAAGCTCGAGTCTCCTTCACTGCCTGGTCCTGCCAGAATCGTGAGAGGGCAAGAAGGAATAGATTCTTCTATACCCTGAGTAACCCTACTGCTGGCAACAGATGCCCATCAAGGATATTGCCTTTTGGCATGTAGGAACATGAGGAAAAGGAGGATAAGGATGTGTAGAGATGGACAGATACAGGCTTGTGGCTGGCATGTTGGGAAGCAAGGGATATCTAGGAAAGGCTGCATGTGCAAAAGACTAGAGGAGAAAGAGAGAAAACTCTAGAACTGAGGAAGTCTTTATAGGAGAGGGGGATCTATCATCCAGATTGTTCCCATCACATCTCACCAGTCACTACATCCAAACAAAATCTTTTTGCATCCGGATTCACATCCAAATTGGTAAATGGCATTGAAAAAAATATTTCATAGTCTTAGAATTATTTTACTGTAGGTCTTGCTATGATTTCAGGAAACGGTTTCTTTCTTAATTTTCTAGGTTAATGCATTCTTCTGATGACAGACTGAGACTACATTGACAGAATCATTTTTTCCAAGGGAAACAATTTTCCTGAGGCATTTATAATTACGAAAGTAAAGACATGCCAAAAGCTGACAATTTCACCATGAAGAACAGCTGCTTTAAGTCCCATTACATTCCTCATTGGTTGATACTTCAAAAGCATTTCCCTAATCCTTAAGGGCTCTTTTCAAAACAGCAATTCGTGGGCTTTTGAAACTGTACAAGTCCCGATTTCTATACAAGAGGAAGATCTTCTGCCACATTATTCACTATCTCATCCTCACGAGCTTCAGCACTGCTTTTGGTGTATGACAGGCAGACCGCCGTGATTGTGATGACTTCAAAGATGTGAACATGGAAACAGTCTTCCATCTGGAAAAGTGTCTGAGGAATTTATACATTTTCTCAAATAAGGACAAAAACTAAACCCCAAACTGTTCTTCAAACATTGAATAAAGGAAAAAAAAAAAGGTGAGGAGGGGGAGTAGGCATTGATTGAGTCAATCAAAATACGTTGTGTCAGTCTTTTTGAATGTTTGTTTTCATTTGATCTTCTAGTTTCTTTCTTGTATAATAAGTAAGCTACAACTAGTGACAACTAGAAACAGGATATGATTTTATAATGAACCTGAAACTTGGATTTTTCAGCAAGTTCAAGGCTCCTACCAGCTGTAGCTTGTAATAATAAAATAGGAATGTCACTTTTTAAAAGGTTACAACATTGCAAATTTAACCTTAACTTTAAATCCACCTCCACTAAAAAAAAAGGGATTATTTTTGGATTATCAAATTCAACGTTCCTCCTTAATTTCATACAGTCTAGTTGTTCCCAGTCTGACTAAAGGAGTGTAGATGAAGGCATAATTGAGTTAGAATTTATTGAGCTTTTAAAATAATGATATGACCAGGTAATAATTGAGCTTGATTTATCACAATTCCACTGGGAAACAAAAAATTAAAAACAATTTGTATTTTATGTATTTCATGTTTCTTTAGGTTCACTATTAGGTCCAGTCTACTCATAAGAAAAATACTGTTTTACCTCAATATGTCTCCTGTGTTCATTTACAGCAAGGGTGGGAAAAGGGTCCCAGATTCCTGGAAGAATAAGGCAGGACTGCAACAGGACACTAGAAGAAAAAGAGATAAAATATGAAGAAGACATGGTACCAAATGAACACGTATCAGCTGATCACCATACTACTTTGCATTTATTTTAAGTATGATGGCTTGTCACTCTGAAAACATTTTAATCTTTGAAGTTCCATTCTCCATAAGAAAGAACTATGGTACCAGCCAAATGCTTCATCACTTCAGTTCCTGAAAAGTAGTCAGGCATTAAGCTACTTTTTCTCACATAAAATGTGACTGTATTCCTCTCACCAGGTTTCAGTGAGTACCGAAGTATTAACAGTTAATTAATTGAAGTAACCTCCCCCTTCTACATATATGACATGGCATTCAGAAAGGATTGTAAAAGCAGTAAGACAGCTGAAGCCTGAAAGCTGATAGGCAGCCCTTCTGGAGAACTTCTTAAGTTCGGCTGAATGTTCTCCAAGGCTGAATTTAAAAATTACATTAGTAAGGAGAGATAGGGTCATTTGTTCAAAAATGTATACTCCTTTTGCTCTCCCTTGACATTTATAACATACAAAGTAATTGAAACCACAGTTGGGGCAGTTAAGGTAGCTCTGTGAACAGCAGTAATTCAGCAGGTGGGAACAGCACTAATTTGGAAAGGAACAGAACTGACCTCTTCACTTTTAAAAAAACCCTCAGGATTTTATGTTATTGTTTCTTGAGAAAGCATCAAAGAGAATGTAAAAAAGCCTCTATGATACTTTGAGAAATATAAAATTAATTCTTTTATCACCCAGATGCAGCCTTGATACCAGAGTAGTGAATACATTAGAAACACCCAGTGATTAGATTTTCTTTATGCTTCTGATCAGACACATGGTTTAGGTAGCTAAGATCCACAGTTTTGGATTTGTAAAACCCAAACAGCTTATGGTTTCAGAAAGATCTTACAGAAACAAAACCCAAACGAGGTCTTCTTTTGGATAGGAAATGAGAGAGGATCCAATCTGAAACCTTGGATCTCTCAGCAAACACAAGTGTCCATTTTAAATCATTTAACTGCACATAGAGCTGCAGCACTTTTCCAGACATAACAGAAGTATATCATCTAAAAGTAGGAGTACAGATTTTCTTGTAGGATTTCAATTCTGTAAACATAAAGGCATAGCAGGAGTTTGTGACAAATTTATTTAACACCAAAAAAACCCTAGTATTATTTTGGAAAGTTAAATTTGTCATTTTCAGCCTGAATCATAGTCTTTGTTTATTTAACTTCTTTACAGCACAAATCACTCCGAGTGCCTCTCAGTAAATCCAGCGTCATTGCAGCAAGTTGTGAGGAATGTATCATCACCATCATTTCACAGATTTGAAGACCAAGCACAAAGCAGTCAAGAGAGCTTCTGTTGCAGTGACTAAAAATGTAATAACCTGTTGAAAGACTGCTCAGAAGATTGTACTGTGTGCCTGCTTTGCTGTAAACCTGGGCTCCAAGCTTCACTGCAAGTCTACATACACGAAGCACTTCACAGAATCACAGAATCACAGAATGTTAGGGATTGGAAGGGACCTCAAAGGATCATCAAGTCCAATCCCCCTGCCAGAGCAGGAACCTAAATGACATCACACAGGAAGGTGTCCAGGCGGGTCTTGAATGTCTCCAGAGAAGGAGACTCCACAACCCCCCTGGGCAGCCTGTTCCAGTGCTCTGTCACCCTTACTGTAAAGAAGTTCCTTCTAGAGTTTAAGCGGAACCTCCTGTGCTCCAGCTTGCACCCATTACCCCTTGTCCTGTCATTGGGCATCACTGAGAAGAGCCTGGCTCCATCCTCGTGACATTCGCCCTTAACATATTTATAAACATTAATGAGGTCTCCCCTCAATCTCCTCTTCTCCAAGCTAAAGAGACCCAGCTCCCTCAGCCTTTCCTCATAAGGGAGATGCTCCACTCCCTTAATCATCTTGGTGGCTCTGTGCTGGACTCTCTCTAGCAGTTCCCTATCCTTCTTGAACTGTGGGGCCCAGAACTGGACACAATATTCCAGATGTGGCCTCACCAAGGCAGAGTAGAGGGGGAGGAGAACCTCTCTTGACCTACTAACCACACCCCTCCTAATGCACCCCAGGATGCCATTGGCCTTCCTGGCCACAAGGGCACAGTGCTGGCTCATGGTCATCCTGCTGTCCACCAGGACTCCCAGATCCCTTTCCCCTACACTGCTCTCCAACAGGTCTGTCCCCAGCCTATACTGGAACCTGGGGTTGTTCCTGCCCAGATGCAGCACCCTACACTTGCCCTTGTTATATTTCATTATATACTTCATTCCCAGTTTAACTCCATTCCTGTTACCAATACAGACCGGCACTAGCCAATTTAATAGTTGGAGGTAGTGGCCTTACTTTTATATGGGCGGAGGGGAGTTGCTGGATTTTGTTTGAGTTTTTTGTTGGTCACTGTCATTAATTTACTGGCTACATCTTTTTCTCCTGTTCTTTCCCCCCCCCCCCTCCCCCCCCCATCTTTTTTGGGCCCACTTTCCCTTCTGATTTTATCTCTATCTATAGTTGATTTTATTTCTTCCTCTCCTTGCCTACTCCCAGAGAAGAACTATGTTCATTGCGGATACAAAAATCTATGTATGGATGCATAATTATCTGTTTTTAACTTTTATGTTTCTGCATGTTGGGGATCCAGTTATTCTGGATCACGACGTATGTCCTAAAATTAACATAAAATGAGCAAGAGTATGCACATCCTCCCAGATTTAATATTTGTACTTGCATGGTTCATTTGCAGTGGCAGTTGTAAGATCTCACTATAACGTAATTTTGACATTACAATTATTTTTTTCAGAAATTAATGTTGCTGTCATGATAAATAATAAAATTACCTCAACAAGGTAAGAAAACTCCAGGGCATTTCATCCGGTTACAGGTCACAATGAATATATCCTTCTCTCTGTGTTTGCCTCAACAAATGTCACATGAATGATAGAATAGATGAATTTCAATGAGATTTAGATCTAGAGGGGTGTATATTACCATTTTTTTTACAGTAGCATATGTTTATGACTGATGGTGTTCCTCAAACTCATAAATAATGAAAGAAATTGATACTGTGAGTGCAGTTTGTCTAGCATTTCTTAATTATACAAACACTGGACATGTATCAAGTTTATGGTATTGTATAAATCTGTATTTAACACTATAACAGGTTTACACTTTTGTAACAATATGAAAATAGACCATTTAATTTGCTTATAGCCTTATCAAAACAAAATCCCCATAGGATATCTAGGCAGCAGTAAACAAATTTCTTTCAGGAGTCTGCTGCTGACCTTTTTATAACTCCTAGGCTTCTGGGTACTGCAGGGAATACAAAACTTGCTGCAGCAGCTTCTTTATAGCAGCAGATAATGACAGATGATGTTTTGGAGGATAGTGTATTTCCTTATAGTATATGCTAGCATGATGGACATACTGTCCACATGGACATACCTGGGTTTTTTAACTGGTAAGTGAGATAGGAATTGTTATGAAAAAGCATCAGGAACTGAGGGGTGCAGGTCCAGGTGGCTGTCCAAAGGCTCCTACTATAGTGACATAGGTTCAGTTGAAGCTGAATTTCATAGATATTTCCCTATTTGTTCGGTGAGTCAACTCAGGGAAGTAACAATCCTCACTGACCCCAGGGAGCCCTGGGCAGCTACACGCCTCCTCTTTGAGATACACTACAGGGTTATCTGTCTTCCTCCTCTGCCTGGCAATTAAAAACCGAATACAAGCTGCACTCAAGAAAAACTAAGGCTTTCATATCAGAGAAAGAAGAAATGTGTTCTAGGAAAAAAATAAAATCAGGACAGCTTCAGTAATACTATGATAATCCACACTGTTTGGGTTTTTGTTTTTTTTAATTTTACCCAATGTTTGTTAATAAATTTCCCTTCCATGGAAATATCCTAACCTGAAGGACACAAGCATTACTGCTTCCTCTGCTTATGTTTTAGACTGGTTTAGTTTAATGTTTACACTGCATTTAAGGGATGGTATTTAGAAGGCAGGCTGCTCTTGGGCTGGTTGCAAAGAAGTCAAATACAAAATGGGAAGTACATGGATGTGAATTTAAAATAGCAATGTCTTGAATCCTGAGAGAGTAATTACTCTGAGTCACTCATTTCTGGACTGAGCACTGTCCTCTAGGCAAATTGCTCTGAAAAAGAAACTGAAATTCTGAAGGGCAGGACAGTGGTTTTTGTTTGGAATCTTATGAAGAGAGTGACACCTTTGAGAATCTTAGAGTCAGATGCCTAAATCCCAAAGAGGAGTGGGATTTAAACCAGCTTCCTGATGTCAGTCTCACTTTCTCTTTGTCTAGTTAGTGTCTTGGGCAGCACTGCATGTTTTTTATTTCTTTCTGGGTCACCTCAGAAGTACCTGTATTTCACTTGTGTAACTATCCCTATGTTTCAAACGCGTTTCTAGTCAAGAATGACTTAACTGAAGCCAATCTCCACTGAAATCACTGAAGTAAAACTGGACAATAGCATCCCTATCAGGTTTGCCCCGTTCATTACTCCGAGATGATTACTCTATCCCTCCTCCATCTAAACACCTAAATGGGCGTAGTAATACTATTGACCTACTGCCTTAAATCAAATGTTTAAGGGCACTGCTGGATTGGCTCCAGAGTCAGTAAATGGAGAAGTGCTACAGAACTGCAAGGGATTATAACTACTGCCATTGAACAAATACATTCTGTTCCATTTATTGAAGTATTTATGTTCATAATTTTTAATGTGTTTTCCCGTGCTTATCTTAATCACTTAGCAGCAATGATTGCGAAGGAAGAGGATAGCAAAATGAAAATCACTGGTTTGAGTATTAAGTAATATTCACGCAGTTTGAAGCCACCCATCTGAAGAATATCTGATTATAACAAGCAATGCATTGATTGCTAAGTTTTCTCCTCTGAATATGCCCAGCAACTACTATACTTTGTTGTTTACAGTCCGTTGGTAACACATCATTCATGCATCACCATTTATTTTTCTACTGCTGATAGCACATACCTTTTCTTTAGCTGCACACAGCTCAGGTTCTGGGTCTTAATTTTAAGTCATTCATGGACTTTTTCGCTATTGTCTGTGAGTCTGTTTGTGAATGCATGTGTCAATGAAAAGAATTTTTGCAGTGCTTATATTTCTTCCACTAGATTTAGAAAATATCTTTTGGTCTCTATGCAATACAGACATTTTGTTTTCTTTAAATGCAGTTGAAGCAGACTTGTAAGCAACTCTGGAACAAAGATTTACCACGGAATAAGAAAGATAATGACATTTTACATTTAAATAAGACCATCACAGTGGCTCAAATGCTACCTAAAGGTTAGAGAAGTGAGTAATTGCAAACAATTGGCTGGCAAACAAAAAAGAGCAGTGTTACAAACACCATATATTTAAATATTGATGGAGAACCTGCAAGAGAAATCTGGAGGTTATTTCTATAACAGCACTGCAACTCCAAGGAGGGCCCATTCGAAGCCAATGCCAAACACCACTCCAAATGCAGGAATACCAGCCAGTAAAAGAGAGCCTACACTAGCATGATTGCTTGGTTTTCACAATTGTTAGAAACTGCCCTGGTAGACATTGCCGGGCGATGGTTGCATGGCACCACCCTTTGCTGTAAGGACATGAGGAATAGACTCCATCTACCCTAATGTTAGACATTTAGGCTCCTTTTATAATCAATGAAGAGAAACGGACCTCTCTGGAGTGTGATTCATCCATTCTATTTTAAACACTAGGCTTATAATGAGACCAATGTGACTTGGAAGTATCTGTTTATTTCAACTGACTGTAAAGTGAGACTAGATAAGTAACGCAGAGAAAAATTCTTACATTTGGTGAGATGAATCCCAATATACTTGTGCTAGGTTAAGGCTGAAGTCGAGTGAAGGATATTTAGTTAGGATTCAGACTTAAGAACTTAGATTTCACCTACATCCAATTAAATAGGACCAATTCCTTTACTGCACCTGCATTCCAGTTGATGGGATATAATTAATTAGGTGATCTAATAAAATCTATGACTTCTCCTTACAAATCTTGCCAGTTTTGATACAAATCATTGAGATGGAGCGGCCAGTCTTTCTCTTTTCTTTTTTTATTACAAATGTTTAATGTCATCTTTGATTATACTTTGAATTTGTTTTTTCTGATTTTATTTTTTAAGCATTGATTTTCATTAGCTCTTTGCTATCAGGCTGAAGGTATATTTTCACTGCCATGAAGGTCTCTTTTATAATTATTTTTGAGAATTTACACACATTTAGCCTTTACATTTTTAGTCCACAGAGTAATTTCGTGACACCTGTACGTGTGTCACAAATGTGACACAATGTAGTGGTGGTATGAATCCCTTGTTAGATGTGCACAGCTTTGCTTTCCTAATAACCCCAGGCTGCTCAGTCATACATCTCTCTAGTGTAAGCCTGTCCCTTTCGGTTATTTATCGTTCTTCTTCCCTGTCACCTATTTTTTTTTATGGTAGCAATTTCATATTTATTCCTGGATCTTGGATTAAAAAGATATTGAATAGTGTCAGATCGAATACCAGCTCCTCCGAAAACATTCTTATTCAGTGACAAGTTCTCACTGACAGATACTTTTGGAGGTCCATCACTTTTCATTTCATTCAGCACATGCTTTATTTTGATACAGTATAAAGGTAATTTTAAAAAATCTGAATGTCGGATGGTTTAAGTCAAAAGTTTTACAAAAATCTGAACACATCCAGTCAGCAACAATATCTTTTTCAACTAAACATGTAATCACATAAAAGATTTAAATCAGGTTTATCTGACAAGTTTTATTTTCCATAAAACCATTTTGACTGGTATTAATTATATCCCTATCCCCTCATTTTCTGTGAACTGATTACTGCATTACCTCCTCTATTATTGTAGCCAGATGGGTGTCAAACTAACCAGCCTGCAAATACCCTGGTTATCCTGCCTGCCCTTTCTGCAGTCTGGCACATCCTTAAAATTGTTCTATTCTTCTGGAATACTCCAAATATCTGAATATTAAAAATCAGCATTAATAGGAGATTTTTTCAAGCTGTGTCTGATGTTTATGCTTAGCAGTTGTTAAAACCTCTTCAGTTTCTAGCAGGCTGGAATATACTTCACCATCTTCTTAAGGATAAATACAACATCCTATTTTTTTTTTTTTTTACATTCAGTACAGACATATTTATCAAAAACATCTGCCAGCTCTGCATTGATTTTCAGCAGTTCATCATTTTTATTTAGTACACCTACAACAATGCAGGATCATTTTTTTTTCTATTCTACTTTAGAAAGCAACTTTTCTTTGTGGTTAATAGCAGCATATTTAGTGTTTTGTGGCTTTTTTTAATCAGCTTTCTACACTTTATAACTTGTAAAGTATTTTACCTCCCATTTTCCACTTTCTCCTTTGTTATACATTGCATTTTTCATTTGTTATGAATGTCTTCACAGCATCATTGAACCAAGTTTAAAGGTACAAAAGACTGGCCCTTTTTTGTCATTGTGCTTCTGCGCTCCTGGCTGTAATCAGTGTGGCTCCACAGAGACTGCTACGTGTGAACTATCATTTAGCAAGTGGCAGAGCACAGGACGACGAAGCGTCAAGATTTACTCTGCAGAAAACACGGTATCACTCAGAAACTTTAACCTACTGGTTAATTAAACAAATATCTTTTGTCAGTCTTGGCTGATCATGTCATAACTTCTCTTATTTAAGATAATATGCAAAACAAAACAAATTCCTTCTTCCTGTCAGAATACTGTATTTAATTCAGACTTGATTTTGTAATGCATCTTTCCCTAGGACTTGAAATCTGAGAATCTTTGATACTCCAAATGCTTATGATGAAACCATTACTCTATTGAAGAATATTTTTTTTCCAGTCAGTCATTAAGTTTGAATGGCCGCAGGGTTGTTACCAAAGATCCACACTTTCAATATAGTATGTGGGAACCTGGGAAAGCTGATACTGAATTGATCACCCTTATCTGCACTCGACAGTCCAAATTCTGTAAACTCTGGGGTAATTTCAAGAGTTAAAATCAATTTAAAATTAAACACTAGCTGAATTCAAACTGAAAACTCAACTGCAGTTTTACAGTGAAGCAAATGTAAAAAAAGAAAAATCATAGGCCTCTAAAAGCCTCTCAGTAACTGCTTCTTGGAGAATTTCATATTAAACCACTTATTTTCCTTTTCTGAAACTTCTGATTCCATCTGAAGAGAAGACATGTTCCAGTTTAAACCTTCCTACTTGTTAATTTACCCATTCATGAGGGTTAACATTGAAAAGGCTTTAAACGACTTTTAAACTATGACTTTTTGAATTTTATCCTCCTGGTGCAGACCATCGATGAGAATACCTCACGCTCTGAAATATCCACCTGACTTTTAAAAAATGTTTTGCAGCTTCTCACCTATGTCTGTTAGCAGTCCTTATAAATACTTACATAATACACATGCACGCATGTGCCTATATTATGTATATAAAGTACTCTAGACAGATTAAAACAATTCCTCAGGTCCTGACATGCAACCTGCCAGTCCAGGATAATCAGACCTTTATAGTTCAGCTGCGCTCTCCTGGATCTTTCTGGCACTTCCTGACCACGACGTATACTCGCATGTCATTTATTTTCTGTGGCAGTTTAGGGACACATTGAATACAACAACAAATGTTTAGATCTAATATTTTCATTTTGTATAATTACAATAATTTCCATTAACAGAGCAACTTTCATCCACATTGATTCCAAACAGAAAAACTCAGCCATTTGTGAGTAGAATGGTTCAGCTCTCGCTAACATCGCAAAGATGGAAAATAATTGATCAGGTTTGTGAAAATAAGTGTTTAACTAAATAAGGAGGAGTTTAGTTCAAGCAGCAGCACTTGTACACTGATGCCTTACCAAATTTCTGTAAAAAATTTCAAATGCCCAAGAAGTCACCTAGGATAAGGATGTGCCCTGTCAGACTGGACTTCTCCTACGATAAATGTGAACTCTTCCCTGGGAACTTCCATCATCTGTAGAGGTTTATCATTCATGATCTAAGCAGCTGCAATTCTAATTTGGCTCATAAGGTCTGACAGGGGTATGTTTCCAAAAAGTTCAGGAAAGCATGTTTTGACAAGAGTTTAAAGCTTTATATAGTTTGCACGTGTTTCTACTGGTGTCTTGTACCAAGGGATAGTCACAAATGCTTATTTTCACCCAGGCCAAGTCCTGTAATTTCCTGCAAAAGGTAGATTCTTGTCCCTTACATAAAATTTCAGTTACGCAACATCCAGTAGAGGAACCAGTTCCAAAGCATGGTTGCAGAAATGTGTGCTATACTAATGGCTAAAATGTAGAAGCAAATCTACTCATGATTAGAAAATTAATACTGAAAAACCTAACTGCAAAAGACAATGTCTTTTTTTCCGTTCAGTGTTATGCCATTGATAGCTACTGGTCATTTCATTAGTTTCTTAAAGAGAGGTTTTATTCAATGTATAGTATCAAACAGAAAACATCACTAGTCTTAGAAAAGGGAGAAATGAGGATGTATAAAACCCTTGCTGCACAGTTGCAGAAGGTATCAAACATGAAGGAAGGTTAGCAAAGTCTTTTCATGGAAAATTTACTTCTGCAAACTTGATGAGGTTATCTCAAAAATAACGACATTCAGGCTTTCTCAAGTTCAGGAAAGCTAACATTGAATCACTGTGGGGGGAAATAAAATAAAAGCAATTTTTAAAAGTAGTCAATCTGAAACAGGAGACCAGTTATAGGACAGTGATCATGAACAGCAGGGAAATAATTGCTCACAGTCTATACAGCAACTCCTCTGACTAGAAGCTGTAGAGCTGTCAGTTGTTAATGAAAATTTCTTCAGTTTAGGGACAACTGCAGCACGTTTCTGCTTTGGATGTGGCAAATCCTACCAAGATTTAGTCCTCGTAGCTGCGACCTTTGATGATGGCTTCAAGAGAGAAACCCTTGGAAATGGAGACAGAAAGGACTTCAATCTCCTAGTACTGTTTCTTCCAAAGCAGCATTTAAGCATCATGGAAAAATACAACATTTAAGCCTTCAGTTCATCAGTATAAGAAGACTTGACCCTTATTACAAAGATTCTTGCATTCGTCACACCTCTAAATTTGTTAAACACGGGAGGTTCTTTGTTTCTCAAGAACACCAGTACTCCTATACAGAGACATGCATGGATGCATAGCCAGGAAGATTAGTGGAGTTATGAACTTAGAAAAAGAGGACAGCAGAAATCAGCTTTTATGAAAGGAATGATGATACAGACTATTTTGCACTGGAAACACTCTATGGGTCAGATTAAGCAGTTTTAAACCAGCAAGGGTAATAGTATTGATTTGGAAGGAATGTCTGGTTAATTTTTCACACGTCGTAGATTCCTCAAAAATCAATAACTTTCTGCTCTATCTTTATTCTTCTGAATAAACTGTGTCTGTCTGAGAAACTTGATTCCTAAGCTCAGTTAGATTCATAAAACATTCACAGACATACATAGCACAAAAGAAACACAAGCTTTCCCAAGCAGAAGTGAGCATTTAATCCCAAGGTAGGACAAGGTGAATTATTCTTCCTTGATATAGTGTTGTCCTCGCACAGATGCGATTCCTTTTTTTCTTTAGTGTTATAATTTTCTTTATTTTTGTTGGCAATACACAGGCACCTACTCAGAAATTCTGTTAAAAGTTTCCCTTCGGCCCATGAATATTACATTTACCTTATCGCACGTTACATTTTTAAAGCATATGAATGAAAGATGACTACTCTTACAAATGGTACAAGCAGGGATGCACATGGCATTCCTGCTGCAGTAGGCTAGCAAATGCTCTTTGAAGGAGAGATAACTCAGCCAGAAGGACAACAAAAAGAAGAAATTGTGAGTGCTCAATGTAACATCAAGGAATTTTAGCTAGAGGAGATCCGAGCAAACTCTACCTTGAATAACGCTCCGTGAAATCTACCTGTGCAACGTTAGCTACTAAATTAATCTTTCTGCATCTGCTCTATTTAGTTCCACTGATTATAGAGCACCTAGGGAAATAAATCTCATGAGAGAAGCACTTGCATTTGCATGTCTGAAAATAAACCCTGTAAATACCTTTCCTCTTTCTCCGGAAAGATGCTGACTATGACTACACGGCCATATTACACAACTCCTGATCTCGGATGCAGTTTTCCAAGTGTATTAAATTTGTCTTCGCATCATCCAGTTTAATCTCTGCTAAACTGGCCTCCAAGAACATTTTATGCTGTGTCAGGTGGACATAAGAAGTAATCAAGACCTATCCTGAGCAAGAACCTTTTCAGCTCATATGAAAACTCATAGACAAGAGCTGCATCTTGAGTAGGTGACCCCCCTGATCACATGAAAATCAGTCAGGCAAAAGTCACTGTTGTTCCTCTTAAAGGCAGTGAGTTAAACGGCTTGTGAACATCACTCTCCTCTCCTCTGTCCCTTCCACCCCAGAGACAGTCTATTACAAGCAACAGGTGGAAATGCTGGCAGATGGGACAATTTCACACCGACTGAACCCATTTTCTGCAATAATTTTGCCATCTTTGCCCCCTCAAAATTAGTATTTGAAATGTTTTGTAGATGTTCGTACATATTTGGTTCCTTTCATCATAAAAAGACTACGTAGGCGGCCTGCAACCAATTTACTATGGCAATGAAGAGGGAAGGAGAAGTAGTTAATTAACACTAGAACAACAACCCCTCCTCCAGACACTGAACAATGAAGCACAGGACTGACTAGAACACAAAGCTGCAGTAGTGTACGTCACCTTCAATACCATTGCTTAGTCATCGTGCCCACACAAGCACAAACACATCCTTGCAGGTAGGTACAAGCCTGTTACAACATACTTTGAAGCTTGAAACTGGACTCAAGAGTCCCTGTAGCTACAGCAAACTTGGAGAATGTTAAACCAATTGTCAACTCAAGCAGATTTTATTTTTTTTTTTTCTCCACAGAATCATGACAGAGTGGGTAGAAAAACCTGGATACTTCCTCCAATTTTCCTATGCTATAATTATTTCTGATTAAACTTTACAGCAGTGAAGACATAACCTTAGCAGCAGAGATGACTGTGGTTACATAAATCCAGAATTATCCTTTGTTTTAGGTAACTGGCCACACTGTTGGTCAGAAGTTATGAACCCCCCTAAATTTTAGAATATGTAGTTTTCATTTCTTCTTCAAGTCAGTGTAGTACTATCTGAGGTTTGGTGTGTTGGCTTTTTTTCCAGAAAACTTGTAGGAACAGGCAGGGATAAAAAGGGAAAAATACCATTACTGTCACTTCCACTTTTTTTTTTTTTTTTCCTGGATTCTGATCTTTGAAATTTTATGTCACAAATTTTAATGACCTTTTACAAAATTCTCTCTGGATATGGAACTGAGAAATATGACCCTGTTGCTTATCACCTCCAATACTTACAGTTATCCTGCTTAGGTGGTATCTCAAGGACAAACTCTAATAGGTTAGAAGCAGGATTGTGCATAAGCACTGAAGTATGTCCGTATCCGACTCGAGTGCATTTGTAACTAAATCGATTCTGTAAGACTGCAAAAGTTGCTTGAAGACTTACAGTATTAGATTTTCTTATGAGCTATCTGTGATCACCTAAACCTGATCTCACTTCAATTACATTAGCAAACGGCTTTTCTCAGGGTTAGGCAGCACAATGTTGCAGCTTTCATCCATGCATGGACAGTACATCCACTTGGCATCCTACTGCCATCATTAGAGAAAAGCCCTCCCACAGATGAGCCATTCTGATATGTTTTTATATCATCCTGCAGGAGCTAAAATTCCATCACAGTTTCTAATTCTGATGCTTCAGACAAACGTAAGATATTGCATCGACTAGGGGAAAAAACCTCTTTGCATTCTTACTTCTTCAAAGGTACCAGATTCCCTGTGGAATAACATGAGGTCCTAGTTATCTAATTTATCCCAGATAAAAGATCTCTGACCTCTATAGATCTGCACTAGGGATGAATTTGGGCTTAAAGAATAAAATTGCCACAAAACTTACTTTAAGTTTCAAGATGGATTGATGCCAAGGCCAGTCAAAACTCCCTAAGTTTCACTTGGTTTTATTGTCAAATCCTTAAGCTTTCTGCGGTTTTCATGAGATCACATACATCAACCTGGGATTAGCAGAGAGAAGATCCACATTTTGTGCCCTTCGATGCCTTCTGCTGCATTTTACGCTTAGAACAAAATTCATGTTACCCTAAGGTTACATTATGAACATTTTGCAGCAATCTGAGAATAATGAAAGCATGTACATAAAAAATTTACTATGGTATTTTTATTACTATATGTGTTTTTTTGGTGCTTTTTCCAAGTACCAATTGAATATTTCTCACTGTATGAAAGATTGTGTCTTTGAATTTCAAATAAGAGAGGAGAATGCATTTTCAAATTCTAGTTTGTTCGTAACCATTGTCATTGTAAAAAAAGACAAAGTTAGTTTTTAAACCATTTTTCTATATAACAATAGGAACGAGAATAACGTATGCTAAACGCAGAAGCAAAATGCCAATGACTGGAATTCTCTTGACTTCATGCAAAGCATTTCACAGCTGGTATTTCAGCAGAAGTAGGCTTAGTGTGAAACCTTGTTGCCAAGGAAAATGTTTAATTTTAACAGCTTTTTCTCTTTGTTGGGTGTTTGTTTCAGAGTACAGAAGGGTTTGCAGAGAATGCTTTGGTTTTAAGAGTATAAAAATAAACTGATTCCTTTAACAGACTTACTCAATTCATTGTTTTCTTCCCTCTAGTAAACTGCTTTTATTTTCTTTTCTAAAAAGAAGAGCACATTGGGTGTAGAAGTCAAAGGACATGGAAAAGATCAAGTTTTGTTGCTGATGGCCAACTTCATCAAATATCAGCACGTGTTGGACTTTGAAATCAATAGTCTCCCTTCCTCCTGTTCCACCCTTCTTCCGATCTTTACCTCCTATCCTTTCCATTTCAAATCCACTACAATGCTGTCTCTCTCGTCTTATATTCTGTTTGCTTATCACAAGCAAACAAGATTCATGCTTTAAATCTTTTCCAAATTGAAACTAGTGACGCTTCAGCATGGTGGGTGAGGTGGAATATGAGAAAGCTTCGACCTAAGTTAAACTTTAGACAGTGCTCCAGTTTAGCAGTTGTTGTAAAAAAGAGCTCCAGCTTTAAGAGCACCAGTTGTTGGTCCTATGGAGGTCAGTGTCAGAACGTGACTACTTTCTATAGGTTCAGTATTTAACTCTGAGTTTATGGCCAAATAGTAAATACGTCAAAACTGGTTTTCTCTAGACATGGAAGCGATCTCTCAATATTTTGGAAGGTTTTTTTGGTAGAAAAAATAACAAAATAGCGCTTTTCTGTGGAATCTGTTGTCTAGGACATGTTTTTCCTTGCAAAAAAAATGTGAAAGACTAAGGCGAGTATTTGCAGGTTATTTTTATCTAGTTAAGAGTCTTCTGCAAGCTAACTGTCACAGAAACTCCAGATAGGACGTAACAGGAGCGGGAACTTGCTACAGCTTCTCCCTGTTTCCTTTTGTGCTTCACCAATAATAATTTTCTAATAGACATAAGGCACAGTGCTGCACCTGGGAGAGGGACATTCAGAGCTTCACTGCTGCTGTGCTTTCCTGGAACATCGAAGAAATCCTTTATGCACAGGAGGGTCAGAAAGAAGAGTGAGTAGCTGATATACCACAGGCAACAACACAAGGTTGCTCTTGTTGCCTGTGTGATGTTTTTAATTTATTTATTTTATTTTTTTTTGTTAAATTGCTTCTAGCTGCACACAACATCAGAGGGTCTCTTGGGCAACGTGGTACCAGTGAAATCTGAGGGTCCTGCTTGGAGGCAATTGCTTTAAAAGAGTCAGTCTCTAGGAATTCCAATAGTTACATTCATAAATGGATCAGCTCTATCATGTAGAAGATCCCAGCTGCAGTTAAGAGTTAATGTAATTGTAAAGGACAGCAACATGAATTAATATGTGAAGAACAATGGAAAGAGCCCATGGGAGTGAAACTGCTGGTACAGGAAAATTAAACTTGAACTAAATGCCAAAACAGAATAAAGGAAATATGCTCCCAAAACATTCTGTGATGTACAAAACACTCATCGAGAATAAACCCCTAAAAATGGTTCTGATTATTACCTGTGATAAATCAAGCAGGTCCTCCTGTTGATGAGCCTCAGCTTTGTACAGATTCCACAACAAATACTGAATAAACCCTACAACTGTATTATTTTACTGTTATTATTGCAATATTTCTGAAATGTAGGCTACTCTCATTTTTATTACAGTTCTAGATCAGGATAAGTGAAAAGTGCAGTCTTTTTATGACTTGCAGCACCCAGCCTTGTAGGAGATAAGCTACCATAGACACCTGATCTTCAGATTAATTTATTACGGCTAATAACTATACTGATGAAAATGGTGTTCATGAACCTAAGGTTTGAATATTAGCACTATTGTGCAGACAGAGGTCATTCAGAGTTCTCAATAGCCTCTTTCAGTGCACCTTAATCCATACTTAATCCCCTGGCTATTCGAGGCCTCCAGTTTTCACACATTGCTCTGCCAACATACCTCAGTCCTGGCCTGTGAAGTGTGCCCTGTTATTCCTGTTCCACACCTTTCCTTAGGGAAAAAAATAAAAAAGGATGTCCTTCTTAATGGTATAGTGAAATCTGCAACGTGGATAAACAGCATCGGGGATGTTTGACCCTATTAAAATTATTTTCACTATGGGTTCTAATGCAGAATTCAAGCAATTCTTTTTAAGTGGCTTTCTTTTTTTTTAAGCTGCCTCTTCTTTTGAAGCTGCCTTTTCTTTTTGATCAACCCAACAATCACTGGAGATTCAAAAGGAGAGAGGTCCTTATAGACCAATGCAGTAGAGGATCTGTGGGTAAATATATGGGACTTCTCCCAAATTTGACCCATTGGCTATTGATCCGATCTGCTTTGCAGAGAGTTAATCAGTCTCCCATCCTTTTCTCCCAGCTTAGAAGTCTAGTTTTCCAGGGCCTTGGAAATCTCGAGTATGATGAGTCCCGCCGTGTTTGGCTGTCTTGACTGTTGTTTCTGTGGGTAACAACATTCGCTGTGGTTCACATCAGTGCTGTTTCTTTCCACTCCTTAACTCCTTAGGACCAAATCTCCTGGTTGGATACTATGGCAGCAAAAATCCAACGGCAGGGTCTGTGCCAGCTGAGCTTCCTGTCCGCTCACCTGTCCACTCTCCCTACTCCTCCACTGGGGTGAGAGTTAGCAGGGATTCCAAACATTAACTCCAAGGGGGATAGTTGAATGTTTCCTCTAGGTCTGGCCTGTATTCTGGCCAAAGCTAATGGTAGAAGCCGTATCCATGGCATTTTGGTTTCCAAAACTAATTTCAAAAGATGTCTCTTGATTTCCTTGTTCATTTTCTCTACCCAGCCTGAACTCTGAGGATGCCACAGGGTGTGTAAACTCGATTGTATCCCTAACACTGCCACAACTCCTTGAAGAATTTTTCCTGTAAAATGAGTTCCTCTATCTGAGTCTATTGCCTCCATTATTCCGTATCTTGGAATTATTTGTTCTAGAAACACTTTAATGACTGACGCAGTGGTTGCTGAGGTGACCGGAAATGCTTCTGGCCACCCAGTTAGCTGGGATGCTGTTACCAAACGATATTTAAGCCTTCCCACTCAGGGCATTTCACTAAAGTCCACCTGACATCGTTGGACCAGGTGTACAGCCCAGGGTTGCCCTTCCCTCGCAACTTCCCTTGTAACTCAGTTATTGATTTTAGTACAAATCAAGCAACCTTTGATAGCTCTTTTGGCCAGAACAAGAAGATCCAAGGCAGTGCACATCTTGAGGAAGGCTTCAGTCAACCCTCCAGAACCCCAGTGACTGCCCCCAGGGAGTTATTTCAGTATCTGTAGGGCCAATGCCCTTGGTACCAATTGTTTGCCATTCTTTGGAAAACAATTATTTTCTCTTTCTTCTGCCCCACTATTTTTAATTCTCTCTAACTCCTCTGGTGGAAAGCACATTTTGTCCAGCAGTAGTTGAGTCACCGGGAGCAAAGGGAGGATCTTAAATACCTCAGGCAGCAGTGTCAGTTTTTGAGCTTCTTCATTCATGGTCAATTACCTGTTGCCTCCTCCAAATATCCTGCCTGATGTCCCCTGACATGTGTCATAGCCACCTTCTCTGGCAAATTCACCACCTCCACTAGGCGAGTAATCAAACCCAAACTTTTTTCCTCCGCAGATTAATAACCCTTTCTCCTCCCACAGTTTTCCAAATGCTTGAGCCACCTTGTATGCATATTTTGAACCTGTAAATAAGTTTAGCATTTTCCCTTGATACAATTCACAGGCCCTAATTAAGGCATACAGCTCTGCGAGCTGTTCTGACCACGTGGAGGGAGCTTCATCCCTTCTCGCAGTTCTTTTCCTTTTACTATAGCTTATTCTGTAACACATTTTCCTTCTGCTACTCTTGAGGGTCCATCGATTAACACATTCTCCTCATTTGGCCAAGGGGCATCCCGTAGTTCTTTCCTAGCTCGGGTCTGAAGATCTATTCCTTGAGTAGGGTCATGAATTTCCTCCAGGTCTCTCCCCTCGGGACCAGTTAAACAGCAGGCCGGGTTAAACCCTTCTCCGCTTCTTAATTCTAAATCCTCCTGTTCCATTAAACAAGTTTCATATTGGAACAGCCCAGCATTGGCCATCCATTTAGAGGCTCTCTCAGTTAACAAAGCCTTAATTTGAAGTGAGACACTAACAGTGAGAGATGTCCCTGCTGTCACTTTTTGGGACTCAGTTACCATTAAGGTAACTGCAAACAATGAGGCCACCCCCTAGCCGCAGGATCTAACATTTTAGAGAAACAGGCTACTGGTTTCGACTACCTGTGTTCTTGTCTTAGAATTCCTTTAGCGTGGTCCTGTTTAACATCCGTGGATCCCTGAAATTCTTTTTCCCGGTCTGGGAGAGCCAGGGTCGGAGCTTCGGTTAATCTGCTTTTTAGTACTTCGAAGCAGTTTCCCTTCTGGTGTCCACATTATAGAATTTGGGTTATTTTCTGTTAAAAAAGATCATACAAGGGTCTGGCTAAAATGGAAAAATCCTCAATCCGGGTCCTGTAATACCTTGTTAATCCTAAAAATTGTTGCAGCTCCTTTTTAGTTTTAGGTAACGGTATTTCTAAAACTCCTTGTACCCTGTCTGGGTCAATACATCGTACGCCTTCAGTCAAAATATGCCCCAAATGCTTAACCTTCTTTTTGCACCATTTGTGCCTTCTTTTCAGATACTCTAAGCTCTCTTTTAGCTAGAAAATTTAGCAGTTCCACAGGGGCTTCTTCGACCACCTCCTCTTGTTCTCCTGTCAGGAGCAAATCGTCTACATCTTGCAGCAACCTAATCCCCGAGGGCAAAGTAAATTCTCTCTCTATCTCTCGTAAAGCTCACCCGAACGGGACCGGTGCTTTCGTGTATCCCTGAGGAAGGACCGTTGTCTCCGTTTAAGCCTCAGGGCAAGCCCCACAGAGCAGCATTTGTGGGGCTCTGTGAGCTCTGTAACTTTGATATATTTCCTAGACCCTTGAACATTCATAAAGTCCTCAGAACATAACTGCATTCAAATGTGCAGTCTCTGGCTGACAGCTCAAAAGTTTTCAGAACATACCTTCATTATCCAGACTGGAATTAACTGACTCGTTGTAGCTCAGATTATATTGATAAGAAATAGGCCAGTGTACGTTTGGAAGGTAGCATTTCAAAACCTTGTGGAATATACACAACGCTCACCAGCTTTGTATTGATTTCTCCAAGCAGGAATTACGATCAAAAACTAATTTCAAGCTGAGTTAAGTTTCACTAAGATTGAATAAAGCCTTCTGTTAGTTCAATTACTACACGCTGAAGACTGAGATAGCATTGAAAGAACGGCAACTTGTTAGGAGTGATTTCTAGATCACTGAGATTCTCTTCAGAACAGGTAGTAGGATTTATCAATATGCATACAAGAAAACCTCAAAGCTTGGTGTGCCACTGGAAAGCGATGCCTTCGCCCCTTAAAGCCGGGAACTCTGATTTTCATTATTTCTTGTTAGTGGAATAGACAGAAGAATATAGATATTATGTGCTTTTCTTAGCATGTCTGTATTCTTTCTTCTGCATATGAATTAAGAAATTTTAAATGTTTAGAATACCTAAATTAGAGAGGCAATCAAAAGAGGAAAAGTGTCGTTTTTCTTATAGTTGAAATCGGGCAATGAATTCCACAACCTCACTATATCCTTAAGGGATACTGAGTGTGAAGAGCAAACAGCTCTGGAGATAGGGCTTGAGACATTGCATAAATCATAGTCTCCTGAAACAGTGGATGTAAACTGGTTTGATGGTTCACTGAAAAATGTCTCAGTGGCCATTTGGTACAAAAAATGCTATTTTCGTCCCTTTCTGCTTGTCTTGGATGGAACATGTAAAAACTGGGAAATTGATTAGTGGTTCGGGACAAGTTGTAAGAAGAAAGCAAAAAGGAGAAAAAAGTATAGCGTAGGAACTAGAGTTTCTCTCAGTCACCACAAGAGACATTCTATGGTTCATTTGGCTTTGCCATTTTTTTCCATCAAATATTTCCAGATGTCTGCAATAGCCTGATCTTACTGTCGATAAATACGTCTATAAAGTACAGCATGTGGTTATGGGAACAAAACCCTGGAATGGCTCCACAGAGTCGATTTTGGTGCAGAAATGTTCAGGGTAAGATCTGCAATTATGTGATTGCAATAGCATCACAAAAGGTACACTGAATGTAAAAGATCTCCTCAATAAATTTCTTCTTTGGACCAAATTCATTTATTCTTCTGAGGTCTAGGTAGCATACCCAACCTGATGCTTGCTGTAAAAAGGCCATCGATAGGCAGAACACGCCAAGAGTCAATAGTATTTTAATTACTTTCACAAGTCACAAGGAACCACAACTCTCTTCCAGTCTTTGGATGAATTAAAGTTAAGTTGCATCTACAGAAAGATAAGTAAATTACATGCACTTCAATCCTCTACGTGAAAATATTTATGCTCTTAACTACGCTTAAGTCCTCCTTGCTCTGAGGAGGACATGTGGAGAGGGAGGTGCCAATCTCTTCCCTCTAGAATCCGGTGACGGGACATGTAGTAACAGTTCAAAGCTGCATCAGGGGAGATTTAGACTGGACATCAGGAAGCACTTCTTTACTGAAATGGTGGTCAAGCCCTCAAACAGGCTTTCTAGAGAGGTGATCGATGCCCCAAGCCTGTCAGTGTTTAAGAGGCATTTGGACAATTAACAACGTGCTTTAACCTTTGGTCAGCCATGAACTAGCCAGGCAGCTGGACCAGATGATCACTCCAGGTCCCTTTCAAAATCCAGTTCTGTCCTGTTCTATTTTATTTTGTTCTTTTCTATTCTATGGATCTATTGGAGAGGTTTCTGATATATCTATAGTTCTGTAAATTTTAAAAATACATTTATGTGACTGGAATTGTTTCTGTATATTATTGACAGAAGCCCTCTTACTGAACTATATAAAACTTAAAGACTCAAGAAGTAGCAAGGAAAAATTTGCCTATCAGACAACTTGCTCTTCTTTAGGAAAGTAAGAAGATGCACTTTTAGCTGGACAATGGCCTTTTTCTTTTTTTCATGGAAACTCAAGGAATGAAAGCTGACCAAGAGAAATAAAAGCGCTTTAAAAAAAAACCAAAGCAACAAAAATCCCACAAACACCCACAACAAATCAAAACAACAGCCCCAGGAAACACTGAATAACAGTTTATAACATTCTTAGTGAGATGAGGGGAAAGGTATTGGCCAAGTTAACTGTGAAGTTGTTATCGCAGCTCTTTGTGCTATTTCAAGTCTTCTTTCTGCACAATCACTGCTATTGAGCTGATCAATGGGAAAAGTGAAAAGAGGCCAGAAGGGACCACTGCAGAATCTAATCGGATTGCCTCTGCAATCAGTATAAAATTTTACACTGATATTCCTTGGCACAGACCCTTATGTCCAGTTTACCGAACCGAGAGGAAAGTAGGGTTAACTCTGAGGACATGGACGTTTTAGGAGGGACTGAAATAAATCTGGGATAATAATTAGAAGTTGTTTCTAGTCACAAAAGAAATAAAGGTCTGAACCACCTTCCAATAGTGAGAACAAACCCTTCTTCCAAGCCACCTGTAGGCAGTGTAATGTGACATGAAGTAAATGTATAAGGCGCTATGAAATAATTGCCTGCTTTTATGGGAATTGAATTTCCTGACCTTGGAGGTTCTTCAGAGTCTTATATTCATGTCTGTCTTTTGATCACAACAGTGGGAAGGATGTTCATACCTTCAGACCTCGGCTGAGACTGAAACTCGATCTTCATTACACAATCATTTAACCCTATCATTTGTTTGATTTCTGTTTTACTTCCTTTTACTTCAGACATAAGAAATTTTTTCCTCTCCATTTTAACACAGGGTATTATGATAACGAGTGGACACTTGGTAAACCTAGAAACTTTATTGTACAGCTACGTGTATTTTAATCAAGATTGAAACACACACAGCTAATATGATATGATGGAAGGGTTTCACACAGTGACTTCTGCTATGTCACGTTGGTAGCACAGTAGAAGCTAAGTAAATATGGATGCTTAATGGAGTATGCTACTAGAGAACTGTATATCAAATTAATGGCCCTATTTATAACTTGTATTAAATTTTCCATCATCTCGTATTAAGACCGGAGGCCATTTTTTTAAAGTTGATATAGTGTTGCTTTTTTTTTTTTTTTTTTTTTAACCATTCTCAATTAGTCCTGAGATTAAGCACCACATTTTGAGCTGGCATAAATTCTTATCGCTCTTCTGAAGGCAATGAAGCAGTTCCAATTTACACTAAGTGAAGATTAGTCCAAACAAAATGAAGAATCTGATCCCTAAAGGGAAGTATGTACATAACTTCTCTGACTACAGTGATAGCTGGGAGTGTGAGAACATTTTAGGATTTAGAGGTGGTTTATTTGTACAACTGACTTCTGTAATCAGTGATGAAATCTTATTTCCATATGTTAGGGAAAACTGTCCTTGTAGGATCATATGCAAAGTGCCTTGCTATAAAAGATAGGATGGTAGCAATTATAAATAAATCACTTTCTTATATTGACAGTAGAAAGAAAATAAAACAATCCTGAGTTCTAAATCCAAGAAAAGTTTGTGTTCATGTGCAGTATTCACATTCTGAATCAACTTAAATAGCCACGCCAGGCAGCAGTACAATTTAATAATTTATTATATCATACTATCAAAGTACTATTTTCTCCCCTCTGCAAAGGTCTACGTATCAGCACTGGAAATACCATGTGATATAAATGATAAATAATATTTCATGAGTAATAAAAAAAGCACACAAAGAAACAGTTTTGGACACTTACTTGACTTCACAGAGTTTCTCTCTTCGCATAACAAATTTACCGAATAATCAAACGGGTTTATAGCCACTTAATGAAGGCATGAAATCCCACAGTCATTTATCCACAATCAAACAACGTGACCTTTCTATAAACTTGAAGTCCTGACAGACACAATGACTGCAGCTCAGCTTACGGCATCACTATCCCATAGTAGCAGATGTCTGCAATTGTACTCGTTCCGCCACCTCTCTAATGATGTGCAGTTGTCTTGAGGGAGAAGCAAAAAGCCAACTTAATTTAAGGATCAAAAAAGTGTTTGTTTGAACAAATTAAGAGAAGGCAGACAAAGCAGACAGTGTGAGATCTCTAAATAAGGCAAATCTCTAGGGATGAATTAGTTTGACTGCGTCTTTCATTAAGCTTACAAAAAAATAGAGCTGCCAGAAGTACACAGTAATATGAATTAGTGTATCTAGTCATGTTTTGGCTGTTTCATCTCAGTCAATATTAACTAAATATTAAGTCAGTATAAATCTAGCTGCTATTCTCAAATGTGTTTCATAGCCACTTCCCTGCAATGAAGGATGCTTTCATTTTATGCTTCACATAGCACAAAAGGATGCATTTGCATCATACCTTCCTCATTTCACCTCACCTTTCAACATTGTTATCATTTTGATGACTTTTTTTTTTCCTGTTTCCAGTGATACACAGCCCATAATTGTGCTCATGGACCAGAGGCTAGGGAAAATATATCAAGTTAACAGCAACATCGTTCCTGATTGTTAAGAAAGGAGAAGAATGGAGGAAAGAAGTAAAAAGAAAACCTTTAAATAATTCCATTAGCATTTTTTAATTTTAAGATTACAGAAAGGTTGTTTCGTCAAAAGAAACCATTTGCTGTACGGTGTAGTAAAATATCTCTTTACAGAGTTTTATTTTGACATAATTTGAATTCAGTGCTATTAGATTTGTATTTCTTTTCACCCTGTTGCTGGTAATTTTCCTCCAACTGTCCATTAGCATATTAGGGCTGATTGAGAACCAGATTCATAACTCTATATATCCTTCTATTTGATTTCTTATCAAGCTGTAACCTAACGTTCATTAATGTCAATGTTTAAAAAAAAAAAAAAAAGACTTATTAAACATAGATATTTACTCTTCCGAAAATCTTAGACCCACAGCAGGAAAAAAGTCAACTAATAGAACTTTGAAAATAGGCAATCTATATTTTTCAAGCCTCCCAAATCCAATAGACCTCTCTAATTCTTGTTGACCGTCCAGTGTAATCCTGCAAGGCAGCAAATTCCACACCTACACGGGTGTCTGAGGACTGGAAATTCCACACAAAGCTTTCCTCTACTTAGAAATATTTCCTTCTTCTTGGTGGGAATTTGCTGGCAACTTATTTTTGGAATATTGAAAATCTAACCAATGTTTGAGAAAGCACAAGTGTCAATAAGCTTTTAAAATCCAAACCCTGTTGACAAACTTTCTGAGCTTGTTCTCCAAATATAAAATTACCATCTATGTAAATTCTTCCCACCCCTTACCCCAAGAGATACATATATTTAAAGTGCACACACACACACATTCACACACAATCCCTAATGTTTCAATTAACAGTATTTTTTATATTTCGTGTTCTGATATTTTCTTAAGATGGAAGAAACTATGAAAGCGAAGTCCAGCTAGCCCCTCCCAGACACTGAATTAGCATCAGGCCACCGCATGACAACTGTAAGGCTCCCTAAATTCATCTCCTCTGTCTCATGGCCAACTCTTCGTAATGACTAAACCACTGCTTTGAATACACTTTTTTACTCAGTATCTTTAATACAGGAGAGCAACAAATTAGAACACTTTAATGTGCCCCAGAAAACACTGTTGCCAATGGTACCGCCTTCTGAAACAGCAGACACTGACTTCAATTGCCACAGTTATCTTGGGAAGGGGACTTCACTGCCTGCTACAGAGACAGGCAAAAAGGCTGTAACGTCATTGCCACCTTAACCAGGAAGAGGCAAAAGAGTAAGACAAGACTTCTTACTGATTGGAAATTTGGAAATGGGTCTAACTCTGACATAATATTGATTTGACAAAAGTAGGTTTAACCATAATGTAGTGAGCAATGCACACAAGTCAGTCCAGTTGAGATTTCTCAGTACTAGTAGGTACACAGAACTGTCTTACCTAGGGACTGACTAGGATTCTTGTTCATGACTCAGGGAAAATAATTCTGACTACTCTTCAACTCATTCACAAACCCAACCTTCTCCAAGAATAAGAAGTCATCAAGGACATCGGTTCCTTCTTTCAGCGGTAAACCAGACTCCTCCTTCCAGTACCATGTAATTGAACTCACTGACAAAGCCAATCCAGTGCATTTAATTTTATACCAGGCTTGGACAGATCATTTATAAAGCAAGCCGATGGTTGTGAAAAAGGATATTGCAGTTTCACTTGTCTTTAAACTGTATAAACATTTGAGTGTTGTACCGAGTTCATGAATAGTCCAGTATTTCCACACAATGTCCATTACGTGCCGTAAGGTACCAACCCAGTACAGTGCGTAACTATCACTTGGAACACATGAGGTAACTCTTTGAAGACATGTTCAGCAGTACTGGTCAGAAGATAAACACTTTTTTTTCCTGAATTTTACACCTCTAATTTCCATTGAACTACCTGAGCCGGCCCCTGAGACAGCCATGCACAAATGCCAGTAAGCAGAGGAGGTCCCACAGCTGCAGGGAACGCAGTTGTTCTAGAGGGGTATTTTAACTTCAAAGTGAAGAGCAACAAATCACTCAAAGTCCAAATTCTCATCAGCCCGATCTAATGTCAGCACTTTAAAGTTGTGGATGCTGATATGTCGAAAAAAAATAAATCCCTCTTTTGGCTCAAGGTGCTCATCAGCCATCTGGAACCGCTTCCCTCATCTCATCCATTATGTAAATGGGAGGTAGTATTCGTTATGTGTCATCTACCGATACTAATACATTAATGTGGATGTTACAGCTTGAGCCCCTGAGAAGGAACTGGCTTCACATCACTCACTGGCTTGAGATTACATCCCATTACTTTTAATGGCCCTGTGGCATTTAAGGTCACTTGATTTTTAACACAGCAGATTTCTGTGATGTCAGTAAAAAGGTAGTTACCCCTCCTCATTTCCTTATCTTTCTTTTTCTCTCTTCAAGAAATTACAGTACTTCAGATCATTGCATATCTCATTTGTTCCATGAAACTAATTTCTTCATTTGCCTCCGTGCCTTTTTACTATTTGAGAATAAAATAGCTGAAAAGTACTTTCTCTATTCTAAAATAAAACAGGAGGAAAGCAAGAATTAAAATATCAGGGCATTTGTTACCAGGAGATTTAGACAGGATCTGAGAAACAATTCTCTCCAATATTTCATCTGTATTTGATTTTTGATATGTTAAACGAGACAAATTCAGTCTGGTAGTATCATACCCGTGTAAACTATCCTCAGTCACTCAAGTGAGTAAGTTGAAATCGATGTTTAAATAAGCATTATTTCCCTGTCCTTGAAATGCGTAATTTGAAAGTGCTGCAAGCTCAGTCAGTCACATTTATAACTATGAAGCACGAGGCAGGATCAAGCCCTCTCAGAACAGGACAGCAGACTGACGGAAAAAGTAGGCACATTCCAAAGCAGTACCATATAACTTTGAAATGAAGACTCGCTGCATGTCAGGGGTTTAACATGCTTGCTCAATATTCCAAATCACCTATAGTGTAAAAGAGGAAAGAGAAAAGTACGAAGTGCAATTAAAATCTGTCATTTAGCATGGATAATTTAAATACGATTTTCTTGTATTAAAAAACTGCTTGCCAAATGCAGAGTGGAAATGAATGTTAAATGCAATATACGCTTTCAGTGAGCTTTATGCAGAGAACTATCTGACTAGAAAATATAACCAAATTGCTTTTTTAAGTTATGGAAATGTATTGCAATCACTCAAGAAAAATAAAATATGCAGCTGTGTTGAATGAGGTAAGCGTTATTTTATTAATAAATAATTTCAAAGCTCTGCAATTTTTCCTCGTTCAAGTAACCGTTTGCCTACTTGAGCAACCCCAGGATCTTGAGCAGGACCGCTCAAATGAGAGGTGACAACAAAATGCGATTCCAGCAACTAGGATAGGCCTGGTAGAATATCTCAATTCATAATTTGTAGTATTATATGAGGCTACAGCATAAGACACTTTTAATATAAAATACACATAATCCTTTTCAAAGTGAAGGAACCAGCTGGACCTAAATTTGTCCATGACGAGGCTGGTTCATCAGATCATAAATGATCAGATGTACTGATGTTTGGGATTGTTAGGGATAAGGACAGGTATAAACACATTTTCCTCCTCTGGGCTATTCCGTTTTCTTGTTATATATCTGCAGTTACCATCTTGAAACAAACCAGAACGTTTTACCTCAAATTAAATGAAGACAAAAATATATTTTTGCATTCTCCATTTTATCATAAATGATACTAACAAACATTAATTTGCATTTTCAGTTTAAACCCACAATGGGAAAGATAGACAGAAAAAGTTTCTGCAAGAAATCACCTGCTTTCACATCCTGAAAGACCAAATTCTCTTCACTGATATTAGCAATAGTAAACAAACCACATGATGAGATTATTCTGTAGGACTAGTTCTCATAAGCCATATAGTTGATTCAAGCATGAATTAGATGCTGGTATTTTTTTGCCTATTCAGCATGTATTTTAAACACCAATCTTCATTTTATCAGGGAGAGAGACATGTTAACAAACAGTATTTATTCTTGTTTGGTAAAGGGAGGGTTTCTTCAGTTTTATCTCTGCCACTCTTATCTGCTTTTCCACGTTATTGCTGTACACTGTTATTTTCATGCTTCCTGAACTCAGTCACAGGGTTGGTATTTAGCTTCATGACTGAACTATCAAATTCAGGATTGTTCTTTACTCAGCATATCCTATTTTGGATTTGTTTGTATGGCACTATATGATATGTACTTGCTATCTGCAGCAACATCTAATTACCAACAGTTCTCCTCCCACAGAAACCTGGAGACTTTTGAACAAATTCTGCTTTAACACCGACACCAAACGCACTCGCAAAATTTAAAGAGGATTTGGTTTCAGAATTTTGCTAGGGAAAAATAACGCCATTTTTATTGCTGCTGTTTACAATGTTGTTACTCACTGATGTTAAGTGTCAGGAATGAAAAGTTACAGGTACCATTTAACAGTTTTAATTAAAATTGCACAGAAATCTCGTTATTCTGCTCTTATTTCAATCAGATGCAAAAGTCTGCTACAGACCCAAACGAAATAAGAAATAAATTAAATTGAAGTTTTCAAAATACATTCTTAAAAGCTGTCATGTTGAACTTCAAATATATTGCTTAATTCTTGACTGGAACATTTATAGAACACTACACGCATAGAAATAGAAGATTACCAAATATCATGGCACAGCTGGAAAGAAACAGGCTAGTTTGCTTTCAAAACAGGCACATTTGATCAGAACTAAATTAATAGCTTTGAATTTCTACAGTAAGTACAGTTTACAGAGTCTAACTGAATTCAAGCCTGTATTGTACTTGTTCACAAAGAGAAACATTCATTAATTCAGATTCAGCTCATAAGATAGGTATAAACTCCAAATAGTTGAGAGCTGGAACATTATTTCAGTTTGGCAAAAGGAATTAGCTTTCCATTCTGGAATATACTGTGAAATCGATTGTACCCCTGCCAATAACTACAGTGAACACGGGAACTAAAAATGTCATTTTGTATATCTCCAGCTGGTTGCTTTGGTTCCTCAGGCAAATGAACCAGTATTAGATATTTTTTAGTATTTATATATTTTTATTTGTTCTGTCAGGTTATAAACAATATCCAGCAATGAGCCATAGCGAGAGGCATTATTACACTACCTGCACTTCCGATATCACGGTATAATTTTAGTTATTTGTGTGAATAGATTTCAGTGAAAATGGACAGTTTTTAAACTTCAGTTATAGATAAGAATTTTTTGTCTGTTTAGGAAGGATTAATGAAATACAATTTTCTAGCAGTAAAGTGAAAAAGCTTGGCAGTTTTAAAACACGCTTAAAATTTGATATAAATCTAGCTTTTGTTTCTGTATGCATGATGATGGTATGACTGTTTAATTTTAAAAATTAAAAAAAAAAATTAAAAATGAAAGGATGCAAGTATGGGTATGAAGATCTCTGAAGAATCATCCTTAATTGCTAATTCCGTCTAAAGACAGATAAAATAGGGAAAATGTCTTGTGAAAGAAGCAAAGCCTAAAGCAGATCCTAATCTCTGCTTGCCTGCTGAGAAAATTTTCCAATGAAACAAGGCCACCTTTCTACAGAGCAACTATGGGGCAGATTTTAAAAATCTGCCAGAGAATATGCACAGGACTGAAGAAAGTCCCTGAAATCGTACTGAAGCCTTTCTGGCCGGATGGGACAAGGCAGATTCTATATTTTCATACCTGTCAGTCTGCTCAGAACAGTGCTACACCCAAACCATGGTAAGTAAACACATTGGTATTGTGCGAAAGAAAAGGTCTCTACTCTGAGAAAAAGGGTCTTTAACTTGTGTTTGGCCCTCGACTTGCTTTAATTTAAACAGAGATTCCAAATGAGGCTGGCATATATTGTGACTGGAGCACTTGCTAGTAATAACAATCCCTAAATCTATCTGGTCTGCTCCCAACAACTAACCTTTACAGAAACTACTGGTGAAATGACTCATGGCTCATGGAGCAGAAATTCTGTGGAGGGAAGGACAGGGCTGGCTTCTCTTTCCCCTGAAAACAGCCTTTCAAAGTCATCTGTCCAAGAATCATTTGGGAGTTGTAAGTCTCCTGTTACAAAACCACAGACGTTTGGACTGGAAATTAATTTTGTGGCTTTATTTGTCACCTTCTGGAATAGAATTAAACCAGTGCCCTGAAGACTTGTTTTCTGCAAAGACTTGTCTATTTTCTTGTTTGCTGGTTTGTTCTCCCCTCATCCACATCCACACAGTGTGAAAATTAAACATAACCTCCCTGCTTCAGCAATGCTGAAATCCACTGGTGTTCCTGCTTTCACAGAGCGGGAGGAGGCAAAGATCAGGGTGCGTGGAAGTGTCTGGCAGGCAGAGCAGTTCCGCTTTACTTGTTGCTATCTTTTGTTCAAACAAAGCCATGTACACAATGCAAAGGTAATCTCTAAAGTCTGTGTTGTGTTAACATTAGTACACATCACAGCAGCTTAAGCAAATTGTTTTCTCGGCACACGATTCATTGCTGCAGGTGAGCAGCGCCTGGAAAGGGACTGTCAGAACTGCCCCTACACACACAGAGCTGCAGAGAATGTCCCTATTTTGAAAACACCTCATTCTTATTCCCTTTCCTTGTAAACAGTACTAAATTGAAGATTATTAGCTGCATAAAATCCAGACAGGGAATATCAAGCTGCTGACACCGTGGCATTGAATATACAGAGGTCAGCAGCAAGACGCCAGCAGCAATCTGAAACAACCTTCTCTAGACCCCCCATCTAATAACTACAGATTCAGAGCGTCATCGAATGTGCAACCTCCCAAGGTTATTGAATAACAATTCTATTTCTGCTAATAGTAGATGCTCCTAGCTCTCTTATAATTAGTCACCATGGAGTTTTTAGAAAGGTTATTGGATAGAAAGTTATTGCTGTGATTTGTTTTACGGAGGAAGGAAAAATACTACTACTAATAATAAAATCACACATACACACACAGAGCAGAGGAAATGATCCTTTTACCACTCATTAGCAATAGTCACAGTTACCTCCGGCATTTTCTGTGTACATTAAGGGCCCCTTATCCTCTGTATCCTCTGAGTGATTACTGTGCTGGGCAAGGTTAGGATCTGACCATCTGCAGCTTCCCTAAAGCCAGTTAAGTCAGTTCGCTCCGTAGGATCGGCAGCGGCCGCCTAACTTAAACACAACAGATATTCCTGGGTCTAGCAAGGAGAACATTAAGTCTTTCCTCCAGCAGACAACGTGACAGCGCTTCCCGCTGTGGGCGAGTGAGCCTGTTCTCTCTGCGCTATAAACTGCAGATGACTGGAGAGTGCAGAGGTCCTACTTAATCAATGGTGACCTTTCTCATTCGTTTGGTTTTAAATAAGTTTCAACAACTTTGCCTGGTGATTTGACAATGGTGTGGCCAGTAAGCCAGAATGACATCACATGGATGCTCTCTGGTTTAGACTTCCCCCTAAAGGTCAAAGGAATGAGGCGTGAATAGATAAAGAGGCTCATCAATAATAATATCTTTTATTTGCCAGACTGATGAGCCGTAAGTCAGATTGTTAGCACACTACGATGTGTGGATGCAGGCAGCTTTTAATGCCCATAAAGACAGCTGTATCTGCAACATGGGAATCTTAAATTTTAGTTTAAATATTTTGAGGTTGAATACTGACAGATTCCACGGTGCTTCTACCATAATAAGCACCGAAAGCCGTAACTGAAAAAACACTGACCGGGTTTGGGTCCCAACTGGTCTGTTCTTTCACTGCTGAGGAAAAGTAGAGCTCAGTTCTGGCACTCTCGAGAAATCTGACAAAAAGGGATGGGCGGGAGGGACACGCGCAGTGTAGCAACAAGAATGTTCTGCACAGTCTCAGGGGGGTGTGCTTGCTTTGAATGCTCAGATCCCTGCAAACACATCAGCATGTGCCTGCCGCTACGCTTGCTTTCATCACTGACTCCATTCCTTGCATTTAGCACAGAGGTTGTCTGCAGAGTTTGTGAAAATTAGTTCAATTACTCTCTTCTGAGCCTTCTAACGTCTCAGAAAGAAAAAAAAAAGCACATAAGCTCTTTTTTCCAATCAGGTAAGGCTCAGTTTTTTCAACTTTTTCTGTTTGCAAAGGTCTGTGTCATGTGAATAAATAACTGCGAAGTTATCCAAACACAAAAGATGTATCACTCTGCAAGAATATAATCTGTTCTCTAAAACAACCAGAAAGCACCACACAATTCCCCAGCAGGTAAGTAAGCTTCTTTTCCTATAGCATTCCATTCTTCTTATTATTCCCTAAACCACAAAAATTAAACTGTTATTACATGCCCATGTTTGCAAAACTAAACAAGTGTATTTATAATTCTCAAAAGGAAAGCTCCTTAAGGCCACTTTTAGCCACTTCCATATTTCAATCATTGGAGACACTAATTTATTTTCTCATTGCCTAAATCTACGTTTGCACTCCAAGGGCTGCTCTTTTGCATTCAATTCGAGCACACTCAGCTCTTGTTTCCCCTATCAGTCATTGTTATCGGATGTTCTGCAGGTTGACGGTTATTACTGTGTGCCAAGAGAAAATGAAGTCAGCACAGCTACACGTGCTTTTTCCGTGGCCAGCATGCATGATATTATCCTCATCAGTATCATTCAATGGTCTTCTCACCTTGTTTCCAGGCTTGATTTAAGATACATTTTTGAAAACACAAAATCAGCGAGTGTGACATTCTGTTCTTTATCTTGTCCAGTTCAGAAATTATTTGAAATACGTTACATATTGCTGAGGCTCCTTGTGATTCCTTAAACTAATGTTCTGCTCTTGGCAAATGACCTGTGTCCTATGAAAGGATATAAAAGGTGGAAAGAAGCTAAACTTGATTTTTTTTTAAAAAAAAGTGACACCAGAAGGATAAAATTTGTGCATGAAATGGAAGGAAAATTTATTGCCAATATCCAATAGTGATTTAGTACTAAAAAACATTTTTGCTTAGTATCTCATCATCTCAGACAATGTCTCTAGATTTTTCTCATCTTTCTTTAAATCCTTTTTTTTCCCCCAATTAGATGATTTTTTCTCTCTGACATGGCACGTTGGAACACTGCAATGCCAATATATTTGTCAGCATCCCTATAAAAGGAAAGATTAACAAGTTTCTGCATTTTTATCCATGCACAATTATTTTATTAACTTTAAAATATGTATTTTACACCAGATCTGTTATAATTTTATGTTATCATTTCAATTTAATTTTATATGTCATTGTATATTTTGTATTTACATTTTACATATACACACGTATATATTTTGATTTTGGAACAAGACTATTTTCAATTTCTCTACTTTTGTCACTATGTGTGGGTAGAGATTTCATATGATGAATTATGTCTGTCTGGAAGATGAGGCATTAAGAAAACATCAAATAATTTGAATCCCAAAAGCAAACTATACTGTAAGTAATGAAATTTAGAAGACAACTTTTCAAAGATTAAGATTTCTCAAAACAAAAAAAAAAAAAATCAGAGGAAAAAAAATAATGCACTCTCGCTAAAACTAGACTTTTTTGAAAACATAAAATTATTAGTATTGAGAAATGTGTAAGAATACATATCAGCTCACAGAGGTTCAGATATATTTTATGTGCATATTAATATAAAGTTGAACTATCTGGGAATATTATTTCTACTCATCTTTCTACTGCAAAGAAAAAGGCTGGTTTGTTTCATTCAGAGGACAAAGATTTTAAAAAAATCTTTGAATGAAGATGATAAAAAAAAATAAATCAAGTGAAGTAGAGAAATTAGAAATGTTAATACTCAGTTTAAAACAGGTCCACTTAACTTACTAATGATCATTTTAAAAAATCTGAAATTTAACATTTCAGAATTAGCAGATTATTTCAATTTATAGACCAAGTAATTTGATGACTTAATTTCTTTTATATCAGATCTCAAATACAATTTCACTTGTGTGAGTATAACCTGAGTAGAAGCTTCTCTGCAAAATTTCTTTCCTACAACTGTGCAAGTATTCCTACATTATTCTGTCCCAAATAATAACTAATTAGGCATCCATTTAAATCGACATCTCAGTGGAATGATAGAAGAATAACTTACTGAACTTAAACTTTTCAATGTTTATAAATTTCACAACTGGCCACATTAATAAAATTTAGTTTTAACATGTGAATTCTGTCTGCTAAAAAAGCTACAGGTTGGTTTTTGTTGTTGTTGAAAGGATTTATTACAAAGCTTTTTGAAAAAAAAAACAACCCACAATTTGGTGTTTTCAACTAATTTTTCTTTGACAAATAGTCATAGTTATACAGATAGAAAATTAGGGGGTTTAACCTGAATGGTTTGCGTTTTCTGTGAATAAAAATGGGAATTTCATTTTGAAAAATCACAAACCATTTCCTATACACTAATAAAATAGTACACTGTTTTTACAGAATACTGATTAAATTCAAATACAGTTTTAAATTAAGAAGAAAAATGAAAATCAGCTTTAAACCAGTAAATCTTTCTGTTTCTGGAATGGAACATGTAGAATTTTAAATGTTGACATAGAAGTTTCAGATACTGAACATTTTTTCCGATTTTTTGGACTAAATTGTCAATAATAATTTCTCCAAGATTACTCTGTTTAAGATGCTCTGGAGTGAGTGCTCTGGAATTAAAGTCTTAAAAATTTTTAAATAACAAAGCTTTTGGCTTCAACTTACACAAGTAAAGAAACGAAAAATAACGGCTTTCATACGAAAAAAAGGATTGTTAAACAACACTGTACTATCAGTTTTCATTCTGAAGTCACTTGATAATGAAAAGTGTTAATTGGAAGTTTATCTTTCCGAAAAAAAATAGCAAAAAAACCATACAAAACCCTCTGAATTTGTAGCTAAAAAGTAACAGATCACCTCGGCAACAGATTTTCCTGTTGCAGAACATGGAACACAATGAAGAACTAAGACAGGCTCCTCAAAGCAAGAAAAAGCAGGGAAGTAAGGTTTTTTACATAGCTATTTATTTTAGAGCTCATCTGATGTGCCCTCTAGTCCAAATGTGAAAATCCTGAAACACCTTTGGAAACTCTTTGCCTAAGACTGTGAATCCACAGTGCCTTCCCCACTGGCTGCTGAAGGTGTGTTAAATGGCTAAACAGAAATGAGGTACATTGAATTACTAGCTCTTACTCACAGCCTTTCCTGGTAGACTAGTACACTACTTTGCTTCACTTTCCAGGCTCACAGAATTAATTATGTGCTCTTTTTAAGCACTTATTTTCATACCATTTTTTTGTTTAATAAGCAATCCAAAAGCAAGATTTACCGCTTTGTGGTCTATGATTCACGGCAAATTATTTAAGACTACCCTTGTTTCCTTTCTTGGCTTGACCAAAAGAAATACAGAACACTTCACCCACACACATTGTCTTTCCTATTGGGTTCATAAAACACTTTGCAAAGGCCGTTGGGTTGACTTCTGTAGTTATTTAGCTATTGATCCTGTCTTACCCTTCCCAAGGTAAGAATTGATAGGAGCATGCTAAACTGAGGACTTTCACAATGCCTGCTGTTCCCACTTAGGGTTGGTTTAACTTTTTCATGACCTTTAAGAGAACTAATTACTTTTCATTATTTATATCTCTGAACTGTTGATTAACTACTCTTTTTCTTTCCTGGGAAACTGAAAGATATCTGAGACTTACACCGTTCAACACCATACTAGAAGTACCAGATGTTAACTGGTCAAACAAAGCCTGGCTACAAGAGAGCTATGAAAATGATATTTTAGAATGACTGTTCATCTTTCAAAGGTTAGAATTAGACGATACTGTAGTAAAATCTACAGTTGAAGGCAGTAAACAGATTTAAAATGCAGCTAAGGATGCTATGAGGATGATGAAGGGACTTGAACATCTCTCCTATAAGGAAAAGCTGAGAGACCTGGGGCTGTTTAGTCTGGAGAAGAGAAGGCTGAAAGGGGATCTCATTCATAAGTATCTGAGGGGTGGGTGTTAAGTGGAAGGGGCCAGGCTCTTTTCTGTGGTGCCCAGTAATGACAAGGAATAATGGGTATAAGCTAGAACATAGGAGGTTCCACCTCAACATGAGGAGAAATTTCTTTCTTGTGAGGGTAACGGAGCCTGGACCAGGTTGCCCAGAGAAGCTGTGGAGTCTCCTGCTCTGGAGACCTTCCAAATCCGCCTGGATGCGTTCCTGTGTGGCCTGCCCTGGGTGATCCTGCTCTGGCGGGGGCTTGGACTAGATGATCTCTGGAGGTCCCTTCCAACCCCTAACATTCTCTGATACATCTGAATCACTATTTTTGTCTTAGAGCAAGTACAGAAATAAAGGTAAATATGATAACAGAGGTTATGCAGGGAAGCTGATAAAAAAGAGAATCTTCTCCTTTAGTCTTCACCACACAGTTACTGGCACCATGGAAAGAATAAAGGAGTGCCAACTCTTACTATCTTCGTATAAATTACTCTGAGGGAACTAATTTCCTTGAACTTCAGACAAGCCTCCTAACACTTAAAAGGCTGAAGTAGTCACTCAAGCACCTTTGATAAGGGATAAAAATGAGCATGTTGAAAGGCAGCTACCCATTTTCAAAGCTAGGTGTGTAACGCTGCAGTTTCACAACCCGTTTAAAGTAGATTGAACTGATGGAGCTGCGGAGAGAGGTGGCCCCATTGTTCTGCAGCTGAATTTCTCTCTCGTGTCAGCGCACACATTTACCTTCCAGCGTAAACTAAACAGTTGGGGGTTTGGCCATCTTAGTTTTAAGCAAGATCAGTTCTCTGACCCGGTTCACTGTGCAGCTGTACAAAGCTTCCCCAGGAGGGGGAAGATGGCAAGGAGGTGAAAGAGGAGTGATAGAAACACTTCTCCTGGCATCGGTGCCAGATGCTGTCGCTGCAAATTGATTGTGAAATGACAGCATAAGATGCAATAGGTTGCAGGACTCTACTGATTACAGATGGGACCTCACTGACCAGCCTGGGCTACAGGGGACTAGAAACCACCCTAAAGATGCCTAGATAGAGTAGCTGAAAATATTTGCTTTAAAACATTACATTTTTCACCTAAAAATAGATTTGTTAATGAAAAGGAGGGAATTTTTTTTTTTAATCTTAGAACACTTCTAAGCATGCTGTATACACAAATCTAAAGAAGGCAGGTTTTTAATAGACATGAACAGAACAAAAATAATTCATTTTCAGAATATTAAATGGATACATATTGTACTTATATTTTAATTTTAACTACGCACAAGGGAACTAAATACACAGTCTAAGTCATATAGAAATAGGGGAGAACTAGACCCACAATATATCTCGTCTGCGGTTTCTAACAAAGGCTTGAGTCCTTTGGGATTCATATGGATTGACAAAAAAAATTAAAAAGGAAAAAAGTAATAAACTGTAATGGAAACAATGTTTCTGTTCTGTTGCCAGAAGGGATTATAATATGTTGAGTACTATAGACCTCTCACAATGAAAAGCAGGCACAAAAAAAAGGGGAGAAACAGCATCGGGGAAGGGAGGAGAACAAACTTACATTTGGTTTTATATCTTACTGTGCTAATGATTTGAAGGGGCTTATTTGACATGACAGATAGATCTTTCATCTTTTAGCCCACTGAACAGTGGAAAAGCCTCAAACTACTGACACAATATTTTAAGAAGAAAAAGAGGGAGAGAGGAATCTCCTAGGTGATGAAAAGTGCCCACTTAGTTCGGAAACAGGGCGTTTAGATGCATTTTCCAGAGACAGGGGATCGTGTTTGGGAGACTGATTTGCTTCTCTGCCCTTTAAAGGCTTGGCAATAGATTTCCTCTGCCCAAGACAAATGCTCCTAAGTACAGTAGAGCTGATTCAGTTCCAGGGACCATTTAAGGGACAGATGACCAAGTTATATAGGAGTCTCTGGCTTCAGCAGTCTTTTGTGGTACTGCATTTTATTTGTAGTGGGTTGACGTAGCTACAATTTAAGGGCTACATCTGCAACGAGAAAGACTGATCCCACTCATGGAATTATGGTTTCCATGGAAATTTGCCTCCAACATGCCAAAACACTAATGAAATCCAAAGTCTGCCCCACATGTGAAACTCAAAAACTTTCTGAGTTTGATCTTTCCTCATATCTTAAATAAAATTTGTCTGGAAGCGATTGAAAAAGCCAGGCAATGAGTTTGACTAGCCAAAAGGTCCTGAAAGATATAACAATCAAGATAGCACTGTTCTGTTTTAGATTAAAACTCAACTTCTGGATTAACCTAAATCATGAGCTTCAGGCAGTAGTCAGACGTGAGGTTGAAGTAGCTTGGATAAGTTCTGAATTAATTTGGCTTTTTAGTCCACTTATTCTCTGCTACAATAGGTCCTTTCCCGGACAGCACTTCCAGACAATACCACTAACTAGGTCTAGTCAAGTACTCAAGAGTTTTAACAGATAAATATTTTCCTCAAAACATGTTTGGAAATTGTGATTCTCAGGGAATAACGGCCCTGGTTCAGCTTTCGGTTTTGCAGCTATGCCAGGGGGAAGCCAAATTCTCAAAGCTGAACCAGATTCTTCTAGCTTGACCGCCCAACAGAAGAAACAGCCTCTGTCTATCCAAATTCTAGTAATTTCGATGATTATAATCTGCTTTGATTTCAACTGTTTTTAAATCTGACTCAGCTTAGAATTTCGGTTTTTATCTTACAATAGAAACAACCAGCATCTACTTTCATGGTATTTCTGACTGTAGTTTTAATAAAAGACTTCTCCAATTAACCGTAACGGAAAAACAGCTACTGTCTGAATAAGAAAACGATTCTTCTGCTCTTCATCAGATTGTCTCATATATTTCTTAATATTAAGGTCCACTTGTTTTTTGTCTCAAATATAAAAGCTTAAGTACACAACTCAGCAGCAGTCACTCAGATTCTTCCTATAATCTACTTACCGTGTACATGTACAGGCTGCAGTCTATACGTGCATATCATTTTCTTTAACATAAATAAAAATATTTTTCTTCTAAGCCTCGATGTCCTCATTTTAAGATACAAAGAAATACGTGGGACTTTATCCCATTTAAAAGCTGAATATATCTCACGTGATTATATCTAAAAACTGTTCTTCACTAGTTTCACGAATATTATAACTTTGGGAGTCTCAGCTTTTGCCTGTCAATTTTTAATTGGTTTATGTCGTTCCTCAGCCTCTAACTGAAAAGATCACTTCTGCTACCCTCCACATCCCTCCCTGCCCTGGACAATTTTCATTAAACAGGATATACTACCACTGTTTTCTATTGCAATTTGATGTTATGTTCTCTACATAATTACCAGAAGATAAAGGATATCAAATAGCAGTGTAAAGTCCTATTTGATGAACCGTGATGTTGTGATTATGCAAACGAGAAATGTTGAGATACGCCCTTTATAAAAACTAGCTGGAATAGAGACTGGAAAAAGAGACAGGGTGCACATAACCTCTAAAAGTAATAAGATACTTAACTTTGGTTAAGTGTCTTACCTACAAGATGAAGAAAACTATAGAAGAAAAGTTAGTCAGTGGGAAATGATACCAACTGTTAAAAGTAATTTCTTAAATCTAAAACTTACTGAACAACAGAAGCTTCAGGAAGAAAGAAAAACAAGAAAGCTTTTGTATGGTCTTTGACATAAAAAACCAAAACAAAATCTGGAGCAAATTATGCTTGATATAAACAGCAGAATCTGAGGTTTCTCTGACATCATTTATGGAGTTTTAATTAATACGGAGACTGGTGAAGCTGTTACTACAGAGACTGAAGCAGAAAATTGGGAGCACAGAAATACATTGCGTACAGCTCCATTTTATGTAATCTATTTTGAACGCAATCTTTTTCCTTTATATGTCAAAATGAAACTGTAAAATTAAGGATTGGTTTCTTCTCAGAGATGCTTTGGTTTCTGGAACATTTATTTAGAGTGAAACACGTTTAACACCAAAAAAAGATTTTATGATGATATTTTTAAAAAGTTAAATTATCTGATATTTATAGATGAATTTTTATTATTATTCTAAACTGATATGATGCCATTTTTTTTACCCTACAGAAACCTTTAAATTTATAGGTATTTTCATGGTTTGGAAGACTTTAAAAAGCATGTGAAAAATAATTTTAAAAGCCAGATCCTACTCTCATTTCTGTTAATATGAATTGAGCTTACAAGGAAACAGCTGGGAAGGGAAAAAAAAAAACCAACAACCAAACAAAAAACCAAGGAGTAAAAATCAAACACCAGCATATGTTCAACTAGCTAATGAGATCACATACTGATAATTTTTTTCTTATTTTCTTTCTAAACTGTGGATGGTCAGTCTGTGCAATATCTGAGCCCTTCAAATAGAAACAGAGCATGCCATTACAACGTATTTGTCCTGCAGAACAGTACTATCTCCTTTTCAAAGGCAGGAAACTACATGGTATTGTATCTTTAAACAGTGGGTTTGAGGTTGAGGCTGCACTTGGATTTGAGGTGGAGACTGTGCCTGGATGCAAACTGAGGTCTTCTGAGCTTATCCTTAGTAAGCTGTCAGCTTGACAGAAAAGCTGGTCTGTTCCTCCATCAGTCAAGGTAGGCTGATTTCTGGCAGCAAGGAATCTATCCTTATTTACACATCTTTGGGAAATGTACACATTTATTCTTGAGAAGACAGTAAATCACACCAGTCACACTGGAAGTAAGCCAGCAGTATAGTTTTGTGGTCATTACAGTTAATCTGTTATAAAAACTGTAATGTACATCATATGCTCTTTAGATAGTTCTTCAGTGGTGGTGGGAAATGATAGACAAATTCACTTTCTTTTCTGTCTTGTAAATCTATGAACCTCACAGCAAAGAATTGAAGGTCTATAACGATGCGTGCAGTCTCTAAAGCAAAAGAAGACAGAGATGCAGTCTGAATCCAGATTAGTTCCCTAGCTTGAATTAGTTAACTATCTTGACCAAGTGTTGTGGTTTAACATCAGCTGGCAACTAAACATCACGCAGCTGTTTGTTCCTTCTTTCCCCTCCCACTGGTAAAACGGGGAGGAGAGTTGG